>RSEF01000001.1:77453287-77504374 GCA_003993805.1 Himantopus leucocephalus | reverse complement strand
AAAAAAAAAACCAAAAAAAAACCCGTGGGGGTATGAGTGCACTCATACGTGTGTGAGAGATAGTAAGAAGTGTTTTCAATTTTCGCTGACCATAACACAAAGGAGAACAGCCTTCACATGATTCTATCAAGTCATTAGGGATTACCTACACACCAAAAGTTAACTGTTGGAAGGCAGAACAGAGAGGAGAGGGTTCTGCTTTCAGAGAGATGAGAGATATTTCTAGTCAGTGACTATTATAGTGTCAGGACAGCATTTTCCAGGTACTAGGACTGAGCATGAAGTTAAATTTTAAGTCCATGCCAACACCCACAAACCTTTCTTTCTTTAAACTTCACTCTGGAAAAATGTTTAAATTTTATTGAGCTAAAGAAGGAAATTGAAAATTTCAGTTTTTCAAATTTTTGAAAATTCCAGGGGCCTTTTGGTGAAATTATCTTTGTGGTTTTTTTCCTGACAATGCAACAGCAGGAACATGAGCAGATGATATGGGTGGCAGAAGATCTTCCACCTCCTTGGCTCTGATTCATATGTGGACCAAGGGATGGGGAACCTGCTGTTGTCTTGGACATTAAAGTAAAACCCATAAAAAAATCCATGTAGAGTTCCTGGGGACCTTTTTTTTTTTTGTATCAGGCAAATGCTTGTCAAGCCTGACATGTCTAAAAAATAAAATTAAATTAAATTTTAAAAAAATAATTGGGGATTCAAAACACAGGTTTTCAACTAGTGTGCCTTTAATAAAGATCACTTTATCCCCACAAAACATTTCAGGAGTGTCTCTCAATGCAATGTAGAACAAAGTTCCACCTGCTCATTTTTCGCTGGTAGCTCAAAAATTTAACCTACTTTGCAGCCAACTTATATACTTCAACTAAATCTACTGTTTCATGTTCTTAATTGTGAAGATAATAATCTTCAAGTTTCTTTCATAACCTTATCCCCAGCACAGCCCCCATGAGTAAGCTTCTTGACCTAAGGCAGAGCAAACAGGGCTTGGAGGGAGAGAAGAGACTAGTGGTTTTGTCTTCCTGTTTCACTTTAGATTTGTCTGTTCCCTTTCTTTCCACTTCTAGACGACCAAGAGTATCAGATTATCTTCCTTTTTTTTTCTTTAAGTATGCTCAAAGCCAGAACAAAGCTTGGTGTCCTATGCATTCAACAGTAAGAAACTAATCTGGGTTTACGTGAATTGCTTCTAAACTTTCATTGTTTTTGTTATTGTTGTAGTAGCTTTACATTCATTTGGGCATTGGGCCGTATACATGGTGCCAATTTGGTTTATAACTTAAAAAAACAAATGAAAAATTAATTTACAGGAGAAGCTGTCCAGTTGCATAAACAAGTTTAAAAAATTTAGATGGCTAAAAATTCAGTTAGAAGGATTTTGAAGCTTGTCAGAGCTCCTTAATGGAAGTCCTTGCTATTTAGATGGAAAGGTATAACATGAGTTTAGTTATTAGGCATATTCCAAGGCCTTTAGAGTAGAAAGCAAAAGCTGTAATAAGAAAGTTGTCAGAGATGAAGGTGCTGCTAATAGAACATTCCCTGTATTAAGAAAAATAAGACTTAAAGAGCTGTGAACAGTCCTCAGAAAAAAATTGCCTGGTCATACAGAGAAGCTTGAAGGACTTTTGCTTTTCACTGGATTTAAGAAAGTTCAAGTTCAGACAGTGTTAGGCTGGGCAAAATCTCTGTACTGAATTCTGGTAACCCTCCCTCTCTTTATAGAAAGGCCATATTTTCAAGATTTTATTTTGTCAAGAAGAGAGGAATTCTGTAAGCAGTGTGAAGCAATGCAGTTATAGAGGGTTTCTTCAGCTGAAACAGGCGGTTTTAATATTTTAAACAAAAGGTGTGCATGTATGCAAAATGTGAGTGTACTTCCAAAGAGCTCAGCAGATATAGCAAAGCAAGGGACAGCTCATTTCCCAGATGAGCTATGATTCCTCCTCAGTTCCAGTGCCGCTGTTGGCAGCAGAGGAGTGAAGTGGAAGCTTGGTGAGCTCCTCCCTGGTGGCAGGACTGCCGGCTCCCGTTTTGCTGGTTCTGTGATGGAAAGGATTTTTGGAGGCCACATGAGACTTAGTGCCTCATCCGGAGTGAAGGCAGCAGGATGGTTCCCGTGCACATCAATATTGGTATGTTGACACATACCAATGAAGATGCAGACTGCTGGGGGTTTTCTTTGCTGAAAAGCAGCATAAGATCAACACTTGAATAACCTAAGTAACATAAAAGTTTTATATAGCCTCAGTAGATGTGGTCATTTTTATCATTGTTACACTGGCATTCCTAAATAATAAACTGCAATGATGTGGCCGAGTGAGAAAGGTTTGCTTTGGATCTTTTTCTATTAAACTTTACCATGATTAGATTGATGTGATTGACATGTGATTAGATTGATGTATGTCCTTTGAGAGTCAGTTTATATGTCTTTGGAAGTTGGGAAAACACTGTTTCAAGGGTATTTCAAGCAATATATATTTTCCATCAAAACCAGTATCTCCACCTGCAAAGCCTTAGCTACTGAAAGCATGATTCTGCAAGGACATATAAAAATGTTTTATATAACATATTCTTTTTACTGACATGTGCCACTTTTTTTCTTTGTTTTTGCATTATCTACTATACCTTTCAGGTCTGATACCTTGTGCTTTGGTACCTGTTGAGAAACTAAGAACTGCTCCATTCAAGAAGATTATCAGTCCAGTTTCAGACTCTGTTGAGTCCAAGATGTAGAAAGTTTCTGTTTTACTACTAGTATTAATAGTAGTAATGCCACAGATCCCAAAGCTGAATTTTGCCCATAGTAGTAATGTGTGTGAGATCTTTCTGAAGCAAACACCTTGTCAATTATGCAGATATCAGAGAGAATTTCAATTAATTTTGAGAATAACTTTGTAATCATTACTGGATGCTGGGTAATGCTCAGAATTACTAGATTATATTTAGAACGAAATTTAAAAGAATGAAGGATTAAAATTATCACTTAAAGGAGGTAGGAGTAATTTTCCTATAGCATATCTGCAAACAGGCAGGTATGTACACAGCATGTAGAGTATGTACACTTATCATCCTTCTATTTCTTTCTCTCACTCTTTACATCAATATATCCATCAATCACTTTTTCTACCATGTCTCCATTTGGAAAGTGACATGATGCCTCAAAATCTGACTCTTTTCCTCTGCTTTGTGTATTTCACTGACAGAGAGTGAATCAAGGTCATCTCTTTAGAGTTCAGTAATTCATTAAATATTCCAATGGCTCCAATATCTGCAGCTGCATCTCCCACTACCCCTCATTTTCCATTTATGTCGTAAATAATGCAACACTTAGTGAAGTTTTGGTGTGGTTGAGTGATTCATATCTTAACTGCTTTGCGAAATCTGTATATATACTATATACCCTTAATGTCTGTATCTCTATACCCTTAATATCTAGTTACATAGAAATACAAATTAAAAAATCATGTAGTGGTTATTTCATATTCTTTTCGTAAGCATCCCCCAGCATCAAAACCATGACTTTGGCTTCACAGTTATTAATATTTTTATGTGCTGAGTGTAGATAACTGATAGTAGCCCTCTGTATGCCGGGGATCAAATTCATCCATGGATATCTAGTGGAAAGACTCCACCCTTTGAGTTAATGCAAATTTACATATAATTTTTGTTGGTGGTGAAGTATTTTTACATAGGTCCATCCAGAAAAATACGTTTATGTGAGTATACAAAATTACCTCAGTTCAATGCATCAAAGATGCGTAAGAAGAGTAAAAACAGTATTAATGAGAGAACAATATTAGAATTGTAAAATACGACATATTCTTAAGTGCTTCAGAGTATCAGAAAAGTTACCTAACTTCCATCAGAAGTCACACAGAGGTCTTTGTTTTCACAGTTTGACCCTTTAAAATGTCTGTTGAGCTCCCATCTTGAAATGAGCATCTTTTTTCAGTTATTACCCCAAGGTTCAGTATACGATTCATTTTACATGGCTGATAACAGGAAGGAAAATAAAATATGACATTTCAGCCACAAGTCATCCAAAGGTCATCAACCTATGAATTTAGGCTTTAATTACAGATGATGTTGGCTATGAGGCCTCATGTTCAGGGAAATGAGTGTAAGCTAAGAACAGTATCGAATATAAGTAAGGATCACACAGTTACACAAATGATAGATTCTTTCACCTCAATAACGGAGCTTTTGAGTAATTTGAGTAACAGTAGAAAATGTAATAGTTTTTTATAAGCACATTAGTGATTTTGCATTACTAGAAACAAAAAATGGTATTTGATCAGGAGACTATTTCGGACGGGCAGCAAACTTTCACCTTAAATCAGTCAGAATTGAGGCAGAAGGGCAGCTATGCAAAACTCTGGAAGTTGGGAAAATTGTGAGGCAGGTTGCTGGAGTTTTAGCTCACTGAAATGGGAGAAGAGCATGGACAGACATTTCTTAGCCTAGAAATAACCTAAAACTTCTTTTTAGGATGAAATTTAGGAGAAATAGCATCATATAAACTAAAAATAGCTGCAATAAAAATAAACCTTCCTTACTGAATACCATGGGCAAGTGAGTTATCTTACCAGTGTCCCGCTTAATTTAAAAATGAATGTGTTAGGTGGCAGGACAACCTATTGTAAAGTATGAGAGAGATTGCAGACAATTTAGATGAAATGGCTATTGGGAAATCCCATCTGATTTAAAATGAACATTCTTTGTTCCTAATGTGAAAAGAGAAAATTTTTTCAGGAGGAGTTAATGAAAAATTGGTAAAATTTTAATATATTTCCATTAAATTTCTGCCCTGTTTTTTCTTAACGCCCAGTAATTTGAAATATGTGTGGTACATTTCTAGGCTTTCTTAACTTTGTGTTTTGATTACTCCATCTGTAGTAATATTTTTGTGCATAGAAAAACTGCACAAAGAAAATCAAACTCTGATCCAAAGGTAGGAGTCCTACATAGCCAACCATCAAGATATTTGGTTGGTTTTTTTCTTTCTTAAAGCTCATGTTCCTCGACTCATGTGATTACTGGCAAATGCAGATAGACCCTTCATTAAGCCTTTTTTTTAAAAAGAAAAAAAAAAAAAGCTGGATACCTTTCAGGTTAAAGTAACTCCTGAATGCTGAATACTTGGCAAATGATGTGGGCCAGCTTCTGAAAATAAGGTGCTACTGTTTGGCATTGGGAACAAAAGGAAGAGATCAAATCTACTACAGTAGCATTTTGTTTGCTTGTTTGTTTACCTCTGGAAATTCAGTAGCCAGGGATAAATAGATGGCTGTTGTCTTTACCATGACATCCAAACATCCAGAGATGCACAAAACTGAGTGGTACAGGCAGCTTACAGTACTTCTGCTTGGAATGGATAAATGGCTGATATTCCAACCCCAGAGAGGAAAGCTGAGGTTGACCTGAAGCCACCTCCACGGTGTAAATGAACTGAGTTGCCATAAAATCAATGGAGTCTGGCAAGTTTACTCCAGCTACAAATCCAATGCCATGTGGAAGAATTTAGTTCCTAATTTTTCTTAAGTCCTTGCATGAAGGGCCAAGTTGAAACTTTAGCCTATTATTTTCTGAGAGAACAAAATATAACTGGTGTTTCTACCATAACATAGATGCTTTAATTAAGTAAAGTATGTGATGCTTTTGAATGTTGGGGGTTTAAGCATAGTAGCAAAACTGCTGAGCAGGCAATTGAATAATCTTAATTCACAGAGGACCAGGTTTTTTTTACTGCAAACCCCAGAAAACCAACAACTTTAGGTAGGAATCAGGATTGTTCTACAATAGGATTGCTCAGGTTTTTGAATAAAAAGCTTTGTAAGAGATGTCAATTATTATTAGGATATTCTTTTACTGTTTGAAGTTTTGCTTCATAAAACAGGACAAAAATTTTGAAAAATGGCATCTGCTGTCATAAATTTTGGGGATTCCTGTAAGAGATGCTGCCATAAAAAAAAAAAAGCAGCTCACCTTACAAAGTCATTGTATCAAGAAAAAAAATGATCAAAGTTCTTCATGACATTCAATCACTGTTTCCATTTCATATGCCAGAACAAGAAACAGAGATGACTGATAATTTCTATAATCATTCTTAATAATTCCAAAAGGCAGAAGAACAGATAGTAGTAATATGTATTCTTGTGCTAAGCTGCTCTTCCTCCCTTGCTTTTTAGATTTGGCCATTGTGCTCTGTCTATTGCAGATAATCTGTCAGGTCAACAATATCAATAGTTTTTATTACAGAAAGCAGATGTTATCAGCATCCTATCTGTCCATTTAATTAGAAATGTGGTACTGCTGTTAAGCTTAAGAACAATTTGAGGAAGGAAAAAGAAAAACAATACATTTCAGAGTTCTTAAAGAGGCCTAGCATTTCCAAAAGGAGAAAGGTGACAATTTCTTTAGGAAGCCATACACAAGCTAAGCATATGGCTTATGGCAAACTATAATAACAACTTAATAGCTATTACGTTCTAGCGTGAGGTGACTGCAAATTGGTGTAGCTCAACATACTTCAGAAGGAGTACATACATTTTCAGCAGCTGAAATTTGTCTCTTACCGTCCTCTTATAAAGGCCTCGCATGACAGCTGGGGTTCCCAGGGTGTTATAAAGGTTGGATGAGGATGGGAACCAGCCAAACTTCAGACCTTGGGAACAGAGATTCCAGAAGGGGACAGAAATGAGCATCTCTTCCTCATCCCTCCATTTTGACCAGCTCCCATGCCGCTGGCTGCCAAAGTCGAGCAGCCAGGTTGCGTTTGCTGCTCTCCGCTTTTCCTCCTCCACGTTGCCTTGCGTCACTAGATTGTCTGTGACCCCAACACTGCAATTATTTCTGTTAGTGCTTGCTAAGTTGTCCTGGAGGACTTCTTGCAAAAGCGTGGCTTTTAGTCTTGTTGATTTACGCTAGGTTTCATGGATTTTAAGTTCTTTCCTTCCCTTTATCTACATTGAATGCTCTGACCTGGTTATTAAGCTTCTTAACTCATGCGTTATTTTTTTATTTTCTTGTCTTTTGGTGTGTGTGTGTCTTATGGCCTACGTGCATTCTGTGAACGTGGGTGAAATCACTCTTCAACTCCAAAGGGAGTGTCTTATTAGAGAAACACGCTTGTTGTGCTGTGAACAGAGTTATCTTGTGGCTGTGTTCTCATGCTGAACAGCAGCCCCAGAAGGGCACAGTGGCATAATTAGGTCGCTTAAAATCTAATGTGGATTTAGATCCAAAAAGAATACATTCTGGTGGATTTTAGCTTAGATCATCAACACCCACAGATAAATGTCTAGGAGAAAAAGAATCATTTGAGCTGATGGGCAGAGTTGATTGACTGTGCTAAGAAAAGTGTATAAACTAACCCTGAATAAAATTGGCTTGAAGATAAGGGGAATGGACTTCAACTGGATGGGAAGTAAAAAAACCTCTGAATGAAGTAGTTTTATGATAGTGTGAACAATTACCATACAGGATTTTTTCATCTTTTTTTTAAGTAAGAGAAAATAGACTCAGTGACCTAGAGAATCACTCCTAGTCTTGTCTTTTAAAGTATTAGCTTTTTTGTTTAAATATTGTCTGAATCTTTTCTCCTCCTAGCAGTATCACTGAGCTGCAGGTATGAAGACTTTTAGTATTTTGTTTGATAGGTTGAAATAACCCCTGTCGCAGTTACAACACTTTGTGCTAGGTTTGACTGTTCTAGAAGGAGCGCTGATGATTTCTGAGACTAGTGGGTTTGAGTGTGTTTGAAATACTGGTGAAGTAACTTGAAAGCATCCAGATATTTAGAACACACCATAAAGTTTTTCACCAACTCAGGGACATAAAGTGGAAAGTTAAGTTTTTGCCTGGTTTTGCGCTTAAGACTATGGGGTAGGTGAGAGGAACCATTTTGGGTATGCTGTTTTGGTCTGCGCAGTGCTGGGCTTGGCAATGTCTGCAGGCTCGAATGCGAGCTGGAAGAAAAATAAGCCCTGTCTGGAGGGAAACGCTCACTAAAGCGCATTTGAGCCAACATTATTTACACCATCTTTGCTAGCAGCTGGATGTGTTTACAGTGAAATGGTGGTTCAGTTATGGTATATGATACCTTTGCACCTATTTCTCCAAGTTATATTTTCTTCTTATGTGTACGAACACTGAGTATCAGAATAATGTAGATGAAATCCTGGTCCTGCTGAGTTCTATGGGAGCTTGGTTTTTGCCTTTAGAGAGATTAGGATATTTCTCATTTTTGTTGTGCAAGATACCCTTTGTTTTAGTTGTGTGTGGTTCTGTGTAGTGACAGCTTTGAAAAAGAGGTAAGCTGAACAACATTTTCTTATTATTTTTTTTTTCTCGCCCTGGTCTCTAACTGGAATCAGTTCCTGAGGGAAAGCTGTTCCTCTGATTGGCATTAGCATTGTGCTGGGACTGCAAACAGAAGGAATTTCACTGTATGGTATCTGGTAACATCAGATCCAAGATACTGAATGTGGCCATCCAGGCTGTGCACTACTGTTTCCTCCTGCAGGAGGAGGGGACCCAGCCAGAAGGGTGGGTACCACCACTCAGAGAGGAAAAAACGGGAGTGCAACAGCATCGGACGTGCACTTCAGCACTCGTGTAGATACATTATTTTTGGATATTAAGAAAAAGACATAATATAGCACTAGAATAAAAAGGTTAAACCATTTCTAGCTCTTAGCAAGCTGACAGGTACAGTTATTCCCCCAGGCCCTCACCATTAGTTTGTCTCTTAAAGGCAAGCATTTCCTTTGGTTTATGACCCCAGGGAGGGATTCAGCCAATTTTACAGAGATTTCTAAGTCTCTCTAAGGGGAGAAAGAGCAAAAAGATGGCTTAGGTATTGCTTCACAAACAATCTTAGTGGAACCCTGAAGTGGGGTTTAAGTGGAACTCAAGAATGCTACTAGGTGACATTAAAGAAACGATCTCTTTTCTAGACCTTACTTATGCAGGCATTTACATTCTGAAAGTCGCACCACCCTGTATTTTTTGTAGCATGTGTTCGCAAGTACATTGTTCATTATGTAGCTGTTGCCAACATCAAATGCTCCAAAGGTGTCAGCAGTCTGGCGAAGTGGGAGGCACTACTTTCATCATTTCTATTTAAAAATATAAAACAAAGTAATTTAGAAACAAGAAGAAAAAACACCTCATCTGGGGAAAAACATTCATTGCTTATAAGGAAAATACAAAAATCAGAAAAGTCTGAAATGTTTCTTCAAAAATTGACATTTCCTTCTATTGTTTCCTTAAAAAAAAAATTAAAGAGCTTCAGCAATGTGTTTATGACTGAATAGGGAGTTCTGCTACCATAGATATGCTCTGCTATGATAGATATTTGTTCTCATCTTTCCCCAGCTATTAAGAGTTAAAATAATATGGCTAACGTTTAGCTGTACTGTACCTTTTCTATGACTACCATATGTGTGCCTCTTGGAAACTGCATTATCACAGTGTTCTTTTAAGAGTCTGTCTGAAGACCACAAAAACAAAGAAAATTCAGTTCCTGTAAAATTATTGCTCTATCCATAACTCATCTTGTTACACTGAGGTACGGGCAGAATTTGCAGAACAGTGTGTGATCCTGCATGCCATATGCATTGTATGATATCCAAGCACAACGGGTGTTTTTTACAGCTGATGGAGAAAAGAAATGTAAAGCAAAGCAGGCTGTCAGTTTCTGTGTTTATTTTGGAAAAAAAATTGTATTACAGAAATCAAATCATTTGTTGCTTGACGTTACCATGGACAGATAATGTCGCTCTGGTTTTTGTTCATAGCCTTGTGTATCTGTGGCTACCCACTGGAAACAGAAAGCTTAAGAGCATCAGCCATTCATTTCAGTGGCTCTGAATTAACATGCTTTTTAAGTGATCATAGTCACTTTAAATGCAGCTTGATCAAAATACTGCTCTTAATTTACAGTCTCAAAACAGAGCCTGAACTCATCTGGCATGTCTTTGAAGGAGGCAAACTGGGAAAAAAAGCCAGTGTTTTTGGTGCTAACAGCAGAAATGGGACTAATTAGTGAAATAATGACACTAGTTCTGTTGTGCTAATAAAGTCTACTTCAGATTTAATATCACAGGACAAGCGCAGAAAATTTTCAAACAATCTCCATGTCTCAGGCAAAATATTTTTAGATACTTGAGAATAAATATGTATTCTTATCTTTTCATTTAAGTGTCCTCTCATCTTCAATATCTTTTGCCTTAAAATATGTATGTTCTATCTGATATTTATCAGAATGAATTCCAGTTACAATGTGTTGGGCTTCAAGGGCAGCCAAGGAACATTTAACACCCCTTGTGCAGTGGCACGGATCTGGTAAGAGTCTCTGGCAGGTTTCTATCCCTTTTTCTGATCCTGCAGTCACCCTCCACTGGTGTCAGCTCTCCACCACACATGGGAGCAGATTGCAGGATGTTCAGGTTTTACCCTAGCAGCTAGTGAGAGTAAAGGACTTTTCCAGCAGCAAGAATACAAGGATTGTTTTCTTACATTTTCCATCAGCTAAAAGAGCTCCATATTAAAAACTAAAACTTATTAATTGTTGTTGTTTTTATCAAAAGAACAAAAGACCAGACACAAGATGATCTTTTGCGTGTGAGGTATAGATGGGGAAAAGATAAGACAGTATTTGTGTCTAGACAGGGAGCCTCTCTAATTCTGAGTCCAAACAAGTCACACACACGACCTCCGGTGTGGGATGGAGCGGGACCTGGGGGCACAGAACTGAGTGAGTCGGCCTACATGTTGATGTAGTGGGTTGGAGGAGAGACCACAAGGACCTCATCTATGTTGGTTTCTTCATCATCACACTTTGCAAATAGCCAGGCACTCCTCCAACCCAGTACTTGGAGTATCCAATGTACTCTCAGGAATGCAAAGGGAAAGCCCTTGTATCAGGTCCTTGTATCAGACTGGAGTATGGATTTCACTTTCCCGGTTCATTCTCCTTCTCATGCAAAATTCAGTTACTTTAGCTTCATGCAGTTTAAATTAATTTCCTTCCATCAGTATAAATAATGTCAGGGAGATATTACACCATACATCTGTGTCTTTGCAGCCTGGGGATATTGTAGGGTAGCAGTTCTCAGAGCATCTGAACGCATTCTGCAAAGGGACTTTTTTGTACAGTTATCCCAAATTGTCCTTCAAGGCACCTCCAGGATCTCTTTCAGCTGAACCAGAACTGGGGTGAATAATCAGTGTGGATGGGTGGAGAGAGGAAGAGAGAGAAAAAGGAAATACTGGGATAAATCTGCCAAAGAATAAGGGCTCAAAGGGCCCTGCCACCAAGGAATTGTAAAAGCTTGTAGAGTTTCTCTAGTCTAAAGCACAAAAGCATGCCTGCTATTTTATTCCTTGCTATTAGTTCACACCAGAAGCTACTGCAACACCTCTTTGAGAGGCACTGAGTTGATAGGGCTAGTCATCTCAAGGCAATTCATGTTACCAGCACAGGACATAGAAGTCTTTATTGGCAGAGTTACTTTTTTATGGGTCTCCTGTTCTGAAGTACGACCTACTAACTTGCCATCCACAGGTGAAATTTTAGCAACCCCTGTCCTTTAAATTAGTCCCTCTATTACTGATTCTTTTACAATTTTTTACAATAAAACCCATCTTTTGATCCTACTTCAAGATTTATGTTCAAAATAATATTTATATACTGACAGAATATTTTTATTAACTTCATTTAATACAACTTTCATGACTTTTAAGACTATAAAATAATTTATTGCTTGTTATCACATCTTTTAAGAACAGTTAGACCATACTATGCTTAAATAAATAAATACGTAGACACATAGATTGTCTATTGCACAGGGCCTAATTTTCTGATCTTGCAAATTATTTCACATTTTCATCTTAGAAAGTGCAGGTATAATTTGCATTTGGAGGGCAAGGAGGAGAGTACAGATGAGTGACTTTCATGAACCATGGGCAATTTGGTAGCCACAGCTGAACCTAGTGTTAGCTTCTCCAAAGCTCATGGGTTTTATGTTTGAATTCTATGTTAGAAAAGCAAATCTAGTTGTGAAATTCACAAACAGGCTAGGAAATAGTCTCAGGGTATGATCATAACATAACAGGAGACACCTATATCATTACATGTCTTGAGCTTTTTAATTGCTTTAATCCACTTTCTGATGAAACATAGATGTCTCTCAAGGAGTTAATAGAGTTGGAGCGAGATGAATATGCTCTGAAACCTTTATAAGATATGGTTGCATACTGACTACTATGGTGTGAATCTAAACCCGCCATGTACTGAATTTAGAGGTGGCAGTGCACAGCCCTATCCAACGAGATGTTGAAGATGCAAAGCTCTTCTTTATGTTACAGTTCAGGGCCCTAGTGACTGTAGCCACAGGATATTTGTCATAAATTAGAATACCAGTCTTCATATCTGAGAAAATACATTGGTTTCAATATATTTATTATTCTATATATGCTGTATTAGGACATAACAATTCTCTGCAATACTTCCAGAGTATTTGCTCAACAGACATTGAGCTGTAGAGGTTATTGAAAACATTGTTGAAACGTAAATCAGACAAGAGCAGAGAGATTTGTGATGGCCTTGGGACAAAAAATTTAGAGGAGAAATAATATTTTTATAGGTGTGGCCCTTTGATGTTCTCGATATAACAGGATGAAAGACTTGGACTTTGTTCTCAGGTTTGATTTCTCACTCCATAAGTTTTTCAGATGAATATGCACAATTTTCCCCTCTAGATCAGATACATAAAACAAGGATAAAAAGGCAGATTTGAATTGAAGATGCAAAAGAAATAACATGGTTTTAGTCTAAAACAATTACTTAATTACAAAGTAGCTAGCAAATTCTGTGTGTATTCTTTCTATAGTGAATTACTTGATGGAAACATGACTGAAAGACATCAAAGTAAGTTTTGGGAATTCCTTATCTGTTGCATATCAGTGCACATTATACCTTAATGTGGCATCAGATAAAAGTTTCAATACCCTCTTAGGTGAATGGAAAAGGGAAATGAATGCATGTATTCCTTTAGATCATATTGCTGTATGTATCCATTAAGTTTATCTAGACAGTTTTCAAAAGGCATGATGATTCCTTGGTTACATCTTCAGTTGTTCACTGATGATTATGGTCAGATCAATTAACATTAATAGTTCTTTACGGTTGCGTAGCAAAGTTTCACTTTTCCTAAATTAAGTTTCAGTTGAGCATCATAAATAAAGACTGTGAAATATGAATCTCCATGTTTCATGACATGGAAATAAGGCTTCTTTTTGAATTTTTAGAAGCAGGCAGGTGGCAAAGGAACTTAGAGTATATTTACACCACCCAATATATATGGTAGAAATTCCAAGCAAGCACTGAATGGGCTGGTCTGTCTATATCAGCAAATGCATTACTGCACAAAACCTACTCCAAGCAGTATCGAGAGTGAATTTACAAGGGGAGGAACTAAGAGGGTTCTGTTTTCTTTGACCCCTTAACACTGTCTGGTGGCGTGCTCATGGCTGTTCACTTAGTGCAATAACACCTGTGTGCCCATGCATGGCCACAAACCAATTCCATGCAGCTGGCACAATATCTAGTTCTGCTTGTATGCAGGTTAATATGAAACCGTGCTCAGACAAATTAACCTTGCCTCACAGCAAAGGCAAATAGCATGCTGCTGTCCCAGTTAGTGCTGCCAGTTCCAGACCTCCTTAGTTCAAAGCTTTCTCAGATATCACCTCTGTTTCTGCACAATCCTCCAATGCATGCTCTTAAGTTATGTTAAGGTACCCTTAACATTCTCTCAGGTGGATCTGGGCTCTTAAATCACTGTGCAGCATCTGAAAAATAATTCAAGACAACCAAATCTTTGTGAAATACCATGATTGATTTTATTATTATTATTATTATTATTATTATTACTACTATTGGTTTTATTATTGTTTTATTTCTAACTGATGACCACCAAATAAAAATAAAAATGAATGACCAGTCCCACCCTCTTCCCTCTTGAAGGCTTTATTCAAGAAGGCTTCTTTTTTTTTCCCCCCCCAAAGGTGCCTCACATCCACATCTTGATAAATTTAAAGTACCTTAGGTTTACTGAAAAGCTAAGCATGTGTGTAGTACTTTCTGAACAGGATTTCCAAGGATCTTATCTTCCATCACTTTGTACCTCCTGTATAATTTTCTATATTTATGCCACTCTGAATGGCATAGAGCTGTGAAAGTAGTAAGATTTTCCTGTTTCTTTTCTGAGTGATTAACTGAGATTAACGATAATTTAAAAAGAATTGCATCAGTCTAACAGATCTTAATGAACTTGGACAAGTTACAGGATACTGCAAAAAGTTGCCTTTAGCGCTTGATCAATTTTGGGGCAGGATAGGTGGAATCCTATCTACCAGTTCCTGTGAAAGCCAGAGGAGGCTCAGCATAGTTTAGGCCAGGGTTGACAAAGTAAATCTGTGAAACTTGATTTAAAACCCCACAATGACTGACTCCCTTAGGAGCAGAAAAGTTTATTGTAGATAACTAGAGAATGTGGCTCCAACACAGTTCTTTTTTGAATTATGCTGAACAATAGAGGCAATATTTCAAATATGAGAATATTTTTGAATACTTTCAATTTTTAATCCATCAGTATAATTCTCCTCCAATTTGTGTAGTTTCTTCTTGCATTCTGTTCCCCACAACCGTAATATTTAGGTAAAATGAGCAAGGGCAGAAGGACAGGTCTGAGCTCAACTCAGTTTCAGCACTTAAAAACCTCTAAATTGCACAGTTATTCTCAATCTTGGTGACAGGCCAAACCAAATCTTCATATCTTGGTGTATTTGGGAATGTGGGGAAGTCCAGATTCTTGTGTTGTGAGCTTGTGTTGAGGTATTGAAGACTTGCATAGGGCTCCTTCTATCTTTTACATTCATTGTATAAAGCATCACAGTATTTTCAAAACCCTTTTGCATTGAGCTCTGGTTTTGATATCTTCTGCCTAATTCATGAAGGAAAGTTGAGTGAGATAACTTTGAATGTCTGAGAAGAATAGTCACCCAAAATACAAGTAATTAGGTCATATTTTATACGTCATTAATTAATTGATCTGGAAACTATATCTGAAATAAAACTGCATAGCTCAGAAAAATATTGTCCTGTTGCCAGCCTTCCATGTGACTTCTTTGCAGCCATATGAATCATACATCAAAATCTCAGTGGAAAGTAGCCAGTATAACTTTAAAAGAAAACAAATTCAAAGTGCACTAAAACTTTAATTGAATTCAATTATTTGCAGGCAGAAATGAGTGGTCTTTGCGTGTCCAAAGGACAGCCATAGCTATTATCAGTCTTAGCATGTCTCCATGGAAAAGATCAGGCAAAACTCAGTGAGCGAGCCACTCTCCTTTTTGATGAGAAATAGCTGCTTAGTCTGCAAAGATTCCCTGGCACATTTCATGAGAGCAAAACTGCATTGTCCCGGGTCCCATCCTGATTCCTGCTTCAGGCAGTGTACTCAAACGCCTGAAAGCCAGGAGGTTTACACAGGCTAAACCCTCCTCCATGCTACCACGTTCCATTACATTGCTGTGTTTTCAAAGGCTATTTTACCACACTTGCATCTACCCAGCTGAAATTATTCCAGTTTTGCAATTGGATTGACAGGGTTTTTCAAATGCAGTAGGTCCATAGGATAAAAGATGTTTCATTAATGTAGCAATAAAGATTAACGCAGAAATATTGTTAACATGGCTGTCCAAGTTAACGATTTTAGAAGCTTTACTGACTGAGAGTTGAGCGCTGAGGTTTCTCACACTTCTTTGTGCACGTCAGGCCTTAGGAATAGAGTCTTGCAGCATTTATTTTCAGCTTCTGCATGGTGGTTAACTGAAGTGCCGAGTTCTGCAGGTCCTCCTGTGATAGCAGGAGCTAATGAAGCTGCTCTATTTTAAAGAGCTTCTTAATCTATGTTAATACAGTGAAGATTATTATAGAAGCAATAATAATCATAGAGAAATTGATAATGACTAGAAATCAATGTCTGGCTTGTTAATTATAAAGCTTTTACTATAAAAAGAAATCATTTAGCAACTGCAATTAACCAGTTAGGAAGAATTTTTATTAGAAACTCCATTTAATGGGTCTTGTGGTTTTTAATGTACTGGCTGAACCATTGCTATTTTTACTCTAAATCCCTTCTCTGTTTTGATGGTTGGGATGCAAAACCAGGTGGAGATTAAAACTTCCATATTTTTGTCTTAGCAGGGCAAAACATCTTCGTTTCATGCGCAGCCGTTCACCAAGACACGTGGGTTGCCATCCTGTCTGCTTTACAAAGGTACACACATAGAGCTCAGGTACAACAGACGTGCTTTTCTCTCCCAAGGAAGCAGGGTCTAGTGCCACTGAAGACCCCACAAAAAGTGTTCAAGGGCAGCCAAGCTCTCCAACCTCCCAGAAAATAATTCCAATAAAGTAAATGGAGGCTGCTGCAGGGCCAGTTTGTGTTAAGGTGTTTAAATGAATCTCTGTGGGTTTTTCCTCCTTCTTTGGTGAAGCAAGAATAGGCTGTTGTTATGCTTCAGTCCCGAAGAAGGGCTGAGTGCCCACAAGTTGAGCTAGTTTTTTCCAGCTATGCTATTTGGACTAATAAAAGGTATTCTCTGTGTTTAAGTTTTCTCTTTAAAAAGATATGACTGGTTCTGCTACAAACACAAAATGCTGGTCAGATTTACTTGATTTCTGTAATTGTACATATTGTTTTAATCACATCGAAGTTCCTTTTTCAAACTTCTTTGCGTGCGTTTATATTTTTTACTCTGGAAAGTTTCAGTTTTGACATGGCGTTTACATAAAATAAGATGAAACGCAGAAGTGTTGCTTTTGTTTTGGCTCTTCGGGTTTATTAAAATCTCCAAGCTAACAAAACTGGACTGGTAGTAGCCTTGTTGGGCTGAAAATATCTAAAGAGGTCTCAAGAAAACTGACCTGTTATGGCATTGCTTTCATCATTTTGAATTATTATTGTGCTTTCTCCCCCTGCCCTGCATCTTGGGTTAGTTAGGACCTGGATCCAAGCTTGCCTAAAGCTTTAATTTATTCCAGAATAATCTGTGAGAACTTGATGGAGATTGGAGCTACACGTGGAATGCCTGTCAGGCACTGACATCCAAGGCGTGCAAGCCCAGTCTCCCTAACAAACAACAGCACTCTTGAACAAAGGCTGAATGTATCATACCGTAAACACTGCTGAATTGGATGCTATACTTGATAGATAGCATGCACACAAAACATCCAGTCGCTATTATAGCTGCAAAGTTTTAGACTTTGTAAGCTTCGCTTGAACTTCTGACTGCGTTTCACAGTGGCAATGAAGAATGCTTCTGCTTTGCTCCTGCAGACTTGTGATGGGGTACAACCTCTTTTGCATTCTAACTGAAGCTATTCATGCAACCTTGTTATCTCTATAACTTAGAGTTTAAAGATACGATTTGACTGCACACCTTTGGGTTGACTGGTTCTGCTTGAAAATATACTGAATTTTGTAGCCTACTTCCCTATCTAACTTAAAAGTATAGAAATACCCTGGGTATGCTTATGTGAAGCCAGCAAATACTGGACTGGTATTGTATCCCTCCAGGGCTCCCTGTTTAATAGTATGAGTCACATTGCAGCACCTAAAAATCATGACAATCTGCAACATGGAGCAAAGCTCTATTCATAAAAGCCCATGTATTTTATCGAAAATTTCCAGGTGCTTTTTGACTCATTAATTTTTTTAATTATTTTTTTATTCCGGAGCAGGTAGTGACTTTTATTTACCCAGGGGATTCACGTAAGGAATTGGTGTAAGTGTCAAAACTTAGTTTTCTGATAAAGAAATGGATGAGAGAATCTATGAGATTCCCTCAGAAAAAGAAATTGCAATATGTGTGTAGGAGTCTGATTAATGCTAAAGGGGTTCTTGCTTATCTACTGAAGCTATGAGAAAGGTTTGTGATGAAACAAGACGCTACGTGAAACATGTCTGGTTTTCTTTTTCATCTGTAACGGGAAATTCACATCAGGTCTGAAGAAAGGTTCATGAGCTTCTCAAGGAAATCTGCTGTCAAGCGGCTCAGTTTTTTCATTACTGAAACTTTTTTAAAGAAAAAATAAAAATTCAATAAGAAAGGCATATATATAAGTGTAACAATTATTATGCATAAAAAGGGAGACATGTCTATTGCTTTGGGCTGTTAGCCTTTGGTGTTCTGTTGTTTGTTTTTTTTAATAATTAACGATTAGCTAGATTATTACAGGTATTTTCTTTGAATGATACCATACCATTAATACTTATTAATATATTTCTATTTCAATTATTTGTCTCACGCTAGAGCAGATTTCTAAGTATAAATATTTGTCCCTGCATGAATCGGATATTTAGAATAAGTGGCTGAATTAAATCTTCTAGGTAACATCAAAAAAGTATATGTTCACATTTTTCTTCAGTAAAGATATTTAGCCTTCAGAGAAGGGGAATCTGGCATACCACTATTTTCTGCAAAATATTTGAAAGTATTGAGCCAACAGCTTTAGTACGGCTGCTTATAGCAACCTGTTTAACCCCAGCCAGCAGCTAAGCATCGGGATGCGGGAGAGAATCAGAAAAGTGAGACAACTCATGGGTTGAAATAAGAACAGTTTAATAATTGAATAAAAATAATAAATTGTAATGAAAAGGAAACTAACAAAAAGAGAGAGGAATGAAACCTAAGGAAGAAGAGTGATGCAAATGAAAAACAACTGCTCACCACCACCCAGCCAATGCCCAGCCTGTCCCCAGGCAGTGGCAGCCACCTCCCAAGCAACTCCCCCGGTTTATATGCTGATCATGACATCATATGATATGGAATATCCCTTTGGCCAGTTCAGGTCAGCTGTCCTGGCTGTGCCCCCTCCCAGCTTCTTGTGCATCTCCAGCTATTTTGCTGGCAGGCCACGAGGAGCTGAAAAGCCCTTGACTTAGTGTAAGCACTACTTAGCAACAGCTAAAACATCAATGGTTATCAATATTATTCTCATACTAAATCCCAAACACAGGACTATACCAGCTGCTAAGAAGAAAATTAGCCCTATCCCAGCTGAAACTAGGACACAACACCAAGCTGAATTTTAGTTCCTTGCCAGATTCCTGTTTCAGATGGTTATAATGTGCTGGTTGATACCTCTCAAACTTTATTTCATTATATTTTAAATCTGAAAAATGAGGCAACACAGAACCAAATCCTAAATGATCATGAGAGAGATGGCAATGGTAGTATTCCTAACGTACAGTCTTTTGAGTGAAAAAAAGCTTAGTGTTTTTGTCTTTTTTTCTCAGGCACTGCTTCAAAGAAAGCATTCAGATAGCCTAGTGTTTCTGAGTAATTTGGAGCTGTGATGGCACATGCAAACTATACAATGATGTGCTTATTGGGATGCTTACTATCAAAATGTTCTGCAGGACCCTGTCTGGAAAAACAAGTAGGAAATTATTAAAATTGTTTCAAATCATGCATCTTTTGGAAAACTCAGAAACTTCTCTGCGTAGATCTCAGAAGCTTAACAAATAATTTGTACTGGTTTTCAGGGAGGATGCTGCTACAAAATATGGAGGCAAAAGCAAAATAACTACTGGGAATGAGGACCTGAAACAGAAATGCATGCATCTGGGTTGGAAACGAATAAAGTTATCAGGTTAGGGGGACGAGATAACCTCCATCCAAAAATTGTACAGGAAATGGTGCATGACAAAGCAGGTCCAGTAGAAAGAAGTTTTAATAAATTATTTGAGCCAAGAGTGGTACCATCTGATAGGGAAACAGCAAATGCAATATTCATACTGGGAAGGATTATGAAGGGATAATGCCAGCATTATTAGCTTTGAAGATTTTCCCTGTCTCTGGCCAAACTATAAATCTGGTTTGGACCACAGTAGGAGAAAGCCTGCCAGCAGAGAAGAACAGTAGACCCTAATGGGACTAAAGGGACCAACCTTCAAAAGAGGAGGAGTTGTCTGAGACCAAGGTCCTCTTCAGGGAGTAGGAATCTGAAAAAGGGCCATCAGCCATCAAGATATGATAAGGCTTTATAAACTAGGTATTTTTGAAAACTGCTTTTGGTTTCTAAGTAAATTTATCACTATTACATTAATTTTTGGCAAGAAAAATAAAAATCCCAAATCCCAACACTCCTAGATTTTGGAGGACTCCTGTGCCACTCTATGTAGGTATTAGAATTCCCCAAAAGAAGAACCGGGGGTGTCCAGACTCTTTCAATCAGGCAGAATAATAACAATAAACCTCGGAGTGCAGTAGCCCCAGCCCTCTCCTTCACAGAGGAGAGCTGTGAGCTCTGCTGCCCCAGACATGCGTGCAGAGACAGGAAAGGAAGCAGAGGTGACAAGATCCCTGCTGCCTCGACAGTACTGCGACACACCAGCTTTCTACTGCGCTGTGGCAGGTATGCTTAGAAGAGATCCTGTGACACTGGCTTCATGGATGTTATGATATACAAGAGGAAGGATGGATTGGGACTCAGGCACTGAAAAAATGCCAGGCCAGGGCATAGGAGGTTCTCCTCTGTTGCTTCACTTGGAAAACTGTGGATGTTATTGAGGGTAGTGGCTGCACTGAGGAATATTTTTAATACGTTTATGCTGATACAATCCTCTCTGTGGATATCCCCATTCTGCTGTAGCAGTCTCCACCTGGAACCTTACCTGCTGATATAACTCCTAGACAAGACCATAGTCTGTAATGTGCCCCAGTTAACCATCTATGAAATGAAAATTATGGCACTTCCATCCCTCACAGAGATGTCATCAGGATTAAATGCATTATAGACTGTGAGGCACTCAAGTATTGTAATGTAGTCCTAGAAGTATGATCAGGTGCAGAGGGGAAAAAATGTGTGCCTTCATAAATCATAGCGCTAGCAGTGGCGTGTCAAAATCATGGGATGCAATCAATTGAGCTCAGATCAAGTCTTGGTCATTAGTGATCCAGTTTGTGCCAGATCTTTTCATTAGACTTTTTCCAGCTTTGAATCCTTGTCCAGATTTTGGAGGGTGGAGGAGTGGGGTAGAAACAAAGTTGGAATTGGCTTCCACTTGTATGTGATGCTTTGATTTTATTTCTTAAAGAGGGTGATGGAAAGAGTAGAAGTATTTCCTGTTAGATGGGTGGCCAGATGAACTATAAGGAACTGTAAAAAAATGACCAAAGAGAGGGATGCTCTAAGGACAAACTTAAGTTTTAGTGACTGAAAGGGTTTCTAGTCCTTCGGATGCTGTAGTGAAATGTTTCACACAGGAACTCCAGTAATTCAAGATGCATAAGTTCAGAAGAGATACCGTAGACCACAGAGATAACAGTGTGTATCCCTGGGGGCCCTGGCTAAGCAGGCCACTAACAAACAGATCCAAAAGATAGTGAATGCCACTATTCTGACAACAACAACATTGAAAGAAAGGGAAAATATTTTGCCTTCTTTTGATGAGGTGAGACAACAGCTCAGGACCTCAGGATCTGAGGGACCAGACAAAGAATGAGGGAAGGTTGGAAGGAGGAAAACATTTGATGGCAGAATAGACAGAGGAGGTCAGATGATTAACCTCTTATATAGAGTTCCCCAAAAGAAAAGGAGTGTTTGTTGCTATATGCAATGTCTCCACTATGACATACAGCTCATTTACCCTTAATTTTCTCCCCCCCTCAGAGACCTGTGTTTGGTAACTCAGTTTGGAGTTTGGAGGAGGGTCAGATGAGCTGCCAAGATGTTGGCTGATGGACACTGATTTTTGGGAAGTGGTTATTCTACTCTGCCTTGATGCTGCAGAATGAAGCAGCATGTGTCAGGGCTGCTGTGCTGCGACCTTACGGCATGTATACCAGCATCCCACTTATAACAAGAGGTGCAAAAAAGACTTCTTCAAAAGGCGTAAATCCTAGCCACCAGGGGCATGTGGTCCCTGTGGAAGATGAGAGCACAATTATAATTTGAAGTATGAACTTAAAACTGGGATTATTAGAGACAGGTGAGAAAGCAGTAGCACATACAACTTTAACAGAGAGGACTCTTCTCCACTGGTGTTACTCCATGGAACTTCATCTGGATTTGGGACTTTCGCTCTGTTTTATGGCTTTGGGGTGGTTAAGGATGTACTGGTTGAATTTGGTTTAAAGTATTTTAATATGTTGAACAAGAGCTATAAGAGAAAAGAGAAATCTGTGAGGCACTGGCAAAACAGGAGAATATAAATAACCTGTCCTTTGCTCCATCCAGCAGTCTCAGTGGAGCAACAGGTGCAATAGATGCAAACTCACACTGCAGAGGAGGACTAAACCTTTGCAATCTTCTGGTCTGTCCTTCAGGTCTTATTTTCTTCAGCTGTCTATTCCTATTTAGATACCTTCTCATCTAGTTCTGATCTGTGTAAATAAAATTTCTGTCTCTGCCTTACTTCTCTGTATTGTTTCTATGAAAATGGAAAGCCCCTTTTAATTCACTGCTATGCTGGAATTCATCCCCACTGGGGAAGTTGAATGCTAGGGCTCAGCGCTCCTGCCTGCCTTAAGCTCTGCAGATAATCCTTTTAAATGGAGGTTTGAAGAGATGGACTTACTTCTAAAGTGTTTGTAAGGGAGGGGGAAAGCATTTCAGGTTGCAAAGGGACCTACGACCTACTCGTTGTCAGGAACGGTAGAGGGGTTTGGTGTTGCTCTCCATCCCTCTCCAGCAGCAGTGTACAGTGTGGCACTGGTCATTCTGACCTCTACAGAGGTTTTGGCCCTAAAGTTTTTTCCCTGCTGGGATGTTCAACCAGAAAGATCCAGTTGGGGTAAGTGGAGGGAAAAATATTTCCCAGACTGGCACTTTTGGAAGCCTTTGGGAGCGTGTGGCGAGAGGACCCTCTGCAGCGCAAGTGGCCGGAGCATATATCCTCTCTTACCGCTCCTAAGCTGGTGTAGATGTGAGCTGATGCTTTATGCAGTTTGCTCTGCACATCAGAAGGGATTTCATTTCAGCTTATTGTGAAAAGCTTTCAATAATTACGATGGTACTCTTGAGTTAAAAGATATGTATTTTCTATGCTTATTGTAAATACTAGCTAGAATAGCAAGAGGCTGTTCAGAAAGGTGTTTATGCGTGTGTGTGTTTATACATGTTTCTGTGATTAGACATTAGTGTGTATACTGAAAACAGAAATATATTAGAACAAAGATGGTTTAGCCTCTGTAGATTTGATGCAATAGTGTTAAGCCTGCTTTATAGACTCCATTTATGAGTATGCTGAAAAATTAACTTTCATCCTGCTAAAACATACTCTCTGAAACTCTAAATTAGAAAAAGAGACAGATTAATGAGGTGAAATATTAACTCTGGAGTGTAAGAATCACTACCCATGGACATGTTTGCTCATTTAAAACCAATATTTTCATTCTATCAGCAGCAAAGAAACTCTTTGCCCTTATCGTAAGGCCGAGGATGGGAGACTTCATTCAAATTAAGCACTGCTAGTTTTTCAAAAGATGCTGGTAGGTTGGGGCTAATGCGGCTTTGATTCCACCTTCTGAGTTTTCTGATTGCTGTGTGAATTTAAGGAAAAAAAAAAAAAGAGAGATAAAAAGTATCAGATATTTTCCCCCCTTGATAAAATTTCCTCACTTTTTCGCCGTGATCTGTTTGGAAGCTCTGACGAGGAGATGCATGCTGGAGTAGCGAGGCAACACCAGCATAGTGTGACATGCCCTGGTGTGTCATGCCTAAAGTCCCTTATCTTCCCCTCAGAAACGAGAGTGAAAAAGGATTCACCCTGCCTGGAGAAGGGTTATGACGCTTCCTATGGCAGCAGCAGGAAAACGGCAGCTGTAGTTTTGGGGGGAAATGACACTCAAGATGTACATGGGGACGAAGGCTGGGCCAGCCTCCCATGGCCCCGGCTATGCTGGAATGAGCCCCCAGTAAGTCCCATTCATGCTGGGGGCGGCTGTCCCTGAGCCAGCCACGGGGCACTGATGCTGCCTCTTCCCCGGGTCAAGGTTTCTACTCCCACCCGTGGCACCCCTTCGGCTGCGGCCTGTGGAGACTTCACTGGTTTTGGGATTTTTTTTCCCCCGGTTTCACTGTCCAGTCCAAAATGTGCCCCTGAAATAATGATAACTTTCCCAGTTGTGGCATCCACAAAAGCGTTTGCATTGGGTGTTTCTGCACAAATTCTCGTTCTCATTAAATTTTGGATTCCAGGGGTTCTTGCCTTTGAGCTTGCATTTAAACCAGGCATCCCCCTCCCTGGAGTCAAGCAAAATTCATCTCCCCCAACAGCCCAACCTCTTAGGTTAAAACTGTGCAGAATGATACAACCATCAATCAGACTTGCCCCTACTCTCACTTGCCCCCCCCCCCCCTCCCCCCCCCCCCCCCCCCCACACCCCCCCCCCNGATTCATGTTACTTATAGGGTCCTGGCTTATGGTGTCCCCTGCGTTATGTCCCTGTGCCATTGGGGTCTGCTGTGTGGTGCAAGCCAAAACGCGCCCGTGAGAGCGTTGACACCGCGGCCGGCCTTTGACTCAACCGTGGCCCTGTTTATTTTGCGTTGTGTCATCCACAAAAGCGTTTGCGTTGGGTGTTTCTGCGCAAATACTTGTTTGCATTAAATTTTGGATTCCAGGGTTTCTTGCCTTTGAGTTTGCATTTAAACCAGGCATTCCTCTCTCTGGAGTCAAGCAAAATTCATCTCCCCCAACAGCCCAACCTATCCTATCTATGCCATAGATGTCACAGCTTAGCCTCATCGTAAGTCATCCTCAGTGCAGTTGCTGGCCATTCATTGTGCAAACCCTCAAGCTCAATTTAATTAGTGAAATATCTCAGTAGCTTATCTCAAGAGAGCAATGAACACGTACTGTCTCTATAGCTCGTGTATGATAACACAGGAGATACGTACAACCTGCTTCCACCTGAAGCACTGGCTGAGGTTCCCCAACAGCACCATGGAACTCTTAACCTGGGCAGAGTTTCGGATGCCACTAGACCTCCAAACCAGCGATTTTCATTACATCTTGCTTCTATAAATGTTTAGGGTGTTATTCTGCTGGTGTCCGTGGGGGTGTTCCAGGACACAGTTAGGTGTGAGAGCAGAATCAGCCCTCTGGACTTGTAAATCTTTTAGCTGTATGTTCAGAATTCACCATAGTTATACAATTCAAAGTAGTAGTGAGCATTTGCATGTGTGAAAAGTGTTAGGTAAGATGTCTCAGTGTGTACCACATACTGTTTCATTTTATTTATGTCATGGAATAATTGAAAATGTCAGTGACATGATGTACATAATGTGGGGAGCCAGGACATCTGGGGAATAACATCTTTTTTTTAAAAAAAAAGTGCATTTTTTATCAGTTAATCAACCTAGAAGATGTGGATATACCTCATTTTTACTAGATCTCCTTCTCTTTAATTCTTTTTTTCTGTGACAATATTTTTGTTTCTGGCAGGAGAGCTTCTATATACTTATGCCTTTTACATAGACAAATATATATACAGCAGAAAGAGAGTGTGTATAAATGTGATCAATATTTAAGCGCTTATATTTAAGAAGGAGGAAAAATGTCCTTATCAGTTTTACCAATGGCATTCCCTCTTTCAAAATGAAAAATACAGATAAGAGGTTTGCAAAATAGCCTGCGGCCGTTGCACACACAGCTCCTGGAAGGCAACTCCTCCTGTAAGTTAAGGGGATTGTGTCAGCTGCTGATCTTGCTTTTGCTTTTGAAGTTTGTAGACAAAATCATATGGGTTGCCCAGTACTTCCATGTGCTTTGAGTGAACCACGTCAAATGTTTGCGTGCTGTTGGCTTTTTTGTCTCTAGACTTTGGTCCAAAATTTCACTGGGTAGGGGAAGTGTAGGTCCATTAAACTATTGTTTCTGAAGGACTTAGTGATCTGTTTTCTACGGCGTTATGCAAACTGTTTTTTGTGGGTTTTGCAAGCAAGAGATTCAAAGGCAGTCTTTTGTTGAATTGAATTGTGTGTTGTTGATTTTAAGTCATGAACTCTTTGTATTCGTGTTAATTTTGAAGAATAACCATGCTTTATGATGTGGAAGTGCAGAACTCAAAAATATTTAATAAAATTCAGTAAGTTACTAAAAAGACTGAAAGACTAAATACTAACAAAGTATAAATATACAAACACATCTACCCAAATATTTGGATTCGTGTTCTGAGAAACTGACAGCCCCCATGAACTGCACCAAGAATACAAGTTGTATAACTAGCATATTCCAACCTCCAAATGCCTTTCATGTCAATATGAGAGATACCATCAGGCACTTTGAAAGCACCAACCTATTTATAAAGATACCATCAAAAAACCTGCCTGATGCAGCTGACTTATGAATCAATTATCTGGACTTCACCAATGATATATCTGTTCTGAATTTTAGAGCCATATGTTTAGAGCAACACCATACACAGGTAGGCTATTCAACATCCCAACAGGGTTCTTATCTTCATGTATAGGCTTGTCAAAAAGGGAGAAAAATATCCTAACTGTAGGACCTGTTTCCCAGAAACAGTTTGTTAAGGTAAAAAAAAAAAAGGTTTGTGGATATCAAGTTATGTATAAGTGGACGCAGAAGGAAAAGATTGATCAGGAGTAGTGTGTATGGGATTGGCGCCGACAGCAGACAATAAATTTAATTTATTTGAAAACTATTGAAGATGGTCAGTCAGATTTATATTTTAAGAAAAGTTTGTCTTACGTGTTTGAATGACTTAACAGAGAGAATTTTTTCAGCACAGAATTTAAGTTATTGTGGGAAAGCATAAACAATCCTACTTGCATACTGAAGCAAATAATTCTGCAGATATTTCTGTGGACATTAAGGCCAAATGAAGAATTTCACAAAGGCAACCATCTAACCTGTTATGTCTTGGCTCTTTTCAGTTCAGGCACCTTCATTTCCTTGGTCCCAAATCCTCTTTCCATTTCTAGATACATTTGTGAATTCAGTGCCTTTATGTTAGTGTGCTTACACTCTGTTAGAGGTTTGCTACTGCTTTGATAACGCTGTATTGAAAAGGTAGTTAAAGGGTGTTTGTGAAACTCTTTACGTGCAGGACGTTATGCCAGTTGTTACTTCTTGCACTGTCCTTCCAGCCGGAGGCTCCAAGGTACAGCCACGTAAACAGCTAAGCGCCTTGTCCTGGGCTGCCTGCAAAATAACGGGCAAAGCAGCTGAGGTTGAGAGCACAAAGTGGCACAGGTTGCTGAAGCAACTTATCCAAGGTCACACTCTCTCTGTTTCAGTTTAATTTGTTTACTTCTCTGAGGAGATTACCGTGTGGAGCTGTTGGACTGAGTATTAACATTTTCCGTGTTCTCATGGGAAGTCTAAGTTGTTACACACCGGCAACTAGAAGTGACAAAGCTGGCACATCGTACCAGCCCACAGGAGTCCACTCATCTTCCTTCCTGTTAAGAGTCATATCTGCACTTAATCAGTCAGAAAAATATCCTGCCACATTACATGACATGACTGGTGTTCTTCCCTGGCGAATAGAATAGCTCGGAAGAAAATAGTAGGACTGTGCGGATAGTTGGCAAGTGAACTTCTAAAAACATGACAAGTTTTAGATTGGAATTACATATATGACATGAAGCTGTATATCTCCAGTTACTGGAGATAATGATTATGCAGTTTGAGACAGATTTTCAGAGGACAAGTGTTTGGTACTTTGGCAGATCAAGTCTCCTGAAAGGTGTAGCAAGCTGTATATCAGCCTTCTGCCCCTCTTTCCACTCCCCCCTAAAAAAAGCAAACACGTGGAGGTTGTATCACCAGCTTTCTGAAGATCTGAGTTACTAACTAGGTATGACTGGTGTCTTTTTATGTCTTTTTATGATTGGTAATTGTATTTGGGGTGGGAGAAGAAAAACTACCTGAGAAAAGCTGTAAATCTAAATTTCTTTTGCTAGTATAACAGATTGCTGCAAATTGTAAAATGGACGTGGGCTTGCACTTGTAAATATGAGCACACTGATAATTTGAGGTGATTGACATATGGGTGTGTATTGGAAAATGTGGCTTGGGAAAACTTGTTCTTTCTGATTAACTAAGCGATGCCAGTGTCCTGGAAGCTGTATTTATTCAATACTGGAGATAACACTGTCCCTAACCCCAGTAAACAACTTAAAAGCAAGATGCCACATGATCCTATCCATATAATCTAGTCACGGTTTCTGTTTCAATTACATATAACTTTCTACAGGCAGGAACTTTAAAGATAACCTCTCTCTAAAGAAAAAGCAACCAACCACACAGACAAAAAAAGACTATAAATTTTCCAATCTAGTGACGTTATCAGCCTATGGAATTCATCGCTTATGTTGAAGTAAAATTCTTCCTTGTAGATGGAGATGGTCCACCACAAAAATCTACAGAAATGGTGACTTATAAACTATAAATGGTAAACTTCTAAAAGAGATCTGAAATGGTCCGCAGGCTATGTCTTGAGCCTTTCTACAAGAGATTAATTCAAATATTAATAACTTGGGATTTATATATGGTGTATATGTTGTATGAGACAGGTTGGGTGCCTTCCTTCTGCAAGGTGCTCTGTACACATGCTCCATCCAAAGTCAGTAGGAAGCTGCAAGGGCTTTAGAGCACCTCTGAATTCTGGCCATTTAAGCATTAATGGATTTGAGGAATTAAACAGCATCAAGCATAGCAAATATTGACCTCTCCTCAGAAAATATTTACCATCTCATTTATTGTTGTATGTTCCCTGCACTAGGATGATATGTTGACATTAGCAGCTATGATTTGCTAGGTGCACTAATGTTCTAAATTGACAAACTCAGCTATTTACTTAAAGGCCCCTTGGATTGATTGCTGGATGCTTTGCTTATTGTAAATGCATCTGTTCCATGTTAAAATGTCACTTTGGTTTTAGGTATTTCTGGCTTTATAGCATAATTTTGAGCCTCATTTATTTTATATTAATAACTTGCCAATTTTGTGAGTAGTAATATGGCAAGTGTTCGTATACATGAGGCATGTTTTAAGCTGAACATTTCCAAGCCTTATTTAAAGAGACATTTGAAGCAGCACACAAATTTTGCAAACTGGGAAACTGAGGCATAGCGCTGTAAGGGATTCGCTTTAATACGTTTGCGCAGCAGCTAATCTCCCTTTTCGTAATAGGCTTAAGGCTTTAGTCACTTGAACAGTGGGGTGCTGGGCTTCCACAGACTCAGGAGTTCTGAAACACATATTTCTATATAGAATCTGTGTTTCCTAATTTCCAGAGGTTGGATCTGCAGTCTAACAGCTAGTATATATTTTCCACATCTCTTTCTCTGCCCATTGCTAGAGCTCATAAGTATTTCTTCTGTAGAGTAGTCAGAAAGCAGAAAAAATTCTTCCTGTTGTAGCACTGCTTTGTTCTGCAAGAGCCGTTCTGTGTTTGAAATTAGGATAAGCACTGAGTCCATTATTTAACATTCTTATGTTGTATATTAGTTCACCTTTACCAACCTACCTGTGACACTCAGTGGAGGCTGGAAGAAAGAAATAGGTCAGCTGACAGAACCTGATCAGGCCAATTACACATTCCCTTGCTGTGATTTGAAATGAAATGTAGCACAGATGCCAGATCTGTCCCACGTTTTTGATCTATCCAACTGTAAAAGCCTGACACTTAAGCTCAGCCTGTAGAAACACAAGAACCGGTCAAAGATGTCATTCACAAAATGCTTTATGCTTTGCTTCATAAAGATTAGCTGATAAAGAAAAATACACAAGTCAAGGCTTAACACAGGTATTTACAATGAGTAAAACATTTAGACTTCTCTTCTGTTTCATCCTAAAGGCCTGAAGAGAAAAAGGATTCTTATCTTAAACCTCTCCCCAACTGCCTAGAAAACACCTGTTTTCTTCTTTAAAGAGCTTTGAAAAAAGTGATTCACAGAAGCAGAATCAAGCACAAGTTGGTACACAGTATAATTATACAGAGCACATGTTTTAATGGTGATAGTCTATTAAGTTTTATACTCTGAAATCAGTGACATTTGCAATAATTATTATTAATAGCCCAGTTTCTTACTAGTCGTATTTAAATGGAGCTTTATGGCCTAACTAACTAAAGTAATCAGCTTCCAATGGTGTATTATATTAGCCTAAATCATAGAACAGTTGGGTTTTAAGATGTGCCTTCAGTAGCTCTCTCTAACTACTTATTATGCTGTAAATAAGGTAAAAAAACCTCTCACTACTATTTACCCTAAATTAGCCAGAGGTCACTAATGGAAAGCCCCACTGAAACCTAGACAGAGTTTTCCATACAGTCGAAGGAGAGACTGTGGCTGTTTGTGACCCTTCATTGAATCTGAGATTATGCGAGCCAATGCACAGCACCTTGATGTCAGTCAAGAGACTTTCAGTGATTCCAGCACCTTGGGATCAAGTCTCACACCACCTAAGTCTTGCATAGCGCATTCTCTAGGTGTTGTGCCACCAAGAAGATGCGTGTCGTGCTCATTCCTAATTTCTTTAGTGCTGACATCTTTGCTGGGGAGACTGCTGCTAGTCATCTGAGAGAAAATAAATGAGATTCAAAGCACCAAGAATAATGCAGGTGAACAGAGGCTTATGAAAAATGAGTACAGCAAAGGACGATTTGGAAGACTCCTCTCAGAAACGAGCGGTGGGTGGAAGTGCCTGTCTGTGTCTTAGTCACACCTGCTGGGGACTTGAGAACTTCGTGTCGTTTTAAATTGTCTGAGGATCCTACAAAAGCTCTTTTGATGCAGGAAGGGCTGATGTGCTTTAGGGAGCCACTGGGAACAGTTTTTCTGAATAGAAAGGTGACACTTTAAGAGCCTTTTTGGTGTTTTTTTTTTCAACTGTAATCATGCTTTTATCAAAGGCTTTTCTTAGAAACTGTTTTATTTCTTAATACCCACACAGACAGCATTAGATGGTCTCTTTTAAATAGTTTAAATGTTAAATTCAAAGTAAAAAGTTTTCTATTCTTTGGGGGTTTTTGTTGTTGATGTTTGGGATTTTTTAAGGACGTAAAACATGTGGAACACTTTTCCTAAAGCAGTTTCTGGATTTGAGGTAAGCAGAGAATATCCATTCAAAGAGATAGATCAGAACCTTTTGTAACAATAGGTGAAATAATTCTTAAGAGGTAAGAAACTAATTGACTCTTTCAAGGCTTTTCTCCAAGGAGTTAACATCCACAGGGTGCATGGAAACAGCTTATTTTTTCCTTCACCTTTACTAACGTGGCACCTCTTTCTTTTTAACTTTCCTGTGTGTTTTGTACTTATTTTAAGTTAATTAAAGATGAGGGAGTCACAGAAGTAATGCATTTTCCGTCTGGCCATTACCTCTTGTTTTCTCACCGTGTTCTGCAGATCCATCCAGAGTGGATCCTGTCATTGCAAAAATCAATTGTTGTGCAAAGTGGTCAGCATTTACCGACAACAGATAGTTAGCACTACAGTAAATATAGAGTGCAAAGGAGGTACTCAAAATATGTTTTTGCTGGTCTATATTTTGGTCTGTTAAATGGTGCTTTGTGTTATAGGTCAATCACAAATGTCAGGATTTGCATTCATTCTAGATATTGCATGCTACAATGTCTGCTAGTAGCTGTGTACTTGGCACACCTGTCAATTTTGTGTCTTGACCTCTGGGTCTGCTACAAAAAACATGCTGTATGCCAAACGTAAGTGGAGTGGGGCAAGACTGTGTTTGGAAGGCAAATGTCAGAGCTGAAGCGAAGGCAGAGTTATCCTATCGCAATGTTTTTTGACTATTGTGTAATAATTGATATTCTAGCTATTCTTACTTTTGTACTTGTTAAGACATACTCATTTAGATCATTTTCATCTGGTCATCTTAGCTTTCATTAAGAGTACACTGAAGTTCTTTATAAATATCCTTGCAACAGGATAGTGCAAGGAAGAGGAAGAAGTTTTTAGCTGTCATATGACCAGTCACGTCTCTATGCATATTCTTAAGGACTCACCAGTGATTGTCAGTATTGTCCAACCAGGTGGTCCACAGAAAGTATCTTTCTAGCTCACTGGCTTTCTTTTAGACAGGCAGAAATTTCCCACTAGCTCGGAGTTTAGAAGCTATGCTATCTCCACTGCAGCTCTCAGAGGTGAGCAAAGGATGGAGGCATGTAACAGAATAATATGGTTGGACAGGAGAGCTGGAAGTCATCTAGTCCAATCCCTACTCCAATCAAGGCTAAGGTTAGAGGTAAATCAAGTTTCTCAGAGCATTTTACAGTCACATTTTGAACATCTCCAAGGACAGAGGTTCCACAGCCTTCCTGGGAAACTTCTTTCAATTCTTAACCACTCTCATTGTTAATTTATTTCCTTATATCCAGTTGGAATTTCCCTTACTGCCACTTGTATCTGTTAACCCAAGTTGTTTTGCTGTGCACCTCTGAGAAAAGGCTGGTTTTGTCTTCTGTATAGCCCCCTAGAAAGTAGGTGAAATGGGCAATTAAATCCCACCTTAACCTTCTCTTCTCCAGGCTAAATAAACCCGTTTCCCTCAGCTTCTGCTTGCACATCATGTGCTCTATCCCCTTAACCATCTTTATAGCCCTGTGTTGAACTAACTCCAGCCTGTTTCTCTTGCACTGGAAGGCCAGAAATTGCACAGTCTTCTAGAAGCAGCCACACAAGTCCCAGGTAGAGGGCAACCTGCTCTCTCTTTAATCTGCTGACTTGTGTTCTTACTAACACAGTTCACGATGCAGTTGGCCTTCATAGTGACAAGAGCACACTGCTGACTCAAGTCCAACTTGTCCACTAGGACCACCACCTCCTTTTCTGCAGACTTGCCCTCTCACCTGGTCGGTCCTCAGCCCATACTGTTGTACGGAGCTATTGCATCCAGATGTACGACTTCACTTTTACTGAGCTTCATGAGGCTCCTTGTTAGCCCAGTCCTCCAGGTTGTCTCTGTCTCTTTCCAGGGGGTCTCTCTGAATGGCAGCCTCGCAGTGTCTCAGCCATCGCCCCCCACTCAGTGTCATTCACAAACTTGCCAAGGGTGGGTTCTTTCCTGTTGTCAATGAAGATGTCACATCATGTCAGTTCCAGTATCAGCCCCTGACAAATGCCTGTAGAAACCAGGCCCAGTTAAACTTTGAACCACTGAACACTATCCTTTGAGCCGGACCACCCAGCCAGTTTTCCATAGTCCTCCTGCCTAGTCCATCTCTCCAATGTGCTTTTGATGCAGTCAAAACCTTGTGAAATTCAAGGTAAATTACATCCATTGCTCTGCCCGCATACACATACACTAATTGCATCATAGAAAGTGATCAAGTTGGTCAGGAACAATTTTTTTTCTTGGTAAATATGTACTGCCTGTTCCTAGTCATGTTCTTATCCTTTATGTGTCAAGAAATGGCTTCTAGGGAGACTTGCTACATAATCTTCATAGAGACTGAGGTGAGGGTGGCCACCTTAGCCAGGTGTCCACCTCCCTGGTACAGCTCTTACTGAGCACAGCTGGGAGCTGCAGGAAGGAGGATTGGGATCTTAAAAGAGAATCTTAAAACTGCAGAGGCTTGACCATAGCACAAGAAATATGAAAGCACATGCAGTTAGCTAAGCTGCTTTCAAGTGTGCAGTTTCCTCATCAGGGAAGGAAATAGTTAAGATATAAACTAGATATGAAGTCAACTTTAGATAGTAATTTCAAATTGAAAAAGAAATATTCTCCAGGCTTACAGTCCATCTGATATCTTTGATCATCTCTTTTCCTGTACCTAGGGTGAAAATGGAAAATCTTGTGCAACAAGTATTGCGAGTTCAATTCCCAACTTGGCTTTCCCCGCTTACAGAAGTATCTGTATAAAATGAAGATCATTTTGTGACAGTGAAATGGGAGAAAGCTGAAAATTTCAATATTGGATAGTTAGAAAAATTGCCATCAACAACTGGTTATTTCAGTATAACATTTTTTTTCATTGCTAAAAGTATTATTGATTTCTGCTGTATTTTTTTTCACTCTTTGGAAAGTACAAAGCCCTTAAATAATTTGAGTTTTCCCTTATTCCTCAGAATTGCGGCATATGACTGATAACTGCCTTTAGAACTCCTAATAGCTAAATTACAATTATTATGCAAAGACCTACAATAGACAGTTATATGGATTGTTAAATGACTTTGCCTTTTTTGCAAACCATAATCATTTTCCTTTATTAGCTGAAGGATTTCATAATTTAAGGAAGATGAGAACCTATAAGTCACACTTTCAAATAAGGAACATGGATATTGCAAACATTAAATTCTCCCATAAAAATGTTAAGGCATCATTAAACTAGGATCAGATTAATACAATTCAGTCAACTCTAGATAGATATCTCCTGTAATAGGCTGAAACAATACCTAGTGATATAGGATGTATAAGATTTTACTACAACCAATTTATAAACCTATAAAATGTACAGGTATCACTCAAAGCCATCATTAATTTTGCATGCCTTGTTTTAAATCAAGTGAGTTTGGTAAGGAAAAATATTCCCCTCCCTTACTGTAGCTCCCTTTCTATTGTTAGCTGCTATCATAGCATCTTACTTCTGCCGTAAGTCAGATGAGAGATTCCTTCTGGTAGAGGTTGACCTGAGAATCTGTGCTTGATTTATCCATCTGTTTAGGTGTCTGAAAGATTTTTAAATGAATTTTCAGGGCATAATTTAGTTCTTACTTGTACCACTGTAAATCTGGAGTCATCTTGGGTTTCTTCCAGAATAACAGCAAGCAGGATTTGACCCCAAGTTTAGTCAAATTAAAACCAAAGGCTTACATCTCTTCTACTCAGCTGGGCAAAGGAAGGGAGGTAACTGGGGGAAAAGAGGGTTTGGACTAAAGGCTCTGCGCGGGTTCCTTCCAAAGGTACAAGGTAGCTTTGTGGATCTGGAGAAATGGCAATTTCAGAAAAGCAGGTTGGAACCAATGAGACAAGTGCTTTATTTATCAGCGCGCCTTCCCAGTCCTTCGAGTGCATACCTGCTGTGAAGAGTAAAGCTGAGATTGTGCTGGATTGCTTCTAATTCCTAACCTGCTCATTCAAACTAAGCTTAGATCAATTTTCACGTGGTTCTCAACAGGGCCTATGTGGAATATGTCTGTGTTACTTGGACGGTAACTTTGGCCCAAAGATTCTCCTAGTAAGCAATCAGTGACTAAACAGATTTGGTGCAAAACCAATTCTTTCACTTGGGGTAATAGGGAGAAAAAAAATACTGGTTAATAGCAGGGGAGAGTGTTGCTGGCTATGATGTCCTCTTATGAAAATCTCAGAACTTCTCTTAGACCAGCGTTTCTCTCTCCCATTCTTCATGCAGGCGTATGTGCTCTGTGGCCAAAGTGGAAATGCAGGAGTTCTGTTCTGTGTTATCTATTCGTCCTGTGACTTGTGCCTGAGAAGTGCTAGCATACATATTTAAAGTGTTGTATATATTGCCCTACTTTGACCTCCGTTTGGGTATACCTGTATTTGAATATGTTAGCAGAGGTTTCCAAAAACAGAGCAGATTTATCACATGTGCATTTGTGTGTGCATAAGGGAAGAGGAGAGGGAAATGTTTCTCCCACTCCTCTGCTTCCCCAGACATGTGTCAGTGCATTATGTTAAAAATAGATCAAAGCATGATAATAAGCTGTACTACACCAGTTCTACGTATTAGTAATCGGAGTGTACATACCCTCTGCTGCTGAAGTCATCACAACAAGATCCAGAGGTTGAAGATGGACTAAGAAGGAAACAACAGAAAGGAGAAAGAGGAACTTGCTAAGCTGAGCACAGCTGGTGTGGCTCCTAGGAGAGTTGCAGGAGCATTACAGAGAAAAACTCTTTGGAGGTGCTGTTTAATGGCTAGATGGGAAACAGTTACTTTAACTAATTCTGTGAAGCCAGACTGGATCATTCAGGACAGACAACCTTGTATATATTGGCCTTTTTTTTAATATAGGCTAAAATGGATGCACCCTGGACACTTAGAGAGAGAAACACCTACATGCCCAATAGGGTTTGTTTGTTAATCTGTATTAATGATCAAAAATGCAATGCGAGGAAACACAAGGAGATTTCAAACACTGTAAAAGATAAGTATAGATTAGTTCCTTTGACAAGCTTTTCCATTTGGGTGGAATCACCATCTCTAGAGGTATTTAAAAGACAGGTAGACGTGGTGCTTAGGGACATGGTTTAGTGGTGTTTTTGGCAGTGTTAGGTTGATGGTTGGACTCGATGATCTTAAAGGTCCCTTCCAACCTAGATGATTCTATGAGTCTATGATTTAGTTTAGTATTTGCAGTATTCCCTAAGGTCTGTATAGGATAGATCCCAGACTACCTCAGTCATTTATTGAATCATCTAATGCAATTGAATTCTGAGTGACAGCCAAAATTATATGTAGTTAGTAAAAAAGGTTGTTGTACTTAATCATATAATTGTGCATCCATTTAGATCAGCCCAGCAATCATAAGAACCCTTATACACAAGTAGCTTTACCTATGTGACTCGTCGTTAGTAAGTAGGAGAGCTCACTCAGAGGGCATTCTCACACAGAGAATTTGAAGAATGAGGCTTAGCTGTATGCCAGCAAGACACGTTTCTAATAATCCATTACTGTAGATGAGGATTGTGTTTAAATTAGGTTTTTTGCATGCAGCCATCTTGTCGCAAAGTAAAAGATGTACCCTGGTGATATCTCATGTGCAAGAAACTATGAAGCTATTTTTGTTATATTTTACCCATTTCACTGTATAAGGGGGGAAAAAAGTATAAAATAATATTTCAGCCCAGATTCCAGCCTAGATACCCACTGAACCTTTCCTGAACTGTCCTGTCAGTACGTTCTCCCACCAACAAATTTTGAACCTGTTGGTAAACACCAGCCATATTTGAAAGAGGAAGTAAAGTTTCAAGATGCATTGTGGTCCGTTAAGATTCATGAAAAAAACGCTCAGAATATAACACAGAGACCCAGACTAGCGTTCCCAGTGAGGGAAAGACATTTACAGTTCAGCTGCTGCATATATTCTATAGTAGCAGCCATCTGGTCCATCAGCAACATGCACACTCCTGGGCTTCTCATACCGTTCTTAGGATACTGTAGTACTGTAATAGCTGGAAATGTGATGAGGAACTGGTGTGACTGTGGCCTCACATCAGCGGTCTAAAGGAAATAGCTCACCTTCCTGTGTAATGAAATATCTTAAGGTTAGAGCCATTAGGTGCAAAGTCCTCCAGTTGCAAAGAGGAGGACATTCAACGGCAAATCAAGGCATAAGTGATGCAGGGATTTTATGCTGTCCATTTGCAAATAATGAGCTTGGTTCATTCCATATGGCTGGTAATTGCTAGCAGAATAAGTCACAAAGTGAGCTAGTATCTTTGCTCACACACAAATTGTTTCAACATATTTTCCAAGTCAGAAAACAGCCGATTAGTTGAATCACTAGCTTGGGAGTCAGGAGACCTGATTGAACTTTCTGTTCCACCTTAGTCTTTTGGAGTTACCATAGGCAAGCATTTAAAAATACAGCTGTGCTGCAGACTGCAGTAAAGCATCAAGATCTGCTAGTTAGTTTTTAATGAGCTAGCTCAGAAGCAATCTGTGGCAGTACTCAGTTAACTTATCCTCGGCTTCATTTCCAGCTCATCCATTAATTTAACGTGTGACAGCTGGATTTCAGGGTGTTTCATGAAGTTCAGCAGGGATCAAGTATAATCCAGCATCCTGATCAATCATATGAAATAAATTTAGCATTAAATGACCCAATGGTCAGCTCAAGTTCAATGTTAATTGTCTAACCATAGGGACTCAATTGACTTTGTAAAGTAGGACAGATGGGCTCTGTAGGGCCGAAGATGAAGGGCAAAATAGCTAGCAAAGAGCCTCAAGAGGCCATATTTGGAACATGATTCATCTCACCTAACTTTAGAGATTCCCAACCCTAATTACCTTTATAGTTGGTGGAGAGTTTAATGCCTTTTGGAGAGTGATTCATCTACGTTATTTGAAGCATCACCTTGATAAGGTAAATTGTGCAGTAGAAAGGCACCTAGCTGAGATGCGAATCTAGAAGCAGACCTTCGTCTTGGGCCAGGTGAATCCAACCTTGGAGCCTTTCCAGTAAGCGACCTTGCTCATTTAAAGATTGAAGTAGTGTATCTGTACTACAGCTTACAGATAAGAGAAGAAACACTCTTGCCTAACTCTGCCTTAGCTTCCTGCCGTGTGTCCCTGTCATGTTCTGGGGATGAATACCTTCAGGAAGCTGTAGAAAGACAAGGTGGAGGTCAGACTTCTTATCCGACCGATAGGTGTAGCTGGGAAAATGATAGAAGCTTTCAAGCTCTTCTTGAGGATATTAATATGCATGGGCAGTATGTTAACAGGAAACCTTTCAGCATCTTAGATGAGATAGCTGAACTTTATTTCAGTGAAACAGCTGAGCTCAGAAGTGTCAGTCGTGAGAAAAACCTTACCAACGTTTGCAGTTTTATTAGTAAGGATGCTGTCAAGTGAAGCCTATGAAATGTCATTTTGTTAAGCTCAGCATAATCGATAGCAGAATTTTATAGTATTGGAAAGAAGGAGGGGTTTTGCCTGTACTTTGCGATCAGCGTTCTTGGGTTTATTAGCATTGATGTTTCAACCCGAGGAGAAGCTGAAAGGCTTCACTGCTCACCGAGGAGGATGAAGTGTGAGCAAAAAGCCACGAGAGGGAGCTGTTGGAAGCACTAAAGCTGTCGGGTTTCTCCTCATTAAGCAGCGTGGTACTTTTAAAAGGCAGTCAGCAAAAGATTGTTAAACTTTCCGAGGCTCACAGCATTCTTAAAATAAAGTTTCTTCGGGAAGGGAACTCACCTGAAAAGCTAGAAATCGCTTGTGGAAAAAAAAAAAAACCACCACCAAAAAATACCAACCAAAAACCTGTGCGAAGCCTATTGAAAAAGTTGTGTCTATTAAAAATGAAATCACTAGATACCACAATGCCTGTAATTTTAAGGTCACATGGTTTAATTTCTGCTTCCTTGATATTTATGTCAAGTAGCAAAATACATTAGATAATATAGATACGATGCCATTTTGCTGCTGAATATGAACATAGGGGTGTATGAGGGGACAGACCTGCTCAGATCATTTGGCTCCAGCCCCGTGGTAATGGCTCTGTTCTCCACTTGTCTCACTTGTAGTACGTATTCCTCTGTACTGTCTGAGGCCCCCACTGGAAAAAATCTGGATGTTTTACAGAGTTCAGCAGGAATTACACACGTTCCTAGCCACTCTTAAAAAATGAATGTAGCAGTAAATGGCTCAAGTCATGTCAAACATACAGGGCTAAACGTGGATATTAATTAAATAACCAGAGGGACTCAATTTACTTTGTAAAGCGATTAAAAGGAGACAGAAACTTACAGGCTGTTTCTGGAAAAGAGTAATGTCTGTTTAAAAATAACTTCCTACCCGGAATAGCCTGCCTGTCTCATATAATATCAATTGGGGGGGGAGGGGGAGAACAAACCAAAACATGCATTTACAGCACTGCTTCTTTATGGAAAAATCAAACTCAAGTTTTAAAACGATAGAAGTTGACAGTTAGGTGCCTAGATCCACATTTAGGCATGTAAACAAAGGATTGGCTTTTCAAACTGGCTGAACAGCACATTAAAATTTAGTTTTCCCTTGTTTATTCTCCATGGGCAGGTTAAGTCAATGAGAGAGGCCTGTGTTTCTGTGGGCAGGTTTACGGAGGTAGAGGGATCAGTTTTTTAATATAGAGTACAGTTTAATATTGCTCTGGATTATGCTGTTAGTCTGTCTATGTTTGGTTTTGTTTTGGTTTTTTTTAAGGTATTTTTTGATTCAAAGCAAGTAGGCGAGGATTCCTTTCAAGCATACTAATCAGAACTGGAGTTTTTTCCTGTATCCATAAGCAAAGTAGATCTGTATGAAAACTTCATTAACCTAAAGCACCTGCTCCAACGGGCATCCTGATGGAAAACTGGTGTATTCTTGAATACTTTACTGCATTTTAGTTTTGCTTTGAGAGGTATTCATAATACCCTCTACTTTACAGCGCATGCCCTCTGAAAATACCATTGATTGATCTGGAGCCAGCTGTCAGTGAGAGCATCAGAGCTGTTCAGACCAATAGCCACAGCATCCGTCGTCCCTCTCTGCCTCCTGGCTGGACAGAATGCCAGGATCAGGCATCTTCCAACATCCACTGGTGCACCATTCTCAAAGCGGTGTAGTCAGATAGGCAGAAAGGAAAGCAACAAGACTGTCCCTGCATGACTCACAAGGTGTTTGTGCTTCAGTGTTCACCCTTCATAATCACTTCAGAAATCCGCTTCCAGCAATGGGCTAAAAAAACTACGGTAGTTACTTTTGTCTTCAGAGTATAGCACAGCATCAAAACTTCTGAGCTACCTTTTTTATTGCTATCCTAATTTGAATATATCAGAAAGAAACAGCATGTTTGGTTGGTCTACTCAGTACTGCACTTAATTATTCCTTCTTCCAGGAGTATTGTGCTTTAAGTTTTTCTGTGCCGTTTTCCCCTCTGCCCTGTTGTGAATGTGATTATAGCGGGATTTACAAAAAGAGTTTAATGCATACAGACATGACAGCAGGAAAAGGAGCTGAGGTTGTGTTTGTCTTGATTGTTTATTTCAAAACTATAGTGAGAAAGAGCTTCAAAAACCACCTGAAAGCTCTCTGAGAGACAGCATTTGGGAGCCAGGGGCTATTACCTTTATACTTCAGTAGAATCTCTTTGCTTTTATGTCACTGTTTCTAAAGTGAAAAAAAGTTGAAGACAGGGAGAAAGAATATCAATTCTGAGTGCCTTTCTCAGGCAAAATTTTTCTGAAACTAGAAAGTTCATATATAAAGGACTTCCAGACATGACAGCAAGAAACTTTTAACTCTTGCATAGTGATTTCAAAATCTTTTGGTGAGAAAGGATGGAGTCCTATGCTGAAGCAACCCGTGGCAACACAAATAGCTCCATTTCCACTCTCTTCAATGAGTTCGATATGCTCTAGGTGATGTCACTGTCAACGGTGAACATCAAACATCAGTTGCACCATTTACTTTGTTATGCCAGCAGGGCTCTTGCTTGCATTTTCAAATGTGGCTGAGCCAGTAAAAGATTACCTTCACTGGTAAAACTCCAAGAACACTTAGCAATACATATATAGAGAGCAGTCTTTTAAGTATCTTATTTTTCTTTAAAAGGCCTTCACTTAAAAAAACCCTACTAATAAAATACACTTAGAAAGGGAGACCGTAGATCTGTTTTACTGCTTTAAAACTGCATTACTTCCCAAATTCTGCACTCTTGTTCATCTGCACTTATCGGCAATAACAGACAAGTGAAGTCCTGATCCTAAGAACATCAAATTACATCTATACTGGGTGCTTTGGTATGCTTAAGTCTAAATGCATCCTGCAGCTGTTTCAAATGGTTTTCAGGTGAGCACGACCTAGCACATGGGCCAGAAGACAGCCACTCTGTGTTCCAATACTTACCCCATCTGGACAAAAAGGGAAGGAAAACTGTGGGGTACACTGCACGTTCCACCTGTCTGAAAGCCCACATGGCCATTAATATCAGCAAATCAAAACTAGTTAGCTTCTCTGTGGCTGTCTTGACAAACTTTTAAAGGATAAAGAATTTAAAAAACAAACAAACAAACTCCCTTACTGTTCACTGTGTAAAGGTACAGGAAGGCTTCTTCATTGTGTACTGGACACACAGCTAGAGGCTCTCTTTTGTGCAAGTGTCTGATGCCCAGATTTACTTTTTCTAACTTGAATTCCAGATCTGCATGGTGCTCCACTATTCCAATAGTGTAAAAAAAAAAAAAGTCTGTAGCTTTATACCATAGTAAAGAAAAAGTAAGCATTGATACATCCATCTTATATCCAGTTTATTTAATACCATAGCAGTAAATACAAACAAGAGTTTTCCAATGTGGCAATGCTAGAGCTGGCGAGATACAGCTACCTGACAAATCAACAGTCTATTATTAGTAGTTCTGGAATTCCATGTGTGCTGGAAAGTTGAAGGGTGTACATAACTAGTCTTCAAGTTCAGCCTCATGGATATTGCCAATACAGTTAAATACACTACTCCTGATATGGCTGAGCAGCATCTGCATAGAAATAAAGCAACCCTGTGCCTGTAAACACTGAGAACTATATTCCAATATTGGTAGTTTTAAAACAAGTGAAATAAACAGTATCTTTTCCTTAAAAAAAAGTGATCTTTGGTCAACACTTACTAAAATGTGCTTTAGTTTTATTTTACAACAGTAATGCTAAGGTTATATAGCTTTTTTATGTTATCTTATGGAGGTGGACATTTGAAAATCAGTATTCTGCTGCAACTGATAAAGTAATTTTACTAGTTCCAATGCAGGTAAAATTTGAGAGCAGAGGTAGGCTTCAGCTCGGCAGCTTACAAAGACTGAATCCCAGCTGTCCTGTGGAATGGGTAGGAGGCAGTAATTCATCTTCAGATCACTTCTCTTCCCTTTCATAGTATCTGCATGAGCACAGCACTTTCAAACATGCTGGGCTAAGCCCTTATTTAGTTAAGCGTACAGTAAGAGCTCTGAACGTCAATTGACAACACACTTAGACCCATCTGATGTTTAATATCCACATTTGAAAAGTGTAGCTAACATACTCCTTAGTGCTCTCTCAAGTGGCATTTCAATACCATAGCGATGACTAGTTTTAAAGACATTGGTCCTTATGAAAAACACTCTACCCAAGTTAGGAGCACAGGTCTTACCAGCAGGCCGACCTTTAAATCCAGGCAGACATCCCAAAGAACTTGTGCTCTTTACCAGTCCATGTGCTTTTCAAGCTTCCACTCCTATCTAAAATTGAACATGCACATCCACTTTACGGGTAAGGAAACTTTGTTACAGCCCACAAAGTCTTCTCTGTGAAAGGGCCCTTGCCATAAAATTATTTCACTGAACAATGACCTTGCCAAAACAGTCCAACGCTCACTGACTAACATTTCAGTTCCCATCCTCCTCAACCCTCTCTACTTTCTTTCATCGCTCAATTAAAAAAAAAAAAAAGATACTGAAACAGGAGACAATACTGCTTTGTTTATGTGTTTCCCTACTTCTGGTGCCTCTGCAAGGCAGCTTTGCAGGTAAATACCTTTTGTAGATTTCCTGTCTAAGCGTTTAATTCATATGAATTGCAGCAGGTGTTAAGCACCTTTGGGCACACAAAGATCTGAGCCACCCTTCCTTGAGTTAAATACAAATACATTATCACATGAAGCAGCAGTATTTTGCTTTTCTTTAGTGCAAGTGTTCTTGCACAAGAAGAAAACTACTTCTCAGAATTCTGAAGTAAGCTTTTGATCAGCAAGGCTGAGTTTATTGGAAATAACTGTTTATACTTCAGTCACACCTAGAAGCTCTATCCAAGACCATGTTGGTGTTGAACAAATACAGACTAAGACTCTCCTCTGAAGAACTTATGAGATACAAAGTGAGAGGAGCAACTTAGAGTTTGAGTGACATAGCCCTAACACAGTAAATCTGTAGTAGAACTGGAAATAGAAGGTCAGGTCTTCTAGGTTTAGACCCTGTCCACTTGACCACACTATCTTCCACCTTTGGTTTCTACTGTCTTACTCCTCCAGACATTGACCTTTGGAGGAAATTGACTGAATCCCAAGAGCTGCCTGTGCTCCATTATTTCAGCTTGTTCCTACTTCAAGACTAACCATCTTTTACACAGATTTCCTTCTCTTTCCAAACACATTGTTGATTAACTTGGCCATTGACTTTGATCCACTTGGTCGCCTCTTTTCCTTCACTTTGGAATTTGACGTGATATTCCTCAGGACTTTGGTGAACACTGCCACAACTTCCTGATAATGTTCTGCTGCAGACAGTTCACAGAATTGGCACTTGTTGTCTATTGCCAGCTTCTGTCCTTCATCCCAGCCAACTTCCCTCATGTGGCATAAATCCTGTTTATTACCAACCAACAATACTGATGACTCAGCCATTCTGAAATCAAAAAGGTTCCGATTAGAGAAAAGATATGTTACAATACTGTGCTGTATGCTGTGCTGTGTACAGTATGTATGAGAAGTATCTATGTTCAGAATAATAGGCATTGCAAAAAAAAAACCCAGAAGAACAAACTAACCCCCTAACTTTGCCGGGCAGAGTTATGGTTTTTCCATTTGCCATAGTCAAACATCAAAGGATTTTCCAGACAAGCTATTCTATCAGTAAGTTTTCATTTTGGTTCCTCTACTCAATGAATTCATGTATTTTTCATCCACTGCAGTTTTCATACTCTATTCTGCTGAGTATATTGTCACCTCCTGGACTTCGTGAAGAAGCAAAGTGATCTCCATTTGTAGATAACAGAAGAGAGTCAAAGAAATTCATCAGCATTGGTGGCATAATTCAGAAGAAAACACATGAATCCTAATTCCAAGCTTTTGCTAAAATTACCCCTTCCAGAGAAACCTTAATTAAGAAAGGTAGCAGTAAAACTGACAGAAAAGTGGTTTGTTGGTTTTTTTTTTTTTTTAACTCCACTTCTGATATAAGTAAAGGATTTCACTCTCATTTATTTTGAAAGCAGCTCACCTGACTGATGCAGGAATACAAACCACCCCATGTACTCAGACTTGCAATTTTGGTGGTTCTTATTGAAAGTAAATAGTTTGTTTCTTACCATATGGTAACCCACGTGCACAAATAATGTTGGGTTACAGCTAAAGAGAGTTTAGGAGACATCCATGGTATTAGATTAATTTATTGTGAGAAACACTTTCTTCATCCCCCACATTGGTGCATCTTCATGGGTAAGAGAGTAGAGGAGTAAAATCACAGACTGACTATGCCAGCCTTTACCTTTGTAAATCACAGCAGATTTATAGCAATTATTTAAATAGTAGTGCTGTAAGAAAGAATAACAAAAATCCTGATGTACTTGGCTTTGGATACAGTGAAATAGATTGCAATTTGCACCACAGTTTACCTTCAGGTACCTTATTGTTGGTATTGTGTTATGCCACTAGGATGCTGCTGGATTTTAATTGCTACTAGGATGCCTACAGCTCACAGAAATGTTTTCAGCATTTTTACATGTTTGCTGAGGGGGGGGGGGGGAAAAATAGNTGCCACTTACTTTTTACAAGCTCCTATGTGAGACTCTCGGATCCTGTACAGCAATGCCTTTGCAAATGCAAATGATGCTCTATCACTGATGTCGTAAACAATGATAAATCCATCAGCCCAGTGGAGCTCGTCTGTGAGGGAGAGCTTCCCCCGCTGTGGCTGAAAGAAGTTCAAATTCACATGCAAAAAGAACGTTACTGTTGTCACTTCAGAGCATTTTCTTTGTCACTGTGAATGTGAGAATGTTGTATCTTTTATTGCAGAAGATATTAGTAGGTCTAGGTGCTGGCACTGAATTCAGGTTGAGTCCTACTCCAAAAGCCTAATAAATAACCGTCACTACAGATGGCACTTTGGATCACTGACAAATTCATTATGAAACATTTACACTTTGCTTAAGCAGTAAAATTGCGTAACCTGTACAGCCATTGCTTATGCTGAATATTCTGCAGAGTTACAAGAGAATGAAACCTACAGGAGCCATCAATATCTGTGCAGTTTCTGGTTACAGTTCTGTTTTGCATGTTCCTAATATTCTGACTACAGTAAGCTTAATTATTTTATTTTGTTTCTTAATTTGTTTTGTTTCTTCTTTGCACTGTTCAAGTCAAACAGTATTTACCCACAGGATAAATTTCTAGAGAGCTAGAAAAAAAAAAACATCTTTCAATCTGCAGTTGACTTCAATAAAACTAGTGACAGAAGTCACTCAAGTTATAACGATGTTATACCAATCTTTGAGTCCTTTCACCCCAAGAAACTATCACTTACAATTTCTAGAAAGCAACAGCTGCAAACTGTCCCATTAAACTAAAGAATGTAATTTAAAAGCTATTTTAAATTATCTTATCCCTGCAGATGGCCTGGTAGCAGCTAGCAAGACCATGTGACCCAAGACAGGTGAAATACTAGAAGCTGAACAGGAAAAAAAAAATTATTAAAAAAAAAAATGACTCTTGCTCTGTGCTCTACCATCTTGAATAGTAATTTGAGGACTGTTCAAGTTGTTCTCTCACTAGTTTAGTATTTTACTACTTGCAATGTATAATCTCTGCTGACATGCCACCCTGGTGGCCTTGATCAGCTCAGCATCAGGGCAGCACCGCAGCATCATAAACAGCTGGACTGGGAACTGTAACTTACCCTGAGGGATGGTAACTGAGTGTTGACAGTGCAAGGGGATGCATGAGAAGGAAAAGATGAAACAAGTTTCTAGAACTGTCTGAAGACTTCAGTATCTTTAATACAATGGGTTTTTAATGTTGTGGTGACTGTGCAGCAGGTTTAGGGGCAGGAGAGGTGACTTGTTTATGTCACAGCTGTTTCCCAGATGGATGAAAGGACAGTGAGATCTGCAGAACAGCAATCCAGCTACTAGAGGAAAGCCTCAGAGAGCAGAAAGATTTCAGGAAGCAGAAACAAGAATGGCAACTCCTCCTTCCCCAGTCTGGCCTCCTCTTGGGACCTGCTTTTCTTCCCCAGCTCCCACGGAATACAGGACCGCCATACCCCCATCCATCTCTTTCTAGAATCACCAGTCCTATCAGACAAAAAGTAATACCACCACTACTAACCACCTACTCCTCTGCAGGCACTAAGAAGTCAGGAAGAATGCAGCAAACAGCTAAAGTCTGGACCTTTTTCCTAAGTAGGAAATGGTACAAGATAACTCAAAGAGTGCTGACAAGAGGAGTTGCCCTTAACACAGCTGATCTCTGGTCATCTTAAAAGCAAAAAGATGCCCAAACTGTAGCAACTAAAATCTCTACCCATAATGTAGTCTAATCTGGTTTATCCTAGCTAGCTGCCACTCCCAATTTTTCAAATATCTTAATAAAGAGTTGATCACATGCCACAGGATTTAATACGACAGTAAGTGGAAGCCATAGGTGGGCTTAGGAAAGAGGTCTGAGATAGGCAGAAGCAAGTCCACAGAACAGTACCTCGTAACAGATTGTATGGCGAGGAAGGACTCCATAGTGTTACATGGCACAGTAGCTATTTCAGGATTCCCGTTCCCCTGAGACAAGCAATGCTGTTGCTTGTCTCTAGGAAGGCAGATTTGTTTGGTGGTTCATTTTATGTGCTCAATGGGTTAAGTTTTTAAGTCCTTTACTTTAAGTCTGAGCCAGACTTTCAGTGCTTTGGCTTTAGTATTCATTATCCTACTTGGTAAGGGGTAAGATCACTGCCCAGAAGGGATCCTTGCAAGCTAATGCAATCAGACAGACCTACCCAGGTCTGCATATATTACACACTACCAAAGTTTCTCTATTACTGATATAGCAGGAAAGAAATTAATAAAAAAAACTTTATTACAAAGTGGTTTATTGTGATCAAAGTTCAGCTATCAACATGTATAAGCCTGCATTATGGCTTTCCTTGGACCTGTTCCGTGAATGCAAGTCTTACTTCCAGGCCTATCTACTTTGACCATTTCCGCACACATTTAATAAACTGTTTGCTTTATAAACTAATTTTCATCCACTTCAGGCATTTGAGAAAACTGCATATAGTCCTGTAACCTATCTCTGTATTTACCTATATAATGCAGAAGTTGGAAAAGTTATTTTGTTAGTAAAATTCTAGAGATGCAAAAGCATTTACAGAAAATTTAAGCAATGAAGGGCTTCTTCCATGAAATGGTAAAGTACTCAGCAGTTCTGAGCCACAGCAACTATAAAGTTTCAGTCTTATTAAAAAAAAAAAAAAACAAAAACAAAACACAGCAAGCACAAATTCCAAGAACCAGACAGAAAGGTTGTAATCCCCGACCCTTTCTACCATTACTCAGGTAGAATGAGGAACAGACTTTCTTTACGCCCCAAAATTCTTACCTGTGAACAAGGGTCATAAATTTCCAAGTGTATCTGCCTCCCGTCCAGGCATAAGTGTTTAGTGTAGATGCATTCTAAAAGATACATGGCATGCAAAGAAAACCAGCATTAGAGTGACTGAGGATGGTCCTGAAAAGAAAAGGTGGCAAAGGTGAGATTCACGAATACTGAGGGGCATTTAGTTCCTCAGGTATTGTTTGGTTTGGTTTTCATTTTTTGTGTTTGGTTGTTCGGGGTGGTTTTTGACACACACTGGAAACAAACCTAGTTCATTTTGCAACAGATGAGCTCCCCAACCCCTTAGGCTGACTAACACCACTTCACTGTGGTGTTCCCATGGAAATGTTGGTGCGACAAATACTTTTAGACCCCAGTTCCTCTTCCAAAATGGAAGCAAAGGGGATGCACAATGCTCAGAATAAGATAAATGCTGATGACTATTCCGCTTGCTACCAAGGTTCAGGATTATGAAAGTAGCAAGCCAGCCTACATGTAAATTCGGATTCTGAAAAAAAAACCCATTATTTCTGTAATGTTTATTTATCATGAAATCTGGTGCTTTAAGAGCTCTCATGCTAGATAGCATTAGATCGATAGTATTTACAGAATCATGTCCCTAGACTAGAACCTAAAATATGTCAGTTCTCCAATTTAGGACTCTCCACCAGCACTAGCAACCTGGGCAACTCCAGTGCAGACAGACCATCGCTGTTATTTTAAGCAGTGGCTTGTTCTAGGCAAATGTAACCAACTTGTGTTCACAGCACTGGTCACCAATAAGCTGTCTACAGCACAATTCCTCAGTGACTGAACTACAGAGACAAGAACTGGTGTTGGCACTACTGAAAATACACTTCAAACTGTGTCTAATGAGGACACAGATAAGGGCTATGGTCCCTGGAACCAATCAGCTTCAGTTCAGCACCATGTTCATCTTACGCATTCTTCTTGCATGTCTTAAGAGTTCATCTTGTTATGAACTATCAGTCCCAAGCATTCCAGGGTGTCAAATCTGCAGCCCCTTGGTGGCCTCCATAATTAAACAAATTTTTAATTAATACTTTGACTCCGTTAAGTGTTCTATGATGATCTTGTACTTTATCACCCCTATTCCCACCCTTCTCCTCCTTCCCCCTCTCTAGAAATAGAGCTAAACTTATCTTCCAATAAACATTTGTTTAAAAATGAAAATGCTTTGGGGGTTTGACATGTCCCCTAACACTTGCAGCATCAGAGGGTCAGAACAAGGAAACCTTGTTTTAGTTGTAGGTGGCTTAGAACACACACAGAGCACAGCAAGCACTATGTAACTTACATGTGACAGCTTAGACTTAGATAAGCCATCTGGGACACAAACTACCTTTTCAGTCTGTGTTTGTATAGTAATAACATTGGTAAAGCATTTATGTACAACTGTAACTACTTTCAGAAGAAGTTCATTTGGATATATTCAGTGCAATTCAGCTTAGTACTACAATTCTCATTTTTATTTGTGGATCACAGAGCGCTATTCTGATTTCTGTTAGAAAAAGTCCTTTGGAGACAGTCCTTCAGTTTAGCAGGGAAAGCAAGGTAGATAGCAATCTCCTTTCCTTGTTAAGTTTTGGGACTCCTAGCACCCCGTCAGCTTGAGTGGCACACTTCCAAAGGTGTTTATGTATCAGTTAAACAGTGCTTCTACCCGGGATGTGAAAGTTCAAGTCCTGCTTTGCCGTTTTCCAAGACCTTAGAAGTGTCTTAAGGATCAGCGCGTTTGTTCTGGCACGAATGAGAAATTCTATCCTCAGCACGGCCAGGCTTTCCACAAAGCTATCAAATCACTGCATTCCTGCAAAAGCAGGGAGCTTTGCATTATGCTTTGATTAACCAGTAGCGCCCGATAAACAATCTGTTTCACCTCTCCTCTAGAGCCGAGGAGAAGATACTCAATAGAACAGGTGTTGGGGGCTGAGGTTGTTGGGTTTTTTTTTTTTTTCCCTTTTTAAGTCTATTTCTTTACTCTCTTCTTTATCTCCCCTCTGACTGAGCTTACTATAATCTACCCGCGCTTCGCACACGCAGCCCCGGTTATCTTTCCTTCCCGAGTCCCTTCGCAGTCGCTTTGCGGCGGGCACCTCGCCAGCCCCTGCGCCCGCCCGCGCTCCTGGAGCCTCAAGCGATCTCTCCGCAGATACCTGGCTTGCTCTCCCGCCCCCCCCCCCCCCCNAGGAACTCTGGCTGATAAGCAAGTGAAAACTTAAATCTTGCCGAAAAGTTCTGCGAAACTGCGTTTCTGCCCCATTTCTTGTTCGGGTAAGCGTGCGGAGCGCCGCATCTTGCGCTCCGCCGGGGCACCCGCACCGCCCAGCCCCGAGCGGAGGCCCCACACGGGACCCACCACCACCACCACTACCACCGGGCCCTCTCCCGCCGCCCCCTCCCCGGAGCCCGGCGGCGGCCCGCGGCGCTCACCGGCGTTGGACGCGTACTCTCCGATGAACCGCCGGGTCAGGAACCGCACCGCCAGCGCTGCGGGAGGGAAGCAGACGCCAGGTTTAGCGGGGTCCCGTGCCCGCCCGCCCGCCCCCCTCCCTTCCCCTCCGCCAAACCTGAGGTAAAGTCAGGCCGGGGGTTATCGGGGCCGCCGCGCCCCCTCCCCGCCTTACCCGACTTGCCGGCTCCGCTACCGCCCAGCACGGCCAGCTTCACCTCGGTCATGCCGCCGCCGCCAGGCCGTGCCCCGCCGCCTCCATTTCTTTATAGCCGCCGGGGCCCGGCGCGGCCCCTCCGGCGACACCGCCCAGCAGCCCGCCTCCTCCCTGCTCCCCCCAACGCCGTCCCTCGGCGGCTTTCCCCGCCCCGCCGGCGAGGCCGGTAGGTACAGCTCCCCGCGGGCGGGGGTCGGTAGTTTCATCTTCTCTGACAGGCGCCCTCCTCCTCCTCCTCCTCCTCCTCCTCCTCCCCCTCCTCCCCCT
>RSEF01000001.1:77408663-77453187 GCA_003993805.1 Himantopus leucocephalus | reverse complement strand
TTTAAATGCTTCTGAGGTAACTTGCTAAAAATAAGTGTTTGGCGCTTCTCTGGTGTTCTCCGCCCCAGCTTGCAAAACTCTCATCCCTCACTAAGCCTCTGGTCTGGCAAAAACTTAGGTGGGTGTGCCTTTTTACGTCTGTGAATGTTTTTTATTGAATTTAAGTTTAAAGTTACGTGGTGGACAGTGCTTAGCTAAGGCTTAGAACGCTCCTCTGAAGCAGGAAAATACGGACAGATGTGGAAGGTGAGGCACAAAGGGATAAACCCGCAGAAAAGACGCCCTGCATCTGCTGTACGGCTGATTTCGTTCTGAGGCTCCTCAAGTGCTCCCTAATGGCTATTTGGCTCTGAAAGTGCACTGGGTGCATAGGTTTTAGTTAGCCCACTGATGAATAGGAGACTGCTGTAGCATCCGGGTTACACTTGTGTACTTATTCTGTTCATGTTTATTTGGGTTATATGACTTGAATATATTCATTTATTCTGATATTTTTATTCTCTTCTGATGAAACTGTTGTGCATTGTATAAATGCTTCAATAAAGCACTGCTTCAGTATGCTTGCTCGTGGGTATTACAGATACAACCAATTTACATGAGCTGAAAAAAAGAGGCAGACAAGGTATTTGAACATATGTTTGTTACAGCTGAAGGAAACGCTTAATGGAGGAAAATGTATGTAAGAATAAACATGCAGACACAACTTGGCTCCAAAGTTCCTGACTTAGAATTTGCCATGGCGGGAGGTGTGTTCAGGGGATGCCCCTATCTTGCTCTATGGGGTTTTTTTAGTAGTTTTCTGCTATTGCTCACTCACAAGGCAAAAGTTACTGTCTAAAAAGAACTTTATTCTGACCCTTTATGGCTATTTTAACATTAGTTTTTGAAATAGTGGGATGCCGACATCACTAGGCTGGAGTTCACATGGCTATAACTGGCACAACTTAGTATTTTGCTATTTCATATACGTTGATACCACTGCAACAGGAAAGTCTGAAACTGCTTATCCACGTGCACCCATTATCAAGGTTGCAACTTTTGCAGGCGATTTAAACGGTTCTGATGTTCCTTTTAAGGAGAGGTGCAAGGTTTGAACCTGGCATTCTCACAGCTTGGCAATGTACTTTAGTTTCTGTTGAAGTATGCGCAGATTATCACTATGCCACCAAAAGGCTGATTCGCGCAGTTTTAACCCCGATAAACGGTCCACGGTATAGGAGAACAGAGGTTAAGTCCTCAGAAGAAGTGCACTCAAAATGCACTCTTCAGGTTGGCTTTTTCTCCTCCCTGATTTTTTTTACTCTTTGCTCGTTCATGGCTATGTTGGCTTGTTATACTCCTGTCATTCATCCATGCCCCTGTGGCATGGTAGGGCAGCGCAGCTCTTTGTGTAGGTGTGTTGTGAAACTGAACAGGGAAATGATCACATTATTTCAGCTCAATAAATTCTGTGATATAGCCATAGTGGAGATTTCCCAGTAACTGAGGAAAGAGTCGGGTCTGTTTCAGACACTCTTGCAGCCAAGCAAGTGCAAGCGAAATCAGAAGGTGAGAGAGAGACTTCACTGTACAGGAAGCTCAAACATCAATATTAAGGATGCGGCAGCTTGTTTGAAATCAAGTGCTGCAGTACTGGATGTTGTACTTGGGATGTAAATTGTCCAAACTCTGCAGCTACATGAACACTTCTCTCACTAGACGGCAGATGTGATAACCAAATTAGGGTGTTGCCCATGTTAAAGAATATTATACCTGGAACTTTTATTTCTTTTAGTAGTACCAAAAAGTTTCTTAAGAAAACTAAGACAGTTTGTTTTGTATATTCTTTATGCATATTCCTTAAAGCATTAGAGAAATTAAGTTTTAACTGAAGATTAAAAAACGTGGACGTTTCTTTTCTGAAGGACTTTCTCCAGCACTTCCCAGAACTAAATGGAATTCAGAAAATTTATAATGGAAGGAATTCCTGAATATCCACTCTAAATTAGTTAATTTTAATCTTATTCATAAACTTTTTTATCAATTTTCTGTTATTACTGCTGCATTTGTGTTTTACAAGTGTATATACAGAGATATTTTTAATTCCTTAACACATGGAGGGAAAAATCTCAAATTTCTTTTACATGACCACTCACACAAAACTCAACTGCAGAAGTTGCTCACTCATTTAAACAATGCCATTTTTGACATTTCAAGTTGCAATAAACACTTTTGTTGATCAGCTTATTGAAACACTTTGAATAACAGTAAGCTTGAAGGAAAGTATTGTCTATTAGAAGAAATGTTGCAAAGTAAATTTACATTCTTTATGAATCATTTGCCTGGATTTGGCCTTTTATATAAAAGCTTGTGGTTAAAACAGTGTGGCAGATGCAGTAATAACGCCTCTTTAAATTGCCTCAGCCACTTGCTTGCTTTCAGCATGGCTGTCCTTACCTGCAACTTGTACAATTGTGTCAGTTCCTTCCAGTAACGAATCTATGCTCACCATTCCTCTGTACTGGAATGGTTTAATGGTTTTGATTTCATTACCCACAGGTGAAAATGTCAGTACAAGGGTAGAGGTGCATAGAAAACAGTTCATATCTCCAATGAGCAGAAGCTTATGTGTTTCTTTCAGGTCTGGTGGTCAAAAATTAGTCAACTCTGTGCTGCTCAAGTTAGAATTGAGTGAACTTTCTTTACACATGTAACGCTCTGCTATGAAAATAGTAGGCTTCTGATAGGTATAATGGAAATAAATTATTAACCAGGCAAATTACTTTTGCAGTGAACATGAAGTTTTCACAAGTCTGAGGATGAGGTTGCTTTGCATTTCATTCCCACTGCTGTAGATGAGGACTTCTATGGCTTGATGCCAGACCTCTGGCAGTCAAAACTGTTTGTGGAGAAAATTAACATCAGAAGAACATTTAGTTTCCTTTTTAGCTTTTTTTTCATGCAGCTTAGCTGCTGGAAACGAGGTGGAATTGGTAGTATACGACTATCTGAACTGTGTACAACTATAATGCTTTCATCCAAAAAGCACAATTAGAAACCACTGGCTGAAGGAGGTGCCAGCTGTTTGTTCTGTAAGGCGCAGGATTTCTAAAGCTTGGTGAGGTTTGCATCCCTGCAGAGTTAGTCCCTTTTTGGCTTATGGAGTAATGTTTTCCAGACATCTGTCTTTTAAAGCCCACTTTCCACTAAACCTGCAGAAGAGCACTGTAAATTTTGTATCTGCTACTCTAGCTGCTTCCATAGCGTATGAACTGGCCAAGTAGAGGTCTAAAACCACAACAGAACTAACAAAACAAGAAGAGCGGGATTTTAAGCCAAATGTGATGTTTTCATCATCTATAAACTTAGATACACTCCTCAGTAGAACACTCAAACGTATGTATTCATGACAGAAGGAAGACATGATACAGCATAATCCCACTTTGTTCTCTTTGCGTGGTGTAGTGGAAAAGATGAAAACTGATGTTTTCCCCTTGAAAATGGTGACCTGCTCTTGGAGGCAAGTTGATACGTGCAGTGATTGAAATATTATCTTGCTAGCCATGAGAAAGTGGGTTTTTTTAGCAGAAATTACAAATTTGATCTATGATAAAGTAGCTTTAGTACTCAAGAAAAGTCCCATCGGATGTGGAAAACAAAATTTCATAGCTTCTCACGCATTTCTCACAGACTCTGAAAGTCCATATCCCCCACGGTATCATGAAAGGTTTTGCAGTCTCATGATACGCCTCCTAGCTGATAACCCTGAGGAGTAAGGACAGTATGACAGGGTTAGTTCTGTTACGGCTGCCATTACCTTACAGCCAGCCACAGCAGTGCACGCAGGTGGTCAAACGTTTATAGGACCGCTCCCAGACAAAGTTTGGACATCACATAGCCTAGTGAGAATAGTTTATGGTCAGTGTTGCGGGAATGCAATCTGAGGCATCTAGACCTAAACGTTTATGGTATGTATCATCTATTGTTGCTACAAATACATGTCTTGTCTTTGTAGCTTGAAAAGTATGCTCAGAATCTTTAAAGAACTGGGTTGTGTGATTCTTGGTTAAACAGCGTACTTTGGGTTGTAGAAGTCTCACACCAAGGTTACATTACTGCAAGATAAACTGTCAAGTTGATTTTCAGTTTCTTACTTTAAGTAATTAAGTACATAAACCATCTATTTGTTTAACATCTGTTCTACACAAACTTTGGGACACAGATTATCTTTTGAATGTATAACTATGAAGGGACTAGCACATGATAAGGGCCACTACATCTCACCGTAATGCAAATATTAAAGCATAAAAATAGTCTCGTCATATGTCTTGGACTGCCATATGGAAGCTTTAAAAAAATCCTTCTTGAATAATTAAGGTGTTAATGACAAGAAGCAGGGGATTTTAAATGGTATATATCTTCCTTATATATAATTATTGTAAATTCTAATTTTAGACAGAAAATTCTGCTCTGCTTGAGTCTCCTATAAGAGACTTTTCCCAGAAAACAGAAATCTTTTTCTATGTAGTTAAACATTCAACTTAATTCAAGTTCAGCAAAATCTGAATTGCAAGGCTAAATGCTTGCAGAGGATGCTTATACTCCAATCGTAATATAAAGATTACACTTTTTTATTTTTAGTGCCTAGGGGAATGGTATCTCAAATTATGCAGTTCTATTTGTAACAAAAATACAAAACATCTTTAGCTATGGTCTGTACTAGAATTTAATTTCTGTAATTTACATTAACAAATTAAACACATTATACAGAAGAAGTTATTAATAATCTCTGAAGAAGTAAAAAAAAATGAAATCTGTTTCTGTAATGGAATTGGCCAGAAAGCAATATTACTTGTTGAAATAATTCAAAGTGTTGAAGATTTTTTCCCCACTTTTGGCTTTGGAAGAAAAATAGTTAGTTTCCAGATATGCTTTGCAAGACTTTTAAAATAAGACAGGTAGTATCATCCAGATATGCTTTGCAAGACTTTTAAAATAAGACAGTTAGTATCATCCTAGAGTAATTAAATAATCTTGTCACTTGTATTTGTTTAAGATTTAAAAAACCCAAGCTCAAGTCCCTGGCCCAAATCAGAAAAAGGATTTAAAATTCTATCATCTCCTACGTCCCAGGTGAATGCAATGCTCTTAGGGATGAAAACAGATTTTGTTGTCTGTCACTGATCTATTTATACAAGAAGTTTCAAAAAAAAAAAAAAAGCTATAGTAAAAGATATTGTAAGGAGGCCTCAAATTCCGGGCAAGAATAACTTCTGCGACCAGGTTGTTGAGGGCATTGATTATTTTTTTTTCCTCACTTAAATTTCCATCTCTGTTTTGAGAAGAATTTTGACCAAAGAAAGTTGTTCTTTTTAAACCATTTCCGGTTCTTCATGCCCTGATTGAGATTCTAAAATAGTTGCCATTGGTTGTGCTTACAGGGTAAAGTAAAAGAGAAGCATTCAAGTTCTGTTGTTTGTGTGGAGAAACTGTGAAGCAGTATTCAACAGTGGAAATATTACATTCAAATTCTCATTCACAGTCAAAATTACAGAAAATCTGTCTTGGTTTTCCTAATGAATCTGGACCTAAGGGTCAGAAGGCTTATTAAAAAAAAATCAGGGTGATCACTGTTGATTTTCAAAGCGCAATTCCACTAATAGACATTGGATTGTTCTGGCTAGAATGACATACAAGATTAGCGTCATGTACCTTCATGATTTCTATTGTTCTGCCTGTTTGGATGTTCACATTTTAAAAAAAAAAAAAAAGAAAAATAGTGAGATGCCAAAAAATCACACTCAGAAATATATGCAGTGAAAAAGTATTTATACCATTTCCATCAATTGGAGAAAAAAAAAGTCATGAACTTGCATCATAGGAGCAATTAAGAATTGACTGCTTTCAATAAGGAAAGAAAAAAAGATAGTCACTTCTTTGTTTAATTAATGTCTTTTTTTTTTAATTCCTTAGGAAAAAATATGTTATTTTGTGATGTGAAGCGATTTAGTGTATTAGAAAGGCAATCTGACCTGTATTTATATTGGGTTTCCCACAATCTAGAAACATATCCAAAAATTGCAGAAACTGCAAGTGACCTATTTTCCCCAAAATATATGAAAGAAATAAGGCCCTGGAAACAGATGATACGAGCACAGCATTAGATTACAAGTCTTCACTGACAATGAAGTAGGAAAAACAGACCATAATGAACTTTGAAATTGACTGGAGAGCCAGTCACTACTAAATGGGCTGAAAATGACACCTAACCTATTTCTGCTGTGATGGCAAATGCTTTTTAGTGGTCATTGATGTTTGTTCAGTCTACATCATGCTGAAAGTCCTACTGAGAGTTCTCAAATAAATTACAGGGAGATAAACTAGTGTTTGAATTTACAGCATTTTAATCGTTCTGCAATAAAATGTCGACACGTATGTTCTTATCTCAAGGAAACATGTGAGATACGTTGATCTATAATGGAAGTAAGGTCTTTCTGCGTGGTACTTAAGATGTTAGTGTTAAGCTGTAATGTCTTACCCTCTGCTTGGGGCCCTTCAAGTTTAATGTCAGCTCTTTCAATAATCAGGAGAGGCTTGAGGTTGCTTACATCATTTTAGAGATGAAGGAAGACTCCAGCTGAGCATGTTCCTTGTCACCTGCAATTCTCCCAGCTCTCAAAATCACATCTCCTGCATTTTTGATTGTAGATACGTTCTGCAAAATCTGTGTGTTTGAACAGTATATATGAAGCAGAAGACGTATTTTTTTTTCCCCAGTGAGGCTTATCTCTCTATAAATCCATGACTTGCATCATTATGGGATGTAAGAAGGAGGAACACAGTTTCTTTTTAAAGGTTTTATGTTTTCTCATTATATATTTAATATCTTTTTTAATGTTTGTGTTAAATGTGATACAATATTTGTCTGAGTTATATGGCACCTTTTACTAGTGTCTTTTTAATGACGTTTTTATTAGATCACAGCATAAATAAGCAATTACTAAATTCCCCAGTTTCTACTACATTAGTACTGTAAAGTTCAGAGCGCTTTCAAGCTGAAGTTGTGTTATGTCCATCATGTATTAGAGGAATAAAGTAGAAAATTTAAATAGTCAACATTTATTGATAACTTCTTATTCTACGGGAGATGTTCAATCTCCAAATGCAATGTGCTAAATACATCTGAATCTAAACATTGCAGGAAACTACAGAGCTGCTTCTGGCTCTGTGGTTGCTGTGGTTTGGATTCAGGAAAACACTCAAGAGAAGATTCAATGTTCATCTTAAGATGATAGAAGATAGTTTGCATCCAGCTCTCCCCCTATTCCTTCCTGTGGACTCTGGTCACTTCTGTAGCATTAAATCTTATGGTCTTGTGGCCCCTTGATTGAATGGATCAGCTTGCTGATCTGATATAAAAATAAATTTCAAAAAATGTTATTGCATTTGGTTTTATCTTGGATCAATTAACTGACTTGATCCAACACTGGATCAGAAACAGTGGTATAGAGAAGGATGTGGGACTATGTAGCCATGAGCAGGATGGAGAGAACACCTGCTACTTTCAGAAGTAGCCTGCAGTTGAAACAGCTTAAGCAGTGTTGGGCAAACATTAGCTAAACAAATCCCTGGGACCAGCCGGTCTACATCCCAGGATGCTGAGACAGCTCTTTATCTGCTTTGAAAGGTCATGGAGATTGGCGTGTCTTTGACAACTGGAAAAAGGTAAAACTCGCACTCATCTTCAAGAAAAACACAGAAAGGACAATCCAAGGAACTGTAAGTCAGTCAACCTCACTTTGATTCACGGGAAAATCTTGGAGAGAGTCCACTTGGAAGTTGTTTCTGGGCTCATGAAAGAGAAGGTGGCGATTAGGAACAGTCAGCATGGATATCAAAGGTACCGTGATTTACCAAAGGTAATTCACGTCTGACCAGCCTGACTGCCTTCTATTATAAAATGCCTAGATATGTGAATAAAGGGTGTCATTGCCTCAACTTAGCAAGGTCTTCAATTCTGTCTCCCACAGCATTCTTCCATCCATGCTGGGACACAATGGTCTGGAGGGGTGGGCAACCAGATGGGCAAAAAACAGGTTAGATGTTTGGGCTGAGAAGGTAGTGGTTAATAGGTTATGATCTACCTGGAGGCCAGTGACAACTGGAGTCCCACAGGGGGCTGAGTTGAGGCCTGTCTGTGACCTGGAGGAGGTGACAGCTTGCATTCTTGTATAATTTTTAGATGACACTAAATTGGATGTACCAGTTGCTACACTCGGGTGCAAAGCTACCACTAAGGTGGACCCAGACAGGCTGGAGGAGTGGCCCAATGAAAAGCTCGTGACATTCAACAGGGCCGAAGGCAGAGCCCTGCCCTGGGGAGGACGAGCCCAGGCAGCCGCACAGGCTGGGGCCTGCCTGCCTGGGGCTCTGCCCAAAGGCCCCCACGCCTGGTGGGCAACGAGCTGGGCACGAGCCAGCCGTGCCCCGGCAGCAGAGATGGCCAGCGGCCTCCCGGGCCATACCAATGGGGACACGGCCAGTGGCTCGCGGGAAGAGAGGGATCATCCCCTCTGCTAGACCATGCCCAGAAAACTGCATTTGTTTTTGCACCCCTCTCCTTATGCAAGAATGCTGACTAACTGGAACAAGTTCAGCAGAAGACCAATAGGGCAAGGGGCCCTGTGAGGAGAGGGACCTAACAGCCACCCAGTAGCTATGAGGAGCTTATCAAGCAGTTGAAGCTAAGCTCTTCGCAGTGGTGCATGGTGGGAGGACAAGAAACAGCAGACTTGAATTGAAAAAGGAGATTTTCAGACGAGATATAAGGAAAATCTTTTCTGCCATGAGGACAGGCAGGCAGTGTAACAGATTTTCCATCCTCTTACAGAAGCTGATGAAGTACGGGCTAGATAAATGGCCAGTGAGGTAAACTGAAAAGTGCCTGAACTCTCGTGCTCAAAAAGTTGTGACCAGTGTCCTGAAGTCCAGTAGAAGTCCACCTGCTAGTGGTGTACCCCAGTGGTAAATAATGAAGCCAATATTGTTTAATATCTTCATTAACAACCTGAATGATGGGAAAGTGTCTTGCTGTATCCTCAGCAAGTTTGCAGATGGTACAAAACTGGGACAAGTGGTTGATACGCCACGCGGTTGTGCTGCTATTCAGAGGGGCCTGGACAGGCTGGAGAAATGGGCCATCAGGAATCTCATGAAGTTCAACAAAGGGACAATCCAAGTCCTGCACCTGGAGTAAAATATCCCCATGCACCAGTACAGACTGGCAGCTGACCAGCTTTAAAGCCGCTTTACAGGAAAGGTGCTAGGATCCTGGTGGACAACAAGTTGAACATGAACCAGCAACGTGTCCTTGCAGCTAAGAAAGCCAACAGCATCCTGGGTTGCATCAGGAAGAGATCTTTTCATCACGGGATGAGAGGGTGTAAAAAAGATGGAGCCAGACTATTCTCAGTGGTATACAGTGATGGGAAAAAAGGCAATGGGCACAAACTGCACTACAGGAAATTCGATATAAACATAAGGAAAAACTTTTTTACTATGAGAGTGATTGAATTCTGGATCAGGTTGCCCAGAAAGGTTGTAAAGTCTCCATCCTTGGAGATATTAAAACCTCAACTGTACAGAATCCTGCTGTCCTGCTGTAGCTGACACTGCTTTGAGCAGGGGAGTTGGACTGGACAATCTCCAAACGTTCCTTCCAACTATTCCCGGGATTTCCTGGGAACTATTGGTTTCTTCAGCTATTCTATAATTATAATAGATTTGTGTTTCACAAAAGTATTTTGATAGGTAAAAGGTGACAAATGCAAATGAAGTGTTCTGTTACTTATGGTACACGAAGTCAGTTGACCTGGTTGCTTTTAAATTTGAGACTGCTTTTAGAAATTTATTTTTCTAATGTTGTAATGCTATATCTGTGTATAGAACTGTAACATGTAATAAGAGAGCTTCCTGCCCTTTAGACCTAAACTGTGGAAATATTTGTAATGAATTGGACCACGGGATGGCTAGTTTCACTCTCTTTTTTCATGTAATATCATGGTACCTGAAATTCTAAAACTGCAAGGCTGCTCAAAGAGAAACGGTAATATTTGCATTAGTACCAATATCCAGTTTTGTAGAAACATTTTTTATTTGAAGGTAAACTTAGTTGAATGTCCTTTTCAGTTCATTGCCATGGCAATTATGATTGAGCCATAGAAAACATCTTTAAAAGACTTTGGAAGTTCTTTAAGGTGCTGTTATTGCAAGATGTAATTCAAATGAAAAGTTGCTGAGCACTCCAAAATGTATCAGCCAGAATATTCAAGTCATAATATAGGTATGTGATTTTGCTTACACTCTCTAATAGGCTTGTACACCTTTAAAATAATCCCAGAGAATTTGCAAGTAGAGTATAATTAGAGTTATTTATTAGTGTATTGTAGTGTGTCATTCTAGCTAGAACACTCCAGCAGCTCAGTAGAATTGCCCTTGGAAAACTAGCAGTTAATACCCTGAGTATTTTATTAATAAGCCTTCTGACACTAAAGCCTACAATTTACTTTAAATTTTTATGGTCAGTTTTTTTAATTAAATGCATCGTATTTTCATTTAATGCTACTTAATGTTTTATTAAATGTAGTTCCATCAGAATAAGATGCTTATAGTCTAAGATAAGGGTTCAGACATAGAGTTCTACTGCAGATAAAAATGGTAGCAAGTAATTATTTTGGTTATGTTTTGTATATAATAAAAACTCAGATTCTGAAGTTATTTTTATGATCCAAATTACTATTAATAGTTATATTGTTTATGTACCTTTTGAATTTTTCTCTATTTGGGCAATGGAAATTGTTACAGTTTAGTATGGCCAGCATTACTGTCAAGTTCTCACTAGGGGTTTTGTTTTGCTTGGTACAGTGGAGAATGCAAGCATTTCTGGGCTAAAGTTACTAATTTGGGCAATTATTGCCATTGGCATTAAAACAAAAGCCATGGAATATTTTTCTTGGTCTGAAATTTAGTAGAAGCTGGTCTGACTCAAAACTGACTTGATAGTGCCATGTTAAAAGTGTATCTTGTTGCTAAGATCTGGAAAGGAACTATTTTCATTAAAACTTACTGAGCTGTAATGTACTGAAAAACACTATTTTTTTATATAGCATAGGAGATCTTGTATCTTTCTGGCTTAGAAATGTGAAGTGAAAAACACAGCATGTTCACAGAAAGCTTTTGGGTATGGGTTGAGGTTTTTTTTTTTCTTGAGGGCAATGTGTAAATTTATTACTGAACTGTTCTTTGGACTTTATTTGACTGTGAGAAGTTCTTGCACATCGACTCTCATGAGAAATTTATAAATTATTTTATTCTCATGCATATAGTGAGGATAATAGTAGTAAAAAAAAACAATCAAAGGTAGCTGTAGGATTGTGGAATTCAGGAATAGAAACAAGCCCCAGGTATATACCACTACAGAGCGTATTGTAGAGACACTAATGGGGTTTATGACTGTGAGGAAAAAATACCTCCGGATTTAACATCTGAATCTTGAATTGTTATAGATGCTTCGTGTGCCCACAGCTGTTGACTTTGCTGCTGAAAGAAGCAGGAGGGAAAAGAAGAATAGAAACACATTCATCAGCAGGTATCTGCATCGTGTAAATACCCAGTTACAGCCAGTTTGTTTCATTCTTAATTTGATGGGTTTTTTAATTAGCTCAGGTTCTATGTGAAGCTTTAATTAGTGTATAGAAAACAGTAACTGCTCAGAACCGTTGATACAGTGATGACAGCTCAGTGTGTGGGGTGGGAAGAATCTCTTTGTCTCTGATAGAGCAAGAAAATTTTCTAAAGGTGTACAAAAAGGCAGGAACCAAACAGGCTGTTACGGAATGCGTTTGCAAGAGTAGGCAAACCAAACAGGTGAAAAGGCATCCATTTTTAGCATGTTATGCTGAGAACTACTTTTGGTGGTAAAATGTTGCAGTGAAGGTAATAAATTTTGAATTTGAAACTTGCATAAGAATTAATTATGTCTTTGCTTGACTTTTGTTCTCTTTCCCTTTTGAGGCCTGTTGGTGTCTCAGAATGAATCATCGCCCCAGAAGGCAATGAAATAGGAGAGTTTTAGTGGTCCTGCCACTTGATGATTTGCATTACAGTGTTGCTCCTCCATTTGAAGGGCTCAAGTGTTTTCAATGTACCTGGGGAGGAGAGGGGAATTTTTTATTGACATCCGAGTTTGGTAAGCAGAGAGTGTTGCGACTGTGTCTGCTCACTTCAAGGGTGGTGAGGAGTAGCCCTGGAGCACCACAGAAGGCACATCTTAACACATTTGCAGTTGTACATGCATTTTTCTTTGGGCATCCTGATAAACCAACAATGATGTCGCCAGAAATTATCAAGTCAGGAGGAAAACCAAGACTGCTCCCATGCAATTTATTGCTTGTTGTGCATCACAACTAGCAAAAGCAGATTTTCAGCCGAAAGGACCACGGAGCAACTAGGAAATTACTTAAGTTTAGATATGGTTGATGCAACATTACCTGCTAGATAGAAAAAGTGCAGCTGCCGACTTTTCCATACGCTTACTTCTGTAAGTTTCTTTATTTTTACAAAGCAACCTAAATAAATGATCTTCCCAATTTTACATGTCTGATTTTTTTCTTAAAGGAAATAATGATAACTCACATTTTGATTCACATGGAAACAGCCAAGCTCCCTGCAGCCCATATATCATGACCTTAATGTGTTGGGAGTCATAAGACTACTACCTCACCTTTTGGAGGGAAGACGGAGTGGCGTTTTGCGAGTACTTCACAGGAATGATATGAAAGGGGGTCTCCCTACTCCATTGCAGAACAGGCAAGGGCATGGCTGTGCTGGGCATGTGACTGTTCCAGGATGGCCTCAGCAATGTCTTCTACATCACTCCTCCCACAGCCTTGAATTCTGATTGCCCAGAACCTGCAGGTCAGTGTAGACCCATCACAGCTTATAAAACACAGCCTTAGTCTGGGGGCTGTGCTTGCCTACTAGATATGTTTAAGAGACAGAAATTTTCCACCTTATTACAAAACGGATGTTCAGATTCCACCTGAGATGGAGTAAGTTTTGTTTTCTATCATATCCTTGACTTGGTTTGTAAAAAAAAAAATCATAAACTGTTCTGTTTGTTGAACAGAAAACAAATGGATGTAGGTCTCTAGTGATCTGAGTTGGGTCAATAGGGATATTTTCAGCCTGTCTAAATCATACTGAGATTTTTTATCATCCTTTTGTGTGTCATAAGACTATCATTTATAAGATAAGTGCTATCAAGAGCCTCATCCAGTTCCTGTTGAAGTCAATGGGTGTTTTTGCTATTGCTTTTCAACAGCAGTAGGATTGATGACTGAAACTGAGCAGCTGCTGAAAGGTTAGTTTTATAGTAAAGTTGTGGTCAGAAAAGCAAAGTGACCCTGTCAAGCTGACATGCTGGGAGCACTACATTTATTTTTTCTCAGTGACTTCCAGACCAAATCTGCTCAGTTTACAAGTCAAACATTTTTTATTGACTTCTAGAACTGTAAAGTCGGCATCAGTCTGAAAAATCAAAACCGTTACTTCTGCTTCAGTTCACAGAAGATTCTGCATTTAGGAATTGTTGACATGTCCCTGATGCATGGCTGAATCCAGCCTACCTTTCTATGTCTGTCCTGGGTCTGGAGGGCGAAAGCTGCCACAGTAAAAATTTATTTGTTAGGAAAGTAAACAAATATGACTTGCAGAGATAAGGCGATATACTGGGGAAAGTAAGGGCCATTTTTATATCTTTCTTCTAGTTGCACCTACACTTTAATCCTTAACTTCTGCCATGATAACAATGTAATGTTTTCAAATTGCTTTAGTCTGGGACTACAGAGTCTAAACTGCCTTCATTGTAAAATATATTTTACAAAAGTACTTACATTTTATGATAAAAGTAATGATTTCAAGATCAGTTTAAGACTTCAGAAACTACAGCTGAAAGAGGTGACTCCTCCCAGGTCATGCAATTCCTCATTTACTCGCAAGGATTCACTGAGTTACACAGGGATATGGATTGGAGAACTAATTCATTTTATTAATTAAAAGCTCTTAACATTATATAATCACAGGAGGGGCTTCAGCAGATGCTGCCTGTCATACCTGTGCCTTAAGCTGACCCTGACCTCAGAATCTTGATGTGACTCCTCAGGCAGCACATAGATCATCTGATCTTAAACTGCTCATTTGATTAATATACTGTAGTTAAAATGTATGGTCAGTGCTAAAGTTAAGGCCAAAGCTCTTCCCTTCCATCACAAGTGCACCAAGGTCAACCAGATTTGTTTAAAGCTTCACAGTGATTAAGACAGTCCAGAGCAGAAGGTCGTCTTTCTAATAAAGGGATGAACCAGGGCTATTGTTTAAGAGTTAAAAAAGTGAAGTAGCTTTCACTCCTGTGTTTTGCAATGCCCCTGGGCTGTTCTAGAAGTTCCTCTGGATCTTTATTTTGTGGGTTGTCACAAAGAATAGTAGTCATTCCAGTGCCTGAATGTGTGTGTGTGCTTGTTTATGATGAAGCGCGTATGACAGATGCATATTTTTCAGATGTGTTAATTTCTACCATGCTTTATACCACACATACTTTTGAGTAATGCTTTGTGGAACCTAAGTCTGCTGTCTGAAACCATAGCTGTTTTTAAGGGCAGCCAAGTATTAATGATTCTTCTGATGTGTGAGCATATGCTAATTGAATTCCTTGGATGCTACAAAAACTTGTTTGATTTTTACAGTGGGAGGTTTTTTCATGCTTTCTCTAGGTATTTTTTTTTACTTCCTCAAATTCACCACCAAAAATATTGGTGATTGCCTTCATCTCTAGAGTGCTTCCTTTCTTCTGTGGATTGCAAACTGTTTGGTGAATTTGTTAATCTACTGCAGGTGAGGCTTTTTTTTTTTTTAAAAAAAAAAAAAAAAAGAGTGTGGCTAGACGGGGAAGGGCTGCCGGTCGATCTCGTTCTGTATCCTTGGTCGCTGGTAAGCCTTTGAAGGGCAGGGGAAGATTGCTCCTCCCCAGGGAAGGACTGAGCATGCACAGGTGAGAGAAGTTTCTGTAGGACGCTGGGTGGTCCGAAGGACGGGACAAAGGCAGTGAGGAGCAGGTAGAAGGCTGGCGAGTAAGAAATGGAAGAGGAGCAGAGAGGTTCTCTGCAGGGGGCCTGCAGCGATGTCTTGGAGGTGGTACAACGAAAGACCCTCTCTTGAAGATCCGGAGGTTTGTTTCAGCCAGCAGTTGCTGAATGACAAGGAAAGGCTGTTGGAAAAATTCCAGCCCTTGGAGCAGGTTGGTTTCAAACTTTTCTGTTTAGTGTCTCACCTTGCAGATGTGAATTTTCTCTCTCTTTTTTTTTTTTTTTTTTTTTTTTTTTATTATTATTTTGGGTACTCTCAAGAGCCAGTGTCAGAAACTGGAAGTGTTTGGTATCTGTTGATGTGCTCGCATTTAGAGGAAGTTAAGTGACTTGCTCTTACTTTTCCAGTTGTGGTAAGGTATGGTCGTAAGTTCACGTTGTGGGATCCTGCTTCCCTTTTGTGTTGAGTCACGTAGTCTCTTTGGGAACTGGGATCTCTTTCCCGTTGCATAAAAAAAAAAAGAGGTTGCAAACGTGTAGTAAAACTGGTCCATGCGTGCATACAGGTCAATGAATCAAATCCATTGATCCGCTGTGTTCTATGTTATTGTTTTGCTGTGTGTGCATAGCTCAGCTCTGTAGTACAAACGGTGAAGTTTGTTTTCTGGTAATATCCACGTCTTAGGGGAAAAAAATGGCAAAAACAAAACCAAGAAATAACCCACCAGAAACAACAAAATCTTCTAAAATCCCTTCCCCTCCCCCGTTTGGGAAAACAAACAAAACCGCTAGAATGTATGGAAGTACTCAATTTAACGACCTGTTAACCTCAGCTGTGTTTCTATGCTCTTGCAGTAGTAGAACATCCAAGGGTTACTTAACTCTCTTTAGTAAAAGAATGTCTACATCTTTCGGACAACAGCGAGCTTATGGTGTAGAGAGTCTCATAGCAGAATGTTTTTGTGCTTAAACTTATTGACTGAAATTTTTCTGCTTCTTCAAAGAAAGATAATGTATAGTTAGTTGTGTGTAAGTGAAGATACTAATCTGGAGGTGTGTTGTAAAAAAACTTAGATATGTCCTGTATGCTGTTACAGATGTGGGTGAGCCATAAGAAGCTGGTTTACATGATCAGAAAACTTTATTCGTTCAGTTATCCTGTAAAAGGCCTCGTTTTAGCAGTTCGTAATGACTCATCCCCTTATGTGCCATTCATCCAATTGTTTGCCACGTTCTTATGAATAGGTACAATGAGGACAATAGGGTCTCATGAGCTTCCTGCTGAAACTGTTTATGAGCAGGGACACCACATGAGTAAAGCTGAAGTGTCATCATAGTTTAGGAGTGAAGACAGACATCCTCAAGTTTTCTTCAAGGGAGATAATTAAACTTAAGAAGTCAGTGCTATTTTGCTTTCCCATGAATGCCATCTCTCTTTTTCATAATACACATGTGCAGAGCTTGGATTTGTGATTGTAGTGTTGCTGATGTTAGACAGAAATGCAGATAAGTGGTATATATCATAGAATGGTTTAGGTTGGAAGGGACCTTGAAGATCATCGAGTTCCAACCCCCCTGCCACAGGCAGGGACACCTCCCACTAGACCAGGTTGCTCAAAGCCCTGTCCAGCCTGGCCCTGAACACCTCCAGGGATGGGGCATCCACAGCTTCTCTGGGCAACCTGTTCCAGTGCCTCACCACCCTCACAGTAAAGAATGTCTTCCTAATATCTAATCTAAATCTACCCTCTTTCAGTTTAAAATCAATTTGCCACCTGAATTTTGCCATCTTGAGAAGAGGATTCTGTGCTCTCTCCATGTGTACCTCCTTTGTGTGTAACCTTTCAAAGTAATTCCTGCCAATGCATTTAATACAATATGAATTAATATAAGTATTTTGATGTCATATTATGGCTATTATGAGTACCCGTTGATGTAGCATTTTCAATGAGTAATCTTGATATATCAAGTGGCTCTTGGAATACTGACAGTTAAAGTGCTCCTGTATTTTTTAAAGGAATGTGTTAATATGAATTATTTAGGCTTTCCAATTTCTAGTGATTAAAAATATGTCCAAATATATTAGTTTAAATTATAATATTGTAGATTTCATTTTTCTTTTGCTTTTACAATGGCTTGCACGTGTCACTTTTGTACTGTAAAACTATAAAGTGTAACTTGCCCAAAGTCAATTATGTTTTTCATCTTGCTGTCTGTGGTATTGAGTGGCACCCCTTTCTGTCAAAATCAATTGGATTTGCGGTTGTTTAGTATCAGTCCTATGAGAGCTTTCATAACTGCAGGGCATGTAAAACCAGAAAGGGTCCTTTGGTTTGTGTAGTTTAATCCAGGTGTAGTTTATAGATCATACTATAGTCCCCTCAATTTGACACTGTTTACCTGTCTTATTAGGTCCTGTGACTTCTGTTAACCTTGGCTTTACTCAAAGCTATTCCTATCTGCCAGAAAGGCTCTCTGCCTAGGCTTTGAGATGGCCAGAAATGGAGGTCTTGACTTCTTATGTGCTTGGTTCAAGTAAATAAATCTGCTTTACAGTTTAAAAATAATAATAATTATGCATTCACTTCAGTCTGAAACTGACAGACTTCAGCTTCCAGCACTCGATTATTAGGAGGATTTTGGATGCTTCTGCGTTAGCTTGACAGTTGAGATGGGAGTGTGCTTTGAAGCAGGTTTGCTGATTATTTTTATTTTTATTTTTTATTTTTATTTTTTTTTATTTTTATTTTCTCCTCCTCCCCTGCTCTTTGTCGTCCTCCCCCCAACCCACTGCCATTCGCATCAGAAGGTCCTGGACCCGGTGAGCAGATTCCTTTGGAGTGAACCTCCACCAGCAGATGCGTTCCGGGAGCAGGAGCGTGGCTAACACGCTCCAGCTGCCGAGAGGCATTTTTGGGCCGGGAAAGCAGGCTATGGCTGGGCTGAAATACCTCCTCCTTTACCTCCTTTCCCCTGCAAGGCCATAATGGGTGGGCATCAGGCCCTACAGATCCTTTCCTAGTGGGGCTGTGCTGCTCGTTGATGTAAACAAAGCCTTTGTTAAAGGTCAGCTTAGCACACAGTAAATTCTGTCTGTGTAAGTATTTACATAGTGTGTTGTAGAATGAAGATGATAATCTAAAAAGACTTCAAACTCTTAAGAGTTTTGCTAAAAGAGGTTTTTTTTCAGCTCATGGTTCTTCTGAGTACAATTTCCTATTTCTTCAAAGTTCTTTGTAAGTATTTAAATATCTCTTAAAATATTCTTAATTAAAATACAATATTTTAAAAAGATATTATTCTTTTTAAAGAGTGCTGATCAGAATATCATGGGATACTAGTTCAAATGTGATATGGAAATAAAGGATATTCAGTTTAAATTACAGAATCATAGAATAGTTTGGGTTGGACCTTTAAAGGTCATCTAATCCAACTCCCCCTGCAGTGAGCCAGGACATCTTTGACTAGATCAGGTTACTTGGAGCCCCATCCAACCTGATCTCGAATGTTTCCAGGAATGGGGTGTCTATCACCTCTCTGGGCAACCTGCTCCAATGTTTCACCACCCTCATTGTAAAAAAATTTCTTCCTTATACCTAGTCTGAATCTAACCTTTGGTAGTTTCAAACCATTACCTCTTGTCCTGTTGCAACAGGCCCTGCTAAAACATTTGTCCCCATATTTCTTGTAAGCCCCCTTTTAAATACTGGACAGCTGCAATAAGGTCTTCCCGGAGCCTTCTCTTCACCAGGCTGAATAACCCCAACTCTCTCAGCCTGTCCTCATAGGGGAGGTGGTGCGCCAGCTCTTCGGTCCATGTCTTTCCTGTGCTGAGTGCTCCAGGTGGGGTCTCACTGGAGTAGAGGGGGAAGATAACACCTCCCTTGACCTCCTGGTCATGCCTCTTTTGGTGCAGCCCTGGATGTGGCTGGCTGGCCACCTGGGCTGCAAGTGCACAGTACCGTCTCATGACTAGCTTTTCATCTATTGTTGCATGAATCTCGTTGTAGAAGCCACAATGAAACCAGAACTACATTTCCCCCCCTCCCTGGTCAACATAGTCTTCTTTTGACAGGTATATAGCTAGTGCCAATTATTTAAGCCTTTATTTATTAACCTCGTCTTGTTACTTTGTTCAGGATTGAAATTCATCCCAGTGAGGTGGATTTTTTTAGTGCAGGTTTTATGCTTGCATCTGGCTACCCTTTTGGAATATAGGTAGACTTTTGGGTTTCTTCCATTCATGTAAAATATATTCAGGGCATAAATTATATTGGATTTGGATGGGGGTAGGCCAGAGAAATCATCTGCAAATATATTTCAAATATTCACTATGAGTTATCAAAGTATACTAATTTTAAGAGTGTTTATTTCTTGTAGATCTTGTTTAACATATTCCTTAGTTACTAATGGACTGGAAAGTACTTCATCATCTTGTTGTGATACAAGCCTGTCATCCTGCTTCTCTCCAAGCATACAAGAAAAATGTACTGAACAATCTGCCTTTTCTACTTCATTAAAAGTATTCCTGTCTTCACATAGGCATTTGCCTATAGCTAGGTATTGTTCTAGTTTTTCTCAGTTTAGATTTGCCAGCTGAGTTACAGCAGCATAAGCTTAGATGTTAACAGGTCGGAATTAAAATCTCTGGCTTCTCCTCAGGCTCCCAGTTAGCCAGAGACAATTAATTTTGAGTCAGATTTTAAAGGCATTTAAGTTGCTACAGATTTGGGATTTTACATATTTGTATGGATTTTTCTTTGCTTCAACTTCTTGCAGTCTTGTTTAAAGAAGTCTTCTGCCATTTTCATTAAATAAAACCAACAGGATTATTTGGGGGGGTGGGAAAGCCCAACCTAAACCACTGTTGAGACACTGTCACGGACAACTTTGGTAAGAAATTATTGTATTTAGTAGAGCATACTTAAGAAATAAAACTTGAGTTTTGTGTTACAGCAAGTAGGGGAGCAACAGTCCAAACTNTTGGGGGTTTTTTTTTTTTTTGTTGCTGTACTTAACAGGAACTGAGCAGGCTAGCTAGTTTTATCAGCCCATATAGCATCGAGATGTACATTTTGTATTCATGTTACTACTTCTTAGGTCTACCTTTTATGTTAAGTTAATGTTTCTCTTAGATGTACACTTTACAGTCTCAGGAGATTCTTGTGGATAACAGAACTCAAAATACTCATTCACTGAAGATCTAATTTAGAGTAACAACATCTTGTTATTGAGAAGTAATTAAAAAAAAAAAAGTCCAGCAAGCATGCTAGCCTCTCTTAAAAATCTTTAGAAAAAAGTTACTGCACTTCAGTCTGTGTGGTTCCTGGTTTTGAAGAAATTTTACAAACCGTGCCCATTCTATTTATAGCTGTCATTTTTTCTGCAATTAACAAAATCGCTCATGCCTCCTTTTAAATACAACTTGGCCACCTCCTCTGTATTGTTCTTTCATGAAGAGTATTCTTGTCTTCATTGACATTCAATAATGTTGAGGTATGTTGCTAATTATTCCCAGCATGAATGCCTGCTTATAATTGCAATTTATCATGAATGCATAAGATTTGTTAGTGATTTTTTTAAAACTTTTTTTTTTTTGCCTCAAATCTTGAGGGTTTTATTGTTTCTAAAGCTGCTGAATAACCTGCTGGTTTGAAAATCGCAGTTAATGCATACCACCTACTGGTAATAATTACATCAAAGCTTTTTGCCCCTTCTAGTGTGCTAATACTGCAGAGCTTTACAAATTCTTTCCAGCCAGAGAGCTCGATTTTCCTTCAGTGCGTCAAAGTTTAGTGGAGATTTCTACCAGAGAAAGCCTGACTCTCCTGTATACCAAACATGCAATAGCATCTGACACACACACTCACTCACTCTGGAAGTTCCTAGATATAGTAAAGGCATTCTCTGGCAATATAGTACCTACAGAACCCACCTCTAACATTGTGTTTTGCTGAAGCCAGAGCAGTACAAAGGAGATGGGGAAAGCTGGCTACTCTAAACTAAATAGTGACCATTTGCACGTGTGGTAGTTATGTGCCTGGCTATGTGCTTTTCATGAGCTCGGCTTTCTTCTAGCTCAGATCAGGGCTGTGCTAGATGCAGTTGGGTTTGTTCGAGCCGATTCCTGGAGCAGTTACCTAAAACTTGCTTCTCTCGAGCTGTGCTCCACACTGTAGCTCCACATTTCTCCTGGGATTGACTCCAGTTTGGTGAGTGGCTCCAGTGTTCTGGAGTTTTGTGTCTGGAACTGATTGCTTGTAAGTTTGGGAGTCATAATTTCAGACTTAGAAGGAACTCTTCATATAGTGGCAGAGTATTAAATTTTGTTCTCCCCCTTTCCCTCATGTTTCTGGGTAGAGAATGTCTCCTGAGATGAGAGTGGCAGCAAATACACAAAGTTAATCTTTATTAGCAGAATTTATAATATTTGTATTTTGAACTATAGACACTGAATTTTTTGATTGTTCATGATATTTGTTTGTCACCATGCTCTTGGACTTTCTTTGGAGTGAAGTAGATCTTTCAAAGACTAACCAAAGATACGGTTCTGGAGATACTTTACTCCAAGGTGCAGTCTCTGCTGGTAGTATGGATAAGACTGTTACAGGTTTGGCTTCCTCTGTTTTATAAAACCCTCTAATACTGTCCTTGAAGATCCTAGATCCTCAAATGTCTCCACCTCATCAGACCATAAAGCACTTGCTCTTGGCATCAGGCAGTGGAAGGCTGTGACAGTGCTCTTGTTATTCCAAGGCAAGGTCCATGGGAGACCCAGGTCAAATGCCGTGTGGTGTTGATGGGACCTGTCTGAATTGGATGCTTTAGATGCTGAGGAGTACAGACATACATGATCACTCCCAAGTGTGGCTGAGTTTTGCAACACTTGCTAATGCCTGCTGTTGCAGCTGGATCTAGTTTCAGTGCACGTAGAACTGCTATGTGATGAGGCAGATGGAGGTAATGGGCATCCCATTGATGTCTCTTCTGCACCAACCTAAATGCCACTTTCTGTGCTGAAATAAGCTAGACTTCAAAATAAAACCAGTTACATTATATACTCACTTCTAGGGAGGAGAAAGCAAAAAAGAAGGTTTTTGGGTAGGACTTTCTTCAACACTAAACTCTCAAGTAATCCTATTATGTGTTTTGGACTTACTGCTAACTACTGTATTCTTGATACTGCTAATTGAATTCAGGGCATAGGCTTTCAAAGAGCTCTAATTCCCATTATATTGTCTGTATTTGATATTGCATGTGAAGATTCACTGAAATGTGCAAAGCAGCAAGGCATATAAAGAAGGGAAATGATGACATGAACTCAGAGTGACCAGACAGATTCAGAAAACAATTATGAAAAGGAAAGTTATGTTGTTTGTGCTCTGTAACTTCTTATCTGGACTGTGACCTTGAAAGTGTCATTTTTACTGCCTGCCTGTGAAAAGCGGCTTCTTTCTCCACTGCATTTCTCCATGCACTGATTAGAAAAAGAAGGGGTGGGATTTGTAGAGCAACCTCTATGAAGTTTAAGCATGTGTCTCCAATTACTTTAAAGACTTCAGTGCAGTGTAAAAAAGATGGTAAAATCTTAGGTTATGCGTTCCTTTGGTGGGCAGCTTCTGGAGAGATAGAGCTGTGCGAGTGGTAGATGTATTTAGTATCTGAAGCTGTGTAAAATGTTGAGAAGTAGTTCCTGCCTAAAAAAGAAATGCTACTATTAGGATGAGGGTCAGGAAACAAGGGACCCTCTACTAGCTGCCTAATCACTGTGTGCCATGGAGTTCCCGCATGTGAGTCATAATATAGCTTGAGTACACCTAGACTCCATGTTTTTGAGACTTTCCCCAGTGGGACACGTGTGAAAGGCCTGGAGGAACTGCTTCCCCTTGATCAAGGAGTAACAGTAAGGATGGGGCTGCCAGGCAATATGTAGAGAGATACAGGGCTCGGCTGTGAGCGGACTTGCAGATCTGTGTCATGTTGTCGTCGGTCACATCTGAAAAGATGTTTGGAAGGTCAGCCATCTGAGCTCATCTCTGTTCAAAGAAAAGGTGGTTTTCTTCTCCTATTTTAGCTTGTAGAGAAAATATCTTAAGTATCTCGTGCGATGTTGTAAATATTAGGGAGCAATGTGGGTTTTACTTCACATGCACAAATTTCAAATTGTCTTGTTAACTCTGAGTTTATTTTAAGTAAGTTAAAATAGCTGGAATGAGAACAATTTNTTTTTTTTTTTTTTTTTTTTTTTAAGTGACAGCACAGCCTGAGACTGCAAAGGATACGAATTGTGGCTTTTTCTTTTTTCTGGTCGTGTGGAAGTGTGTTTTACATTTTGATGGCAGTATACACAGATTAGTTGCCCTCTGCGCAACTCAAAGGAAAGTTGGATAAAGATTCTGTGCCTGTCTTGCTTCCAGATCTGGGCATAACAGTGTGTGGGCACAGGGAAGGAAAGGGGGATGGAGGGTGGGAAACTGATGAGCTGAGCACAGTGCACCCTTCCTGCAAGCTAGTGTCCCAAGCAAACACAGAGCTGCCCCTAGCCATGTTATGGGCCAAGCATGGTCCTGAATGATTCTGGCACAGAAGTCATGCCAAAATTGCTTTTCCTCTTTTCTTCCTCTTATTCCAGCTGCAATTTGATGGATGGAGGAAAATGAAACACAACACTAAGTGATTTATTTAGGGCCGTGGACAGCCAAAATATTTAAGCAGATTTATTGTTATCTTAAAAAAATCCAAACGCTGAAAACCATACTATTTTTAGACAAATCTGTCTGCTATTTTAATCTGATTCAGATTTCTTTAACAAAAGAGGGCCTGTGTCCTCCCAGAAATACGGCCTTTATGTTGATATACTTCTGGTATCTGTAGGGGCCAAATGCAGACAAATAAAGCAGTGAATACTGGCCTGTGTTCATGTAAAACCTAGAGCATCTTGGTAAGGAATAACTCATAGGACTAGGTGAAAAAAAATTAGTTAAAAATTGAGAATCTTGTACTCAATGTTTTCAAGGGCCAAAGTAATTCCCATTTTGTAGTTGTAATAAAAGGTTCAGCAGAATGTCAGGTTGCTGACGCTCAGCTTGACGAGGAACAATGATTCCCAACTTAAAAACAAACAAACAACCAGAACAAATAAATAGTGTGCATTCCTATTGCCACTTCACGTTATTAGTGTCATGGAAAAAGTTAGTCTGTAGTTCAGCTACAAGTTCCTGGGATAGACAAAGATGATCTTGGTGCTGTGGCTTGCTGCAGCATTGTGTGACAGGAGATGAAGAGAGGAGAGGAGGCTGTAGGTCCCTTTGCCTAGACTGCCATCATCTGCTCTTCACACCAGTCAGCTCCAGGGCACGGAAAGGATTGCTGACCCATCTTCCGCATGAATTCTCTTGTGCCAGGGAGGTGTTTTAGTCAGTTCTGCATACAAGCCTGAGCTCTGCCGATGCAGGATTAGCTCTGGTGTATATGTGTGGTTTATCCATTGGTTATAGGGAAGACAAGGGGAAGAAGGTGCTTTGCCTGCATCAGGGCAGGAACTCTGCTGGGTGCCGTGGAGAGTTTCTACTTCCAGCCACAGCCTCAGGAAGCAAAAGTCTAATTGAGTTTCCCAATCCTGTGCCAGCAGAGACTGCTAATCCCCATGTGCCCTGCACAGCTCTGCAGGGAAGGCTGAGATGAAGTGGGGCTGATGGCTTTTATTTCTTGGCCTGCTCCTACAGTTGTAGCATTCAGAAGCTTTCTCTTTTGTTGGAAGCATCCATTCTACATGGTTTAATTTCATCAAACTTTTTTTAAAGTATGATAAATAAAGTGCATTATCTACTTTTTCATTAAAAATGCTCTCAAGCAAAAAAAAAAAAACCCAAACTTTTGCTGCTTCTGATGTCCTGCTGTTACTCCCCAGTGCTCATGTCTGACTTAAAGATTAATTAAAATAAATATCAAGTGCTACTGAAATAATTAATAAATTATACAATTTACATTCGATTGTAAGTGGAAGAATGTCTTACACTTCCCTTTAAAAAATCAGCATGGTTCCAGAAAGGAAGGAAGCATGCTAATTACAATGCCTCCATGAGATTTTACAATTCACGGCTGAGAGTTGATCTGAAGATGCAAAGGAGGCAAAGCGAGCATTTTAATGTTTGATACTTCAGTGCTTCTAATCCCAAAGCTTGCTATTAAAATACATAACAAAACTTGTGCATTTCCAGGAGTTTGATATTTCCTGAACTCTTCCATCTAGAAGACAGAGAGACATTTATGGTTGGATGCTAGTTCAGTGCTACTTTTGGCACTGAGGTAACATGGCTGGAGTTTCTCCTAACTTACAGTGGTTAATGTGAAATCAGAATTAGTGTCTTCAGCTTTTTACAAAATATCCAAATGTTTCATAGCTTTTTTTAACGTATATGTCATGACCAGTATTCATACATCTCTGCCTGGCACACAAGGAAAAGAGCAGTTCTGCCTTCGACAGAAGCAGCAAATGTAGTGTGTCCAATGCACAGTCATTCTGTCCAGTGCCACTTATGAAACAATATGAAGGTGTTAACGCACCTCTGAACGTATTTGTTAATTTGGAAAGTAATAGCATCTGTTGATAGAACAGTGACAAGAGGAAGAAGCGTAGAGAAGTCTTTTTCTACAAGGCTGGGTATAAAGGTATCTTCTATGAATTATAAAGCCATCTTAAATATACAATCATGAAAACAGTTGTGTAGGGTCAGGGTGAACCATGTAGCTTGGAGGGCAGGAGATGATGCCCAAGAGACCAGTGGAGGACCAATACAAGCATGGTATTTTTCTCATAGTGTCTTGGCCTCCAGCCCCATGGCTTCTAAAACCAGAGGGTGTACTACTTTGTCTCTTCACTTAACCTTTGCGCTGCCTCTCTTGTTGCCATTCCTCTGGTGTCTTAATGTTCCTCCTGCTCCTTCATGATACCAAAGCACCGGTAGCAGGAGTACTGAGAATATAGTGGAAACAGTCTGGATGCTCATTATTTCTTTCTCCTGCTAAATGGGAGAGCCAACTGCAGTAAAACTCCAGCTCAGTTTTTGGCTGAAGTATGTTTATTGCTGTGTGGGATTAGCCTGTCCTCCAAATGAGGAGTTGAGAGGCTTGAGAATGTGCACTGCTGTGGGTTGCTGGAGATCTGAACAAGTCCTACGCTGAAGAGATGTAAGGTTTTAGGGGGAGGGAGGAACTGGAATTTTTTCAGATCTGTAGGGAGTTTCATGGGAACTACGGAAATTCTACATTTCTGAAGTAGAGGCCTTTGCTGTTTCCTTCTAACCTCAAGTCCCTGTTTGACAGCATGGCAGGTTTACAGCTCCCATTAAAATGTTTTCACTTGGTGTTGTTTGTTTGTTTTTCCCTTCCTCATCTTATTTCTTGAAACTGTGAAAGTACTTTAAAAAAAAAAAAGGAAAATACCTGGGAAATATGAACACAAATGGATAGTCTGGGAAACTTTTGTGAGTACTGAAGTCATGATTTTGTAACTGGAGATTTTGGGGCCAGTCCTGTCAGAGTAGTGCTTCTTCCTCTGCCTTCTAGAGGACCCTAGGCAGAAGGTTTTGAACTTTAATGTCAAGAAATGGCTTGAAGTATGAGCAGTTAAACTCCCTATCAGTATGACCGAGTGTTCTGTGCTAGTAGATGGCTTGCCTAATACAGTCTGTGTTACAAATTCATAATGTTCCAGTTAAAATAAATCCTGCCGGATGTCACTGTGTTAAGATTATTGCCCTTGTAGTTCTGTAGAAAGCTTTTCCTGGAGGGGGGAAAAAACCCAAAACAAACCATCAACCAACATTTCCTTGTCACTGATCTGAGTAAGAGCAAGGAAGTGTATAGTTGCCCAGGACCTCCTGGCCTCTTTAATAAATATTGTGCCCTCCCATTCCCCATAGTATGTAATTCAATGCTCTTGAACAGTGAGATGCAACTGAAAATACAGTTGTGTTTGATGTAGGCATTTAACAAATTATCTCAGCAGATGCGAGCAATTACAGAAGTTCGGTGAAGGATGTGTCTGTTAATTGTGATGGTCGTTAATACACTTACTGCCCTGAATCCTGAACTCCTATAACCATTGGTTTACTACTTAATTTCAGGCATGTAGACATAAGTATTCAATTTACTTTCAGTCCATGTCTTTATCACATGCCTCTCTTCTGTTACAAACACAGTATTTTTATTTTAGTCACCAAGCTGTTTTCTCAGGCAGGGAAGATCATGCCTTTCCAAAGTATAGAACAAACTAACATCTTGATTATCATTTGGAAAAATCAAATAGAAACAGCATCTGATAAATACGTATGTGAATATATGGGGACTGTAAGGTATGTGTATAGTGTTCATACTTAGAAAAAATACACTGGAAAGGTTTTTTGTTTTGTTTGTGTTTTCTTTTCTTTTAATTTGGATTAACAATGTTTATTTTTTTCCTAGGGGAAAAATGGGAAACACAACAAAAAGAACAACTGATTAATTTGATAATGCTGATTACTATTGGTTTTTGACCTAAAGACTCATTAACCTTTGTCCCAAAAAGCTTATCTAAATAATTCAGGATTTATATTGGGAGTGGGAGAACAGAGAATGTGGATTTTTGAACTCCGTTGGAACATCACTGACTCTGCATTTAGAACAGACTTGACCTTTCTCAGGCTCAGGTCCTGGGCTCAATGTTCACCAGACTTTCTCAATCGCTTTTTTTTTTAGAGGGGGGAAGTCAACACTTGTCTGGCTTGAGAATGTTTTTAATGCAGGTTTTTAGTTTGCAAAGCCTAATACCTTCAGAAAATGGGATGTTTGAGGTGAATGTCATGGAAAGAAAATGTTCTGTTCCATAGACAATTTTGTGGAGTACGTGTTCCACTGTGTGGGGAAGATAGATGATGTTGGTGCTTCTTCTGGTGGTGAGACTTCTTTGAAATAATTATAATATAATTCACTGCACCATTGACTGTGAAGAAAGACAGAATAGCAAGATCAAATGAGGGGAAATATTTCTCTTCTGTCAATTTGTAGTGCTGTATGTCTGTCTTTGCAGCTACCAGCAGCATGGCTGACCGTTCCTTCTTCCATTTCCTGAAGAGCAGAACTGAACAAATCCATAGTCTTTTTCATTAGTTAAAACTTTAAATATGTGTATAATACATACACCATGCAGTTAAGTGGATTTGTTATATAACTTAATAATTTATCTTCATTTTTAATATTCTGGAGATATTGTTTTAAATAATGTAGGAAAGCTTAGTATGTTAGAGGATATTTGTGCCTATTAATTTCTCTAATGAAAACTTACAAGGAATTTTGAGAAATGAGGACCATGATAGGCTTTAAAAAGGAAGCTTGTGCTGGGAACAAATACCAACTCTCCTCAAATCCTCTAAAGACATACAAAATAATATTCAGGAGTCGATTATGCAAAGGAGAGATTCTTATCTGGAATTTGAATTCAGTTCTTTGCACAATTTAAGGGAAGCTTAGGAATTATGGAGGTATCAAAAGTCTACATTCTTAGTTCATCCCTATTGATTTTGTATAAATGATTGCAAGATCTGTATGGAAAAAATGAGAAACCATCAAACTGACCATCGGAAGAAATAAATTCAGGCAAAATAGCCTTCACTGCTGAACAAATTCAAACTTCAAAACAAGTTGTAAGAAGAGTGTTTCTTGGAAATAAATGTGATCTGCGAGGAAACGTTAAAGAAAAACACTTTATTTAAAAAATATAGATAGTGCAAGTTGCTTCATGATTTCTCTAGATTGGGTCTTGTGTGCATCTTCTGTGATGTTAATTGGGTGTACAGTAACTTTGAGTTGTCTTTCTGACCACTTACAGTTGTAAAGAGGTGCTGGATCGAGGTAACTACAGGTGAGCATCAAGCTGGGTACAGCACAATTGAAATAACCCATTCACCTGAATAGCCTAAACATCAAGAGGGAAAAGTCTGTTCTGTTCCTAAATTAGGAAGGGTCCTGTTTATATCCACTCTAAGGCTAAGCAAACGCTTTTCACAAATAGCAATTGATTACATATGTTTCAGTGCTTCATTTTGGGGTAATTTCCATGCTGAAATGCTCTAAGGCCTTTTTAGAAATGCTGCACGCTTGAACATTTCAATTAAATGTGTGTAAACTGGAAAAAAAAAAAGAAAAATACATATATGCAAGGGATAGCTGAGAGAGTCATCTTGCCTGAACTTAGTAGTCTGCTTTGTATTTTCCTGTAGTGGAGGCAGAGGTTGGATTCTCTGTGTGGTTGATGAACACAAGTGCACGTTTAAGTTTGCATGCCAGGGTTCCCATCCTAAAGTGTCTGTTTCTTTCACTTGACTGAAGGAAGCCTAGACAACTAGATCAGACTAGGATATGGTTGTCTGAAGTTGGCTCAGCCGAGTCCTATTTTTTTTATGCCTAACTTGAGATACCTAGAAGTGAGGCCTCCAAAATGGTTATTTTATTTGTTTCCTTAGAATGGGTTACCACACTTGTCATAAGGATTCACCCGGATTGGTGAGTAAAGGTAGTAGAACAGAAATGAAAACAAACTGGTTGCCTTGACTAAACCAGCACCTCAAAGGTTTGTATTAACTTTAAGAAATTTTGACTGATATATTTTAATACATCTCTTCAAAGTTAAAGCTCTGAAATTTCACAATAAAGGGCTTCTGTCCTTGGCCTTTCCTCCCCCCCCCNGCCCTTTCCCCCCCCCCCCCCCCCCGACAGAGGAGCTTAACAGACAACACCAATGTTGTGATCATAAATGGTTTCATCAAAGAAGCAGTGTAACTGTTTGTAGTGTGAGGCTTTGGGAGTTGAGTTTACAGCAGGAAATACCAGGATGTTCAGAAGAGCCTGTTCTCATAGGATGGGATGGTGCTGAGCTTTCTGCCGCAGAAGGATAGGTGGGGAGGAGTTCTTGCTGGAATTAACCTGAAGAAATGTGATCGTTGAATAACATTCCTCTTTTGTCTGGATGTTTCAGGCTTGCTGGTGTTTACTTGATGATTGGTTTTCAGCATAGGATGGGATTGAAGGATTTTTCAACCTGTAAATAATTAACGCGTCTGTCGTTTCCCTTAACGAAAGAAAGGGTGTGTGATTGCAGGTCTGAAAGCACAAAGCTGGGATACTGGAAGGCAGATGCAACTCTTACTCTTTATGCTGTGCGTCCTCGTTAATGCTGCTTTGAAATCTGTGGATGAAAAAGACTTCTAGCAATGTAAATGAATTATTATTTTGATTTGTCATAACACAGCTAAGACTTCAGAGAAGATGGGCACCACTCAAATGCTTCACTGAGGAAGCATATCAAAGGAGAACTTTTCTTCTTCCCTGCAGTGCACCTTTCTGACTTTGCCTAATTGTACTGATGTGAAGTTTTGCCAGGCACAGAGATATATATTTAGTCCTACAGTCTCTCTTATTGTTTGGAACACTAATAAAATTCAACAACAGCGTAGTTTTCTAGTTTAATTCCAAGAGAAATAGTTTACTCATAAAGAATTAAAATCCATAAATCCATGAAAAAATAATTGAAATTCATTATAATTTCAACAGAATAGCTTCCCACTGGAAACAATGATTCTTATTTTCTGATGAGAGCAATTTTAAACCAGAGTTGATGTTGTTCTCCAGTAGAGCAAACTGACAACAATATAATTTCACTAGCTTCAGTCATCTTTTTCTGTTGCAAGAAAGAGATTCATTGTTGCTGTAGAGGAGCTACAGTTTTAAATGTTGTTTCCCAAAGGAGATTTAAATTTAGTTGTTGTTCCTTTAAAATACAAAGCTGTAAACAGGCTAAACAAAAACATGTGAATTGGTACAACCAGAAAACAATGCAAACAGGACTAGCTTCACTCCTTGCAGCTGTGACAAAAGGATCTATTTGCACTCTGTGCTGAATGCGAGCATGCTTAAGCATCCTGCAGAGGCCAGTTGAGAAAATCTATGCTGTTCCATGTCTTCTCCAAGCTGCACTGGGAAGGTTTCTTCTTGAAAGTTGTCAGGAAAGGCCCCAGTTTGCTAAGTTGTTGACTACTTCGTGACAGTTGTAACCAGGGTCTTGATGGTGACTCTTCCCTTTCTGTATCATGAAAGTTGCATGCTCCAAGTCTTTGAAATCACCTGCATGTTAGTTTACATCTCCAAGAGCCTTGAATACCAGCCATTATATTTTTGATAACACCCAGCCTTCCTTTGCTGTAAGTTAGGAAGAGGAGCTTGCGACAGTAAATGTTGTCTTCGTATTTCTTGCTGTGTGATAAGTTGGCTGTGATTCAGTGTGCACAGACACTGTCAAATTCCTAAAGTAATCATTAACCACTACTTATGGCTGGGAGATTGCTCTATTTCAATGTTTCTATTGTTTCTATTTCAATGTTTATGTTGGAAAACAGTTGTCATGGGGATTAGTGGGTTTGCTCATCTTGGTAGACAGTTTATTAATTCTTAGCTCAGGTCCCTTAAAGTACAAGGAAGAAGGCTTCTTTCAACCTGAACTCTTCAAGTTATTTCAAGTGGGCTGCCACAAATTAATTTTTCAGCATTAATTAATATTCTGAAAAAAGTTGTGATCTGTCTCCTGTGAGACTGAAGGTTAGCCTCATAGAAGGACATGAGCAGATGACACTGAAGACCCATGTCATTTTCAATCACTCCAGAATTGCACTGGAATTCCAGTCTGGACATGTGGTACCCGTGCTCCCCAGAGTCACTGGGGGAAGAGTTAAGAAACTGATAACGGGATTCTCAACCAGGAGGCTGAGCATGAAGCTGTTTCAGGTAGCTAGGAGAAAATGCTGAGCTTGATGATTTTGGGTAAATCCTCATTTTGGGGACCCGGTATTGGTCAGCTCTGGGCTGCTGAAACCTGCCTGTTTTCACTATAGTGCTAAGCCCTAAATCTGCTCTAAAGGCAAGAAAGTTAGACATGCATGTTCTCCGGAATGGCTTAGTGTTTATTAAAACTTGCAGGCAATTTTCTTCTCATAGGTCAAAAAAGAAACTTGGTGGATTTTTCCATACTCAGAGTATGTTCTTTAATGACTGTTGTGCACGCGCTGTAGGACACCTATATTTTTCCCAATCTCGCTTAAACAAAAGTGGAGGATATGTTGTTCCTTGTCAAGATCTGATTCCCTGTGTGTCTGGTAAGTGTGCTGCATGTACAGCAGGTTTACACCCCAGGAGAATTGTGAAGAAAATGCCTAGTTTAAATACACCTACAGTTCTTAGGAAGAAGGTGATGAGATGCTCGGGTTAACACTAGTGTGGTAGGTCTGAGCATTTGCAGGTGAACTTTAGGTCCAGTGCCATTATGTGGTAGGAACAAGAATAATCCTTCTCAGGTCCCTTTAGAGACATCTGGTGTGTGCTAAAGTTTTATGTCTTGCTATAAAGCTTCCTGGTCCTTAAGTGTCGGTGGCTAGAAGGAAAGGAAAGCCCGACTGAAATTGCCTACGTAATGGCCAATTTCTCTGAGGTTTTGTGAAAATAGAACTTCCATGGTTTTTCCTGGTAATGACCAGAATATCTACTTGACAGTTAGGAAAAGGTAATTAAAATGTTCAAAGTCATTCTGTCTCCGTGTGTGTGTGAAATGTCTGCTTGCCAAATCATGGATAAAGAGTGTCCTTCTGTAAACTTTATATTTGAAAAACTTAGATTAGTTCAACTGAATTGATGTTTTTCTGGGTTATATTATATCTTATAGCAAAGCTATTTTTGTACTGAGTATAACTTATAATACAGGGTACATCAACTTAATTCTGGAAAACTGTACCTTGCTAACAGGAACATTCCAGCACTGTAAAATAATCTCCCAATGTTTTGCTTCACCTCTTAAACTACCAGAATTATTTGGACTGTAAGTGGTGAACATTACATAAGGAGAAGTAAGGGGTGGAAAAAGCCTTATTTTGCCAGGTGGTTTTGCTGTCCTTCAGTGCTGCAGGTAAAGGGAGCTTTTGGGTCCCTGCTGTCCTCATCAGTTTAAACAGCATCTTCAGCACCATCTCTGATCTGCTCTCACTCACCTACTTGTCATGATCGATCAATCTACTTCCAAAACAGGAAGTCATGGATGGCAGTGAAGGAAAAAAGTGTTCTATGTGTACGTCTGTACTGCTTCCACTAGCTGAGGCACTGGTGGTCTTGAAATCAAGAAACATGACATCAGAAGCAGCACGCTGGTGGCAATAAACAGCACGGGGTTTTTTTCAGAAAGCATTGAAGTTTTGTCCTCTTCAATACAAAATCCTGTTGGTCTGCAAGACAAATGCAATCAATAATAATTAGATGGTCATAGGTCTAAGACATACTGGAAGAAGAGTATTAGTCTTCTAGAAAATATGCATTTCATAGCATTATCTCATTATCTTGTCATAGCATTAAAGTGTTGAGTCTACAGCCTTACGCTGTTTCAGCACAGATGTAAAGAAAGCTATAAAGTAATTGTTCTGGAAAACATGGGTCCTGTTTTTCTTGGAATAGTGCTGTTGCACTTCTTGCTAAGTTGGTCATTCAGAAGAGAGTATCTTTTAACTAGCCTCTTATCTTCTACAGTGTTTCTCTGATAGTTCCTCCCCATGGGTTTCTATTTCAGGGTGGTGGGGTTTTTGGCGGTGTTTTTTTATTTTTGAAAATAATATGCTTATTTCAACTTTAGGGTACATTGGTGTCTAGTGTACCAAGACCTTGGTGAAATGTAATGTGACGCATTTCCTTGGTTGCTATTTCCCTAAACAGAAAATCCATGTCTGGAGTGCATCAGACTTTTGAACAGTCTTAGCTCTGTACAAGGGTGCAAATGCCAAGTTAAACACACTTCTCAAAAGAAGTACTTTTCTGTCTGTATGGGGTGGGGAAAGGATTATGTATGTCTTTGCTTTGTATCACAGATCTAAACCTTCTCTGTTTACCTTCTCCCTAACCCTACTGCAGAATCTAAAGAGATAAATTTTTCAGTGTTTCTTTTTCCTTAAGGCATGTTTTCTTTGAGTTTTTTTCCCTGTGCAGCTTTGCCTTAGTTTTCCTATGCCTTTTTTTTTTTTTGAAAAGGGAACAATCATTGGGAATGAAAATTTATGAAGTGAGCCCAGTCTAGCAGTATCTGTCTTCAGAGGAACCTGACTTTAAAAGATTTCCTTAAAAACAAGGAGAAAGGAAAAGAAAAAGAGCAAAAGAAAAATGAAAGGCTCTTATGGCCTTTATCTTAACAAACCTTTTCTTCTTATTTTGTGGTTTGCTATTTATCCCAGGGTTTTAAATGAAATGTAATCAATTCCGTAAATACATGTTTATAAAATCAGTTTAATACACACATGCACGCAGAGCAGAGAACAACTTGTGGGGGAGGTTGGGGGTCTTAATGGGTCTCACACTGAATTGAAATGAGCAATATCATATTGCTGTGAAAAGTGTTCATCCTGGGATATGTAAACGCATGTATAACCTGAAAAGCAAGTGATGCACTGTAGAAGTTTTATCCGGATCATTGTGTCAATGTTTAGGTGCTCTACTTCAAGGAGGACCGACTAAAGACAAAGCAATGAAAATGAGCAGAGATCTATCAGGGTATTGAGTGGGCCTCAAGTAGGCTAGTTAGCTTTGAGAAGGCTATAGATGAACACTGTTCTGTCCTCCTATGTAAATAGGTGCTGCAGGGGGAGCAAGAATAGTCTGTATGCTGGATGGAATGGAAGATAATAGATTTTTTTTTTTCTTGCAGTGAAGATGACTTAAAATACACATTAAGAGAACTTGTAAAAACTTATAAAAAAACCCAACACCCCAACCTACGAATACCCCAACCATAAACAACAAAAAGCCCCCACCACTTGATCCGATGCCCTGAAAAGAGTAAGACTGTTAAGAACAGATTAAACACATATCTATCAAGAATTGCATGAGATTAACTGATCCATTGCTGGTTCAAACAATTGATTAGATTATCTTCTGGGGTTCTTCTCATGTATGTGATTTTATGATGATAAATTTTTTAGTATAAACCAGATTTTTAAGCAGGGAAATAAAAGTTAGGTTGGGGCACATCAACTGGTGCTGGAAAAAAAAATCACGTAAGTGTTAATGGGAACTTAGTTTTAGTTAGTCATGTTTTCAGTGTTTGACTTCCATGAACCTGTGAATGAGTGAATTTTAATAGGCTAAATGTTCACAGGAAATAAATTTTATATTTTCACACAGAGCTCTTCCAGAAATCAAATCTTGACTTTGCATGCATATTCTGTATATTGGCAGCATGTAAACAGAGTAAAATCAGTGGCCTGGTAAGTTTTTCCTGACAAATAACCAGTAAAACACATCTTGAATTTTGGCTGTCAACAAACATAATCACTTACTTGTAAATTATCCGTCATTAAAAACTATGAAAGATAGAGACATTATAATTAATAAAATATAAAAGGGACAATTTATTTAATGATCAGGAAGAAGCCAGATCATCAGATAAAATGGTCCATTCTGCTGTAGAGTATCAATCTAGTATTTGAGAGTGATTATTCTTTTGGAAGTCTAATATACACTGAATAGTGAGGGCCAACAAAATGGTGACAATAGGATCTAAAGAATGACGGAAAAGGAATGAGCAAAGCTGGTCAAAAATGCTGGTAGGAGAAGGAGCTTATAGATTGTCTCAAACCTGGTAAAGTGCTTTTTGCTGTAAGTATTCATGCTAATTTATTAGCAGTGTGTGTTTGAGCACTGCAGATTAATTGCCAGTTAGAATTGTTCGTACCACCTGTTTTCCATAACTGCTCATCCAGTGACTGAGTCAGGTCTGCAGAGCTGATATCATAAAGATGGCAGCTGGCGAAGACTGAAACTGCAATCTAAACAGCCCCAACTTATGGATGTGAAGCTACTGCTTTACTTATTTGCAGATCTCTGCAAGATGTGAACTTCTCATGCCTTCTTGCATGAAGGCTGCTGGATATATTAAGCTCCTTTCAGCATAGGCTATCCATGCTGCAGTATTGCATACTGTGATGAGTAGCAGCAAATAGCCATGCGGTTTTCAGTTGTAACTTTCCAAATATTATAGCAGAATTCAAGGTAACATGGATGTAAGGAATGTGCTGCATTTCTTACTTTTCTAATTCAATTTTTTGCTAGTCATCAGAACAGTAAATTTCTGTGTACCGGACACAGTAAAAAAACATCTAGAGAATTAAGTCAAATGTTTTGAATCAAGTTCCTGCAGTATCTTATAACAGCACAGCATTTAAGTAGGCAATGTACAAAAATTTTCTTTTATTCAGTAATGATTACAAACGTGGCAGGCTTCATTCAGTGTCTAAGTCTTGTCTAATGGATCAGTGTTGTATAAAATTTGACTCTTGGGGGAAAAAAAACCTTTTAATGATGAAGTTGCGTTAAGCATCTTTCTCCAGCCAAACTGAACAACAATTAGATGTCAGTACCTTGTTCCCTTGATTGCGTGGGTTTTTTTGTTTTGAGAATGTCAGACCCATTGCTTGGAATTAGGTGGCTTATGCTCAGGGCAGTTTCAGAGATGCCTCATGTTGTGTTGTGGACTTTAATGTCTTCCCAAGATGTGTGAGGTAGCAGTATAGTTATTAGTTTGCACCATTACATCCTTGATTTCAGCAGTGGTTCTACCTGTGATGACGATAGGTCTGGAACTTTTTTTTTTTAAATGAAAGATTAGTCCCAGTCTCTTACCCTGTTACATGGAATTGGACAAAATTTTGGAGAACTTACCTGTCCCGGGTGACAGCTTCACAGCTACCGTTTGGACATGGCTGCAGTTTACAGTCACTGTTTTCTCCCAAAGTTGGCACAGCATTGCTTTCATGAAATGGTGGCAGCTTCTGGGACTGTAAATCAAGCTGAGAGTCTTTATTATATCTGTATCCTTAGGTGTTTGCAAATCCTTGGTAATTTTGATGCAGGTTTCAAAAAACAAAATTTTTGTTTATGCTGTTCTCTTACATAAGATGTCAGCATCTGATAGCCTTTATATTGTTGGTACCGTTTTGTAGTTTAACAGCATAAGTAAAAACCAATCTGACCCTGCAGTCCAGAGCAGGCATTTATTGTGTAGATATCATTCTCTATGAAGAAAAGTAGTGATTTTTGTCTCTAAAATGAACCTTTGGTGCAGAAAGCTTGATGCTATGCCTGCTGATCTATAGTTATGGTCAGGATTATTGTCAGATATGCTGTATTAGCAAGACTGTATTTGATATATTTAGTTACCTGTGTTTAGCTACAGTATTTTATAAGGCTGCCTCTGTACAGCAGGAATCATTATGTAGGATAATGTAGTTTGTGGGGGAGTTGTTTTTCTTCTCTCATACAAGTCAAAATGGTACTGCTTTGCCTAAGGGGATGTGTGGCTTTGTTATGGTTTTTTTTCCCCCATCACAAATATGGCCTCTTTTCTAGACTTGATCTGCAGGTAGTTTGCTTTTTATTAATTTGTACTTAAGTTATATGCTGCTATTCTTCTGTGATAGACCTTTGCAAAGGAGTATCTCAGTTGCACCCACCACTGGCTTCTCTTAGGATGGCTTCAGAATGGCTTTGTCTTGTTCATTCTGGACACCTCTGAATTGTCAGGCATCACACTTATCCATAAGCCTATGCATCAGTCACCAGCAAGTCCTGTCTAGCTTTCTGCTGGCTTGCTTGCGAGGTTCGCAGCCCTGTAATGATAGTCATGTATAAGAGATAAAGACCTACTGCCTTTCACTGTCCATTATCATCCTTCTGCACCAACATGTTGCAATAGCTTGTGGCTATCAAGATTGCAGGGCAAGAGAAAAACAACAGAAAACTTCGTACTGGACAGAACCAGGGAATATAAGACCGTAATTGCATGAGAAAGCATCACTACGTTTATCTCTGAGTCTATAACCCTGTGACTGGTGTGAACGACAACTGTATTTCAGCTGCTTTCTAACACTTGGAGAGCATAGCTAGCTAACTGGAGTCTGCCACCAGCAAACTGACACCACTATGCTTTGACAGTTTTTTGGCATATAATTGCAGCACCTTTGAGACCATGAAATCAGCTAGAATGTGGGTTGTCAGTGGCAGATTTTCCATTTTGGGGTGTGGGATGTGTATTATGAACTGAAAAGTCCTGGAGAAGTAGCACAAAGGTTTCTGGACTACATCAGACTCTGGAAGCTATCCATGTGTGATTCTTAATACTTTATGGCATAATGCTGGTAGGTCTGCCAAGGTCACTGACTCATGGAGGTCTGTGAAGCTGTATCTCCACTAGTCTCTGGGCTTGTTGCCATCCAAAACATCCTGGACAGCACTGCGTTCTAGATTCAGTGTTTGCTGAAGCCATAGATGGGCATGTGATCCTAACTACTGCATGCAACATTAGGGTATTACCGCCAGTGGCAGGTCAGAGACCAGATGTATCAATGATTGATGTATTCTGGGACAGTAGTGCCTGCCTCCTGTATCCCCTTCCTGTTCCTTTGCAGCCACAGGCACAACCGGCCATCAAGATGATTAACGCGTATGCCTCAAGCTTATCCCCGCCTCCCCCTTTTTTCCTTCATGTTTTCCAGTCTACCTGTATTTTTTTTTCTGACACGCTAGTCCTCTGTTTAGCTTTCCTATATGGCAGAGTTTTGGGTTTGTTGCTGATCAATGGCAGTGATTGGTATCTGGGTAAAAAGGTTTGAAATCTTGCTCCTCCTCCAGATGCTGGCTGGCTCTCAGCCATACCTAACTAGCCAATGGAAACACATCACCCAGCACCCTGTCCTGGCTTAGTGTTCCTGCTCGAGAGTCAGAGGTGACAAGAGCGCATCCCATGCTGGAGTTGCCCTGCTATGTTGTGTGTGCAGGTCCAGACAAACACCATTGCTCTATTAGGAGGACGTTTGCTGGCAAGACTCTGCGTGCTCCAGGACCAGCTCCACTGGCGCACTTAAACCAGAAAAGAAGGCATGTATCTATAAACACAGGATTCAGATTTATATGTAGAAAATATGCCTCCTTTCTTTTCACTGCTTTTGTTTGTTGAGACCATTTGAAGTCTCTTAGACGTTCAAATAAAAAAACTCTGCTTATCTGGGCTATGGCTTAGTTTATTCAGTGAGAGAGACAGAATATAAGCACAAGCTTTTACGGTAGAAGGAAAAACAAGAAGGTATTTGTAGGGTTGTTACATGTCCTTATGTCTGTAGTAAACAAAAATGAAAGTCATCGTCTATTTTTGCTCTTCTAAGCCATAAGTCAGGACTGTTGGTTCAATGCACCCTCATGTTAAAAGGTATAAGCAAGTACACTGAAGAATCCTTTTATAAAATATGGAGGGGGAAAGAAAAAGGGGTGGGCGGTGGGCAGGGAAGAGCACATGACAAAACAAAAAAACAAACTGCATTTCTATATGTCCTGAAGTTGTTTCATGAATTCCTGAGGCTGGGCCGCGTTCCTCCCTCCCTTGCTACCAGGTTGGATGTATTAGGCTATGGGATACCTGCTGTTGTTTTTGGTGTCCTTTTGGCCTATGCCTGATGTGCATGATGCTCTGTGAGATTTCTCATAAAACTGCTTGGTCATTCAGCGAGTTGCCTCTCTTGTGCCTTCAGCTGAAGTAAACAGGTACCACAAGATGCTCTCTTTGCCTTGTGGAAAGTATTGGACTTGGTGGCTGTAAGGAGGTCTCCTGGTTTCAGCTGGGACAGAGTTAATTTTCTTTCTAGTGCTTGCTATGTTTCAGATTTGGTATTGGAATGTTAATAATGCATGTTGTTTTAGTTGTTGCCAGGTCTTTATATTTTTCAAGGACTCTTCTTCAGCTTCCCCTAGAAGCTGAGAAGGAGCCTAGATAAAATGATGGAATGGCCAATGAAATATTCCATACCATAGACATCACACTCAGTATATAAATGGAGTTATTCAAGGGGTGGGTACTCACAATCACTGCTCCAGATGGTGCCAATTCACCGGGTGGTGAGAATGACTTGTGTCGTTATTGTTATGTTCCTTTTCTGTTATTGTTCTATTAAACTGTTTTTATCTCAACCCACCAGGTTTTTTCTTTTCCTGTTCCCCTCCTTTCCTCCCTCTTCTCACCACCCTTCTGGGGGAAGGCGGGGGTGGGTGAGTGAGTGGCCGTATGGTCCTAGTTGCTGGCTTGAGTTAAACCATGACAGGAGGTCTGGCTGTTCCAAAGGTAATGTGCTCTCCTGTATGGTAGCAGGAGATCTTGTCCTCTGGTTCTTCCCCCTCTGCCTGCTGCTTGATAGTGCTCTTAAAATTACCTTTTTTTTTTTATAATCTGTCTTCAGCAGCCACAAAGTAGTTGTATATGGAAACTTGAGCTATTCTCTCAAAAATAGAAGAGGTTTGTCTGCAGTGGGAAAACCGATGCGGGAGCATTCTTAGAGAGCTTGCTTTGCTGGTATCCCTGCCCTACCATGGATGAGTAGGGCTTGTTCTCCAGGAACTCAGAAGTTAGTATACTTTATTAGGACTAATCACATCAAAAGATATTTTTGAAGACCTACTGAAACAATTCTTCAGTCATGAGAAGAAGTCAGGCCTGCAGTATTTAACTTAGTTGTTAGACAGAAAACTTGCTCTGAGTATGGAAGAGACAAAGAAAGACAAGGCAATAAGATATAAAAAAAGACTGAGAAGGAAAGGAAGAGAAGGTCAAGTAATAATAAATACTCAAGATCCAGTTGTGGACTGTGAACAAACATTACATTTTTAAGCTTTTAACTGACTTATGCCAAAACATCAGTATTTTAAAAGAAATGATGTGGAAGTGTGGTGTTTTGCTTCAACATTTTGCATGGAGTCCTTTCTGGGCTTTTAAAATGCATTTATCTTGAATGACAAGGTTTTCCAAAACAGAAACTTATGTTTGTCTTCCAGTAGCAAGTTAAGGAAAAGGCAAGTGTTAGCAGTAGTCTTATGACACAATACTGGTATCTTGAAACCAATATCTGTGTTCCAGAATTTTGAAACCAAGACCAATGTTACATGTTTCTGTAACGAAAACATGCTCACCTTTGTTTCTGTGCAGCATCTGTAAATTCAGTAAGGTTGCTCAGATGTAACTACTAGTAGAGTGTTGTCAAGCTTGTGGACTTTCTCTGCCTTAAAGGATACAAGAAAGTGAAACTCGGGACAAGGGAAAAATTAAAACCAAGATTTTTTTTTTTTGTTTGTTTCACAACCCAGACCTGCAGGCTAACTCTAAAAAGCTTAAACTCTAAGAAAGGGGGGTGTGTCTGCATGGACATGAGTATATATCCACATATAGTTTGGTTTCAGACATGGAACCCTTGTTCCTGGAAACAATTGACTCATCTTTTTAAAATGGCTAGAGCCTCTGGTATTGAATGAGACATTCTAGAAAAACAAATTTTGATTCCAAATTTTCAGTTGGCTTTTCTTTTTTATAACAATCTAAGAAATGCTTCTAATTGCCTGTGAGCAAGATGTATTGAAATCATGCAGTGGACCACTACGTAAGGAATGATAGTGGATGAGAGTGCACAACAAAATGTAGAAAGGCACCACAGATGAAAAGCCAGTGTTGAGAAGGGCATGAAATATCTGTGCAGATATCTTCCAAGTCCACATCCAATTGTGCTTCTGTCAGACTGAGTTTAAACTCCTTATTTTCTCTGTACTTGTAGGTTTTCTGGACTGGCCTGTGCCTGCACTGGCTGTTACTGTAGCACTTTAATTTCTGCTGTTCATCTTCTGTACCTGGAATTAAAAAGAAATTTAGGTTCCCCCAAAAAGTTTCGGTTGTGTTCAAGCTGGGCCGAACAAAATAATGCTAACACTTGACGAGGATGGTTTGACATGCAGAGTGCTGAAGTAGCTCCTGACTTTCCAATCGTTAATATTTTATCGGTTGGTACTGGCAGGCCAACTATAAGTGGTAGTAATAACAATCACTTTATTTATTGGGCACCCTTCCATTGTTAATGTCCTGTTAGATGGCTCACAAAAGATATAATCTGCTATTAATGTCCTGCTAGGAGCCTCATAAAAGAAATAAAATATAAAGGAAGTTATATGCTTAATGGTTTATGCTTTTTCTTTCATGTTGATGTAGAACATTACAGTAAAAAGGCCAATTTTGCATCTTCATTGAAATTAATGGAGTTTCAATGACTTATTTTGGACCGTTTCAGATCTAGGATATGTTAATGCTTGTTCTTCAGGTTCAGTCAGCAGATGCTGGAACAGTCCTGATTGATTTGCTAGGTACCCCAACTGGATTAATTAGAAGAGAAAAATACTATTTCCCCCTCTAAGTTCTGCTTACTGCAAAACCCACTTGCTATAAAATGTCATGTTAGGGAGGCTCCTTTTCCCCATCTTCTGACTAAATTGCCATTTCTTGTGCTCGTTCTTTTCATCTTTTATGTTGTTCATTAAAATTGTTACGTTTTATGCCCGGTATTGTTCACAGTCTACAAGGTTTTTATCACTTAGATAAAAGCAATCTACTTGATGCACAGCTGGTCTCTAGAGTGATCTGATTGCTTTTGTGATAGGCCTTAGACACCTAATGCTGTGCAGAGCACTTCTAAGCTCTTTTTCAAATAACTAAATTAAATTACTTGCAGATGAACTTATTTTATAACAACATATCCAAAAAAGATTTTTGGATTTATGGCCGGTCTCTGCCACGCTTTCTAACTTCTGGTAGCATTGTGATATTCGAGTGGTGCCGCTGACTTCTTGAGAAACGAGGTACAACTCAGCTTGACCATGACTTCCTTCTCTCATTCTTCTGGTGGAGTGGGAGAGGGAATGAAAGCATTTCACCTCTGGAGAGGAATCACAGCTGTAAATCTCAAGAGGAAATACATGCCTCTCTATTAGTGTGAACTTAGATGCCTAACTACTTATGAGGTCTGAACATTGGTGTTGGGCCTCAGTACTGGCTGTTGCATAGCCTGGCCCACATACTTCCGTGAATCCTGTTCTAAGGTCCATGAAGTTCTTCATGTCTCTGAGACCCTGGCCATTCCAGTCCCAGCTCAGGATCTCAGTGGATAACAGGGCACCTCACTGCTAGGCATTGGAGTATGATGCCTAACTTTTTTTGACGATTTAACCCAAAAATGAGACTTGTGGCATCCTGTGTGCTTCTGCTTTTACCATACATAATCTACTTGCTCCGAAACAAACAGAAAAATCTTACTGTAAGAAGTCACTACTTTTGCCCCAACCCCCAATATATTTTCATATAGTCTCAGCTTATAATAAAGCAAACAGGAGGTTTTTAAACAAACCTCCTACATAGTTTAGTGCACATACCGAGACCACTTAACAGCTTTTCTTCTTTTTATTGAAGATTTTTTTTTTAAAGCTGCCAGCCTGCTTCCAGATGGTATCATATATGGGTGGTGACTGTCAACTGGTACCAAATATACTTTGATCCACACTTCCCTAGGAATATATTACCTAGCTGGCTTTCATCCCAAGATAATCAAATAGTTGCCAATCCTAGGTTATTAGGCTTCATCAAGTTCTGGTTAAAGTCAGCCCTGGTCACCCTGTAGCCAAGCTAAAGTCATTAGATTTTTTTTTTGGTCATGGGAAATGTATATCCCGTTTAGACTTTATTTATTTTTCAGAATTTTTAAACCTATTTACTATAACAAGAAATGTGTCATCATCTGTGGGCTTGGAACTGTTTTACAGAGTCTTTTCTGTTGTTTCTTAAGTACTGTCTGGCTTTGTCCACACTTCATTAAAGGCGTGTAGTGGCTCAAGAGGATTAGGATAACTCCAACCCAGCGTTTCTACTCCCAGCGGAAATTAATCTCTTGAAAAGAAAGCTGTGCAGGTTTTGTTCTTGCTTTATTTCTTAAACTGCCTGCAGCTTTGTCATTATTTCAGACAGTGTTTAAGGACCCCAAGTAAAGCCCAGTATATTAAAATATTTGATTACTGTTCTCCCTGATACAGTAATTAGGCTGATATAAGCCTGTATCTTTGGCCTTCCTATATCATCTCTACAGTAGCAATGCGTACTGCTTTAGATGTTGCTGCAGGTGTACCAAATCTAAGAAGAGTATGAAATTTTGCTTTGCTGTGCATGGCACAAGATAAGCTTCTTTTCCAAGCATTATATGTATAGTTGGCTACCTCAAGCTCTAGTCATTCTCAGTGGTGAAAGATCTTCTAGCACCAGACACTTGTACCTTGTTTCCAGCTGCTATTGTTGTTCCGTCTTCTACTGCTCTTTCTCTCCCCTAGTGAGAAATACTTGAAAGATATCAGTAGTTCTGTAATGACTTATAGTTTTTGTGAGTAGAAATGTTGCACCTAAATGTTGGTTGGCTGGATGAGGGGAGAGCAGTAGATGTCATCTACCT
>RSEF01000001.1:77379789-77399182 GCA_003993805.1 Himantopus leucocephalus | reverse complement strand
GTTCGGTCAAGGCAAACCTGCAATACCGGCTTTTGTGGCACAGGCCACTCTCTTTGAAGCTGGGCATGTGGCAAGGCATTGTGCTTATTAGCAAGCTCCTAATATCCATCTGACTGCTTCCCTGTCGGTGTCCTTTCTGTGGCTTAAGGGCCCTTTCTAATATACCATAGCTCTTCCAACGCACGCCTTTCTGTAACGCAGGGCCGCATCTATGTTTTGTCTTCTGGGCACTTCAGGCAAAGAGGGGACTGCTCGGTAGACTTAATTGCTGATAAATAGGGATCTGATTTAGCTGACACCTTATTGATAAGTTCCTATCAAATTGTGCTGAGTAGGGTTATGTGCTCCCCAGGGAGCTTCAGGAACCTGTGGACTTTGGCACCTGCCTCTTTACAGGGAGGTGTAGCTGGTGGCAAATAATAATTTCTATAATAGAGATGAAGTGCAGAAAAATATGGTCTATATAGTAAATAAGGAAATGCAAATTCCTCTGTGAAAAGGAAGAGTAAAGTTCAGGATACTGGCAAGACGTTGATACACCTGTACAGTTTTATAAGTTTGAACTGGAAGCACCAGTTGAAGGTTTCAGTTTTGAAAGAGGAAGAGCAATGAATATGGTTAGAGGGCTGGAGCACCTCTCCTATGAAGGCAGGCTGAAGGAGTTGTGGTTGTTCAGCCTGGAGAAGAGAAGGTTATGGGGACACCTTATTGCGGCCTTTCAGTACCTAAAGGGGACCTACAGGAAAGACAGGGAGGGACTTTTGTCAGGGAGTGTAGTGATAGGATGAGGGGTAATGGCTTTAAACTGGAAGAGGGTAGATTTACATTAGATATTAGGAAGAAATTCTTTACTGTGAGGGTAGTGAGACACTGGAACAGGCTGCCCAGGGAAGCTGTGGATGCCCCATCCCTGGAAGTGTTCAAGGCCAGGCTGGATGGGGCTTTGAGCAACCTGGTCTGGTGGGAGGTGTCCCTGCCCATGGCAGGGGGATTGGAACTAGGTGATCTTTAAGGTCCCATCCAACTCTAACTGTTCTATGATTCTATGATCATTCTTACTTCTGTTTCCATGCTGATCCCTCTGTGGGCTGAGGAAGGGACTTTCTCTGTCTGAAATTCGTAATGAAGGTAACAAAGACCACCTGCTTTATGTTGTAGTCAACCATGGAGCATTGGCTGCTAACAGATGCAAAATATTAAAGCAAATGGATCAAATTGTGAGTCATTGTGGTTGTGTATTGCAAAGATGGGCTGCTTTTTTTTTATTTCTTGTCCCATTTTCTCATTTAAATAAAGCTGTTGATTTTTCCTTCTTGTGTAAATGAGTTATTCTTATAGTTCTTACTGATCTTTTCCCTATGCTTTAAAAAAAGGAAGGAAAAAAAACCAACCCTGAATATTTATTCCACAGGTGCTAAATTGTTTCTTCTTGCTGCTCTTTCGAGAAGAGGAGACCCAAAGAAATTCAGACTGGAACTTATTATTGTTAAATTCTTAATTAAAACAAAACAAGGTGGAAAAAATACCCTTTTAAAATACCCTTTCTACTGTGTGGCCATTTAGAAAAGCAGTGTCTCATTTTAAACTAGTTCATTACTTAATGGATTGTACTAGTTGAAAAAAAAATTAGAAAAATCTTCCTCTGTGCTGTCACTGAAGGTGTTTATCATGACACTGCTCATCTTTACTCATAAGGATGTGGTTTTTTTCCCACCACTTAAACATTTTCAGTTAAAAATGCTTTTTAAATTCATTATTGATATGGAAAATACGATTAGCCAAGGGCGTGTAAGCCAGTCTCCTTTCCCTGCTCCCCACCCCCAATTAGTTCCTCCTTTCTGTGCTTCTCAGTCCTCCATCTGGGGGGCGAATCACTTTCTCTCCTGTCTCTTCACTGTGCTTATTTCCATTCTTTGCTGGCAAAGAAACTCCCATTATCGAACCAGGAAAAACTTTCAGGTGCTGTTTATAACTTATTTCAGAGATTGGGTGTGCTCCGGTGGGTGATTGTAAGTGGGAGGAGTTCCTGAAACCTGTTGCTGTTCTGACACTCCCCCTTTGGTTTGAACAGCTGCCCTCTGCTCTGGGCTTTTGCTCAAACTTACACAGGTGAGCTCAGTACTTCCCAAGGGTTTTTAACCAGCAGTTTGGTCCCCTTGGCTTGGTACCTGAGACCTAGGTGGCCTGGCAAAGTGAAGCTTTGGGGATGTGTGACCAGTCTCACTTTCTGTGACTTCCACGCTACGCACAAGCTGTCACTCAGGGCTCTGAGTTGCTCCGTGCTCAGATGTCATGTGCTACATGTGCTGTTGATACAACAGAGCGTGACCGTGTGCCGCTGGTACAAAACGTGAGGTGAACTTTGTGGTGTACATAGGAAGCCGTAGGAATGGCATTGAATTATATACTGCTCCCAATGCTCACAAAAACCTCTGGAGAAAGTCCCTTTGACAAGTTTGGTAGGGATTGGATAGGTGCAGTAGAAACGTTACGGGATTCTGGCATAATACCTGTTAATGATGTTATGTGCTCAGTTTTCATTATTAACAGTGTTCCAAAATACAGGCATTGAGGTTTTTCAAAGCAGACTGGAAATCATAATCCTGCAAGCCATAGTTATTTCACTAGGAATTCTCACTGCTCTCTGTTCTGCTTTGTAAATTTAGATTTATCTTTTTTTCTTTATTCTTTCAAGTTGCGTGCTTAAAAAATGGCAACAACTAGGCAAGTGTACCTTTTAAAAGTCTTTATTGTTTGTGTCATTACATCATAATGAAATTGACCTTGGTCCTAGGGGCTTTGAAAAGACTGCAGTAATTGTCTAGATGTTTGCCTTGTAAAGCTACCTTCTTTGCATTGAAATACACAGAAATTCAGTGTTTTGTTGATACTAAAATCATAATTCCTTCAGTTAAACTACTCTGAATAGCCGTACTTCGATTCTCTTCTTGAATTTTACAATAGTATTCATGGTTGTAAAATGATAATGCAATGGATGGATGTTGCACAGAAACAAGGTAACCATTTACTTAAAAGAATTCTCGGTTAACGCCCTTGGAAAATGCAATGAGGAACTTCCTACGATACCAACTCATAAAGAAGAGAACAGCTCTTTGCTGATATGCAAAGTTATTTGTAATTTAGGGAAGAGGTAAAGCAGCATCTTGAGTGTCAGTACTGCCTGTGTCTTAAAATACTTTTTTTTTTTTTGAGGTGGAGTTTTGAAAGAATGTATTATTAACTATGAAAGAATGTTATTTGCTATTTGAGGATTTTAATGATTTCGCTTGTAATTTGTCAAAGTGTGTAACGAAATTAGTGTGGGGTGTACAACATTGATAAATCTTAGACTGTTGGTCCTTCAAGCTTATCAGCAGTTAATTGTCTTGTAAAAGAAGATTTCTGTGAGAACATAAAACATTAATATCACCTATACTTTGTAGACCTTCAGAATCTGATTCCTCTGAGATGATAAAGTATGATTATCACAATAATCTTAGGCTTCATTTGAAGTTATTTTCCTGACACCAAGCTCTACAAGGTTTACACACTTTTGTTTTATTTTGTTGATAAAATAGTGTCCAGCTCATGTTGATCTCAGGTGTGAGTACGCGGTCTTAATCCTAAGGATTTCCTTTCTAAGTGTTAGGATTTTGTCCCAAAGGTTATGAAGCATGTTGCTTCTAACAACTTTCAGCATATAGGTGAGGGTTAGAGGCAATGCATAGACTTGCAAGCAGATGCTGCAGTAAAATACTTAAATTTTTGAGTTGTGTATTGAAGGAAAGAACTTGGCTTAAATCTGATCTAGATGTTTTCTTGTTTGTTGTTTGCTTTTTTTTTTTTACTGGTGGATGTATCATTTCTAATCAAACTGGAATTGTCTTTAAATAGCGAATAATCACTTGTTTTGAGTACTGTACTAAAACAAAATAATGTTCTATATCAAATTTCACCCTGAATTGTCATAACTGTTGAGAGAGCAGCTCCAACACCAGCCTGTGGGGACAGCAGGCAAGAACGTTCTTGCTTTTAGAGGTTGGGAAAAGGAGTCATTGAGATATGAATGAGTGAGGGTCCACAGTGAATCCAGTTAAGAGGGAGAATGAAACACATCTTTCCTGAAACAATATTTTCCCTACGTGAGGTAACCTGTTTTAGGAATGATGCATGCAAGTGGGGCCAGGACACCTCCAAGGTGGCAACAAGTAGTAGTGTTGCCTCTGGTCTAGAAGTCCTGAAGCGAAGCCTGCACTGTTGTTGGGCTGTGCCTGTGGCATGTGTGACGCTTGCTGTTCTTGCAGGAGGAGCAGCTTCTGTTTCAGCTCAGAGCAAATCAAGTATCAGCAGTACTGAGGGGGAAGTAGGAACCTTCAGGGCCTTTTCTCCGAGGGCTTTTCTGTTAGCCTAACAGATTATTCAAATGTTTTCCCGTTGACTTAGCGCAGTCACTGGTTTCAGCTGTAACCTTTAAATAGGACTTTAAGTCTTGTCAATAGATACTGAAGATAGCCATGAATTTGGGAGGAGGGAAGAGGAGCTCTTCTTAAGAGGTAATGTGCAGCCATGGGTCATGGCCCTACTGGGACTGGGGAAGGAGGGAGGTAAAGACGATGCGCCCTTCAGAAAGGAGTGTAATGTTGGTTTGGATGAGTGTGGGACTGGGTCAGGCCCTGTCCCTTGTGCAGTGCTTGCAGGTCCATGCAGTGGCTCTCTGTGTGCAGCTGTCGTTTCCCTCTTGTTAACGTCTACTATTGTACTCATGGTAGAATGCAAATCGTACATAAGGAGTTGGGAGATAAAACTGTGAGGTAGAACTTTTCTGTAGAAAAAGGAAAAGGAAAAATATACCCCAAATGCCCCTTGCCCACCCAGAACAAGGAATGCAGAAGGGGTGCGTGGGGGCACAGTCATCATGTGTCTGCTATGGGGTCCGGTCTCTCAACCCAATACCCCAGTTCATTTAAACTCTTCCCTTCTGTTTCAGTGGATATTGATAAATAGTTGTGATGAATGCAAATAATGCCCAGGGAGCTGCATATTGGTGTTCGTTTTGCTGTGTCCGTGACGATGACAAAGATGACTTTGAGATCAAGAATTTCTTGGCAGATTAATTAAAGGTCCTGTTGACTTCTACCTCCACTGCCTTTCACCCATCCCTACGGCAGTACTCGGAAAACGCCCTTTGCCTACCGCTATCTGCGTCTTTAACGTGAGCTGAGGAAAAAAAACTACCTCGTTCCTCCTATGTTCTTACTTTAAACTGTAAAACACTGGTGACGCAGAGAGTTTTGCACCTACCCTGGTTTCCTCAATCTCCCGTGGATGACCGGGTGGGCAGCCAGCGGGGGTGGCCAGCTCCTCGTGGCCAACACCCTCCTGCTGGGGGCATGGATGGGTGGTGAGTCGGGGCAGCCCGCTGCCACCCAGGCTCAGCTGAGTGTTTCTGCCTGGCACGTTGCCTGTTCCCAGCTCTTAATGACGTCATTTGGGAAGAAGATCAGGGACTTAAAAGTAGGAAGAGAACAGCTGCCCATCCCATAGAGACAAGGAAGGGGCTTCTGGTCCCAGAGCAGGAAATACATTTCAGTGGATCCAGGTACGTTTGCTCTTAATTTACTGCTTGTTGTTTATGTTTCTCCAGTAAGCTTTGCCTTTTTGTTGGTTTTTTTTTTTCTTTCCTAACTTGAAATGGTTGAATTAAAGTACTTATCAGTACATTCTTGAGCAATATGAAAGGCCGAAGTCCAAGGTAACTTATGACACCTCATTCAGCCTATATTTTGCTGTATTCCAATAATAGAAACTCTTTCCAGAATGTATGAAACACTTTGTACTCTGATCTCGTAAACTGGAGAGACAGGGTTATGGCTGGTTCACCTGTCTGTAATCGTGCTGTCTTTGGCGCAGTCATTTTCATGATGAGAAAGTTGAAAATCATGGTGCTTTTGGTTTTGTTTTGTTTTTTTTAAATTCTCCTGCTGAACTGAATTTTGAGGACTGTTCTGTGTACTATATCCTTTACTGTTTGCACTGGAGGAAGCACGGGAGTTAATTTGATAAAGCTGCCAACTAAACTGCCGAAGAAGGCAGCAAAAAAGATTACCACAGAACGGGAGGAAATCATACTCGAGTTTTGAGAAGCAGTAGGTTAGGTTTGGTAGCTGTGTGATTGGGCAGTCCGGAGATTGGGGTTCTGAGAGTCCCTTTGTGCTCTGCGGTTATTGTCCCAGGGCAGTGACTCACAGACGTAAATGTCGGGGCCGCACCTATATTGTCGCCAGCTCTGGGCCGGCTGGGGATGAAAAAAGGAGCAAGTTGAGTCCGAGTGCCAGCCTGGCTGTCTGCTTGGAAAGGAGGGCTGTAGGGAGGTGGGCCAGAGGGATGCTCCCAAGTACCTGCTCCTCTTTTCCTAGGGGTGGAAGGTGGCAAATGGAGCAGGAATCGCTTGCCATTTGGAATCAGCCCGTGAGAAATCAGTGGAGCCACGCTGAAATAAACTGCAGTATTACTCCACTGTTTTGGTGTGAGCCCTTTTAATTGCACTAGATCTTAAATTTTTTTAAAAAATATTTTTCTTTCCCAAACACAAGATCCTGCCTTTTGACCAGTTTGACTTCTCAGTTCATTTTTTAGAAGGAGTCATTTCATCCTTTGGATGTCAGCGTGCTGTTGGATATTAGTGTTTGACCTCCAGAATTAGTCATCTAATTAAGGAGTGGGTTGACCACGTAAGCCTGTGTTTGGCCAAATTGCTAAAAAATAACTTTGTGAATAGTAATGATGCTAAATACAGACTACATAAAGTCCTAGTGCTTGCAGAAGCAGCTGCAACTTTTTTCCCTCCCTTGTTGAGCCAGCCCCAGGAACGAACGCTGTGATTCAGCATAAGTGGCTTTTTGCTCGAACTGCTTATGTTCAAATCCTGGTTCAAACTACACAGGAGAGACTTGAAAACCCCCTTGTTGTTTCATAGCCTGCTTTTCAGGACATGTGTTGTTTCCTAATAGTCAATGTGACATTTAAAAAAATACTGCTGTAGAATGAGGTGTCTTCAGGAGATCCTGTATTGGCATTTGGAGAACATTTTTGAAGTCTGAATTCTGAATCAAGAAGTGATTCTGAAGTTTGAGGTTTTAATAGAAGAAGAGAAGTTGATATAAAAAGGAAATGTTTTAAAGATACAAGCTCTGCTTTCCACTTCAGGTTAAATCCTACAGTAGCTTATTATAACCTTATTTTTTTCTTAAAATTTGCAAATTGGCCGGAATGTCCTCCAAAATTTTGAGGAAAAAATTGTGCTTAGTCACCTTACCCTGATATTGGTACTTTAGGTTTATTTTGCGCAGTTCAGTATGTTTAATATTGACGCTTTAATATTTTATCTTACAATGTTTATGTTAAATAGTTTAAAGAGTGTTAATATTTTAACATATCAGTAAATGTATTAAATTGCAAACAACCCTATTTGATGTTTTTGAGAGGATTTTTAGAAATTTTCTTTCTATTCTTTAGATGCCCTGAATCTGTAAGAGCTATGTGCTGTGCATACATTGAGTCACGTTAAAGGATTCCCAGTTGCAGCTCCCCTGCGTCCGAGTGCCTTTTAACATGAATTCAGAGTACTAGTTGTGCACAGGCTGCAGCAGCTTGGTGAGCAGTGATGACTACTTCAGATGCAACACTGATGGCTGTCCTACTTTTGGATTTATTCTATCCTTCAATTTCCTTCTTCGCAGCACCCAGCCTCCCCCTCCTCCTTTCCTGAAAAAGACAACATCAACTTCCCTATATTTTTAAAATATTGTATATTTTACTTTAGTGCAAAGGAGGAATACTACTTGGTTCATCAGACTTAACTGAAACAAAGTTACTTTTTACAGCAGTATTTTTAATTATTTTGCTTTAGAAAGAGAACTTTGGGTATTTTAGTGTGTGTATTTATTTACTGTGCACTGTTAAAGCTCTTACTGAATTTCCAAAGACAAGTAGTGAACGTGAGCCAAGGGGGGGTGCTTTCAAGTAGCTAAATAGTAATTGGGAACCTGAGCACATGGAAAAAATACACTCTTTTCTCAGTTTTTTATTTTCTTTTCTTCTTTCTTCTCTTTCCAAAAGCTGATTTTTTTTTTCCCTTCTTGTTACTATGCTTTGTGTTCTGGGATTTATATTGGTGTGTGGCTTTGAAGAATGCTTGCTTCAAACTCATGAAGTTTGAATTCCTTTCAGTAAGTGATTAAGGAGAGTGAAGCAGAAAAGCCAGATTTAACAATTTGATCTCTTTTTATTTTATTTTTCCTTTTTCAATCACAAAGCACTGAGAAAGGAAGGCTTTGGGTAATAGCAGCTATGAGTCAGAGAGAGATTAATATGTTCCTGAAGATGCTTTGGAGTGGGTATACAGTAGGGATGCCAGTTCCTATTTTGCTTCCCCATTACAAGCATTTTTGTTTCACACCTGTTTTGTTTAAAAGGATTATGAAACTGAACCGAAATGCACAAGGCACTAGGATTTACCAGAATATGTGTCAGTGTTTAGATAGTCACCAGGAACAAATCAGGCACCAGTTTAGCATCTTAGTGTATGTCTATCGTTATCCCGCTTCTGTCACTACTAGTTGAGTGCTTGTTTTAATACAAGGGCTGTAATTGGCATTTGTTTACTTTTATTCCAAAGTGTCTCACTGTACTATGGTTTCTGTTTTATTGTTATTTAAATGTGACACGTTATAACTTGACAATGCACAGTAAATACACGNTCACTACTAGTTGAGTGCTTGTTTTAATACAAGGGCTGTAATTGGCATTTGTTTACTTTTATCCAAAGTGTCTCACTGTACTATGGTTTCTGTTTTATTTTTATTTAAATGCAACACGTTATAACTTGACAATGCACAGTAAATACACAGATTACTTTACAGTATCCTGCATGGATTTTTGCAGAGATTCATTGGTTTAACAGCCATCTGAAACGGAGTGTTGATGGTACATTTAAGCTGGTGCTGCCATGTATCTGCTCCTGCTTAGTCCTTAAAAATTCTGCTCTGTCAAAGGTATCAGCGGTTTCAGCNTTAGGTGACATGCATCTAAATCCATTTAGCTAGTAACTCACAAGGCATAAAATATCAAGAGTACGTGGCATTGGCTGGAGTCTTAAGCTAGAAATTGATATAGAAAGAGAAAACCAATGGTAAGGGAGACATTTGGTGATTACACAGGCTAGTTAATTGAGCTTAGTGACAAACCCTTCATGATGGGCTCCAGCCACGTTCCAGTTTAGCAGAGTTGGTTTATACTGAAATAGAGGAGGGATGAATAAGGGATGCGAAGCAGTGAAACGGGGCTCTGCCTTTTCCCTCTGAGCCAGTGCTCCCAGCTGGGGCCGGGTCAGACTCGTTCCTTCGGTGCTTATAAACCTCACCTTTGCTGTTCTTCAGTTTGTCCCTTTTACTTATAATTTAAGGAGAGCGAGGCTAGTGGAAACCGTGTGAATGAAAGTTCAGGACTACAGTCAAAATGAGGAGCACTGAGGAAGCTACTGACTTGTAGCAGCCTCTCTAGGAGTAGGATTGAGTAGAGTCTTAGCAATAAGTCTTCAACCTTAATGGGTTTTTTTGTTTAAATTTTTTGGGTTTTTTTGGTTTTTTTTTTTTATTATATACCAGTGTACTGGTTTTCCAGTCACCCGTTCACTCCTCAGGAAAAACAGGGTATGCAAATTTAAGTTGCGATGAAAGAGGCATGGAGAAACAAAACTAAAAGCACCCATTCTGCTTTGAGAGCTTCCTTTTTTTTCCTCCCATCTCTCCCCCTCTCCCGCCCTTCGCTTGTAAAAAGAAACAGAAGATCTATCTTCTCTTCAGGAGGAGAGACCTCCGTTCAGCACTGTATCAAAGTGCAGGGGGCTGTTAATCACTTAGGCGTTTTGAGTTGGAAGAAAAAAATCCATCCGGTTATTCACTTCTGTGATCGGTCAAGGAGATAACTCTGAGAACTGCGAGTGGCTATTTTGTGTCTGTTTTTATCCAAACCAGGAGAGAGGGAAAAGTATTATAAGTTGGTGACAGCTTTAATGCACAGACGTGAATACTTTAGTAACCATCAATGGCATATAAATCCCAGACACCTGTCCAAACATCAGGGTTGGCCTAGAAAAAATATTGTTATTTATTCTGCTACCCGAGTTGTTAGTGTCTATTAAAATCTCTGTTTGCAGCTGAGCTTAAATGTATTTTAATTCTGTTTGTACTAACAAACGCTTGAAAAATCCAGAACTACCACACTGCTTATGAATTAGGACACACATTTTTTTTTAACTTTTTAAACAGAAATACAAAATGAGAACATGGTAGTAGATCAGTGGATGTGTTAAATGGAGAAACTGCCCATCCAGAGCTGAAGTTCTTTGAGAATCTGTTTGCAGTGACGGGGGGGGCGGGGGGGAGCTGTATACATTCAGCAATCACTTCTCCAAACCAGTCACTCTTGCAAAAAGGAATTAAATTTCAAAGTTTTTTGCTGAAAAGTTTTCCTGTTTCAAGATTGCAAATGCCTACAAGGAACCTTTAAAATACACACCAAGGGCGTGTATTTTTTCCAGGGGGATGGAGGAAGCTTTAGCTTTGATGCCCATTAGCAGAAGCTGTAGCGCAGTTTGCACGTGAGCCGTGTTGTCTGTGTGTCCATCCGCTCCCTGTCCCTTGCAGGGTGCTGTGCCTGCTCAGGAGGAGGCATTTGAGAGACTGCTCCCTGCAGGGACTCCTGGGTGAGGATGGGGTAGTGGAACCTGAGGAAAAAAAGGTGGTTTTCAGCAATTTCTTTTTTCTTCTCTATTTCCCTTGAAAAGGGTAGGAAAGTACCCAGATTCTTAGTGAATAACTGGATTGAGTAGTGAAGGGCAAAGGTTCTGAAGTGTTTTAACAAACACAGAGCCCTGTAAAGCTTTATGCACCGTCATTTCAGAAAGCAAAAATCGACTGAGGATTGGAAATGGAGGTGGCTGAACTACTTCTAAAGTCCAGAGAGGTGGAATTGCAGGGATTCTTACAGCATGTATAACATGTTGCTTCATCACCAGATTTTCCATGGCAAGTGAGCGGTTCAGGAAGGGGAGGAGAAGATGATGGTAGAGGAAGGTTGTACAGAAGATGATGGCCAGCAGGTAGAATGGGGTCTTGAAACAGAAGTGCTGATATCCTTAATGGTTGTTAACATATTAGCTCAGTTGTGTGCTAGGTTTATGAGGTTGTTTGGGCTTTGTGATCTGTGTTTTTCATGTAAGCGCTTCTGTAGCAAAGGTTTAACACAGTGATGCACTTGCACCTTGGTAAGCGCCTGCCCAGTAAGAACCCGTGTGTTCCTGCAGGGTGTGGTGTTTGGTTGCAGAGTTGAAGGTAGGTCCCTTCTGAAGAGGGTTCTCGGTCGCATTTACCAAAACAATTATGTGTAGCTATGGGCTAAGGTATCTGATCAGCATAACAAGTGAAAACATAGTGATGTTGGTATAGTGCTGCCCAGGCATTACTGCTTTTAGAACTGGACCAAAAATCTCAACGCACTGCTGTATGGATGGGCAGGCTCACATGAGAGATCTTTAAGGTATTTCTTCATTGTACTGTATGCACGTGATCCAAACTGAGGCCATGAACAAACACAAAAGCTAATTGTAGAGTAGGTTGGTTTAGCAGGTAGAGAAATGTCAGCACTTATCAGGTTATGCTTGTCAAGCCCAAACAAGAAAGCAAGTCATGAATTTAAGGGAACGTCTGCTGATAACACTCTGAAAGTTTGCCCCTCTCTTCCACTTGAGATACAAGAACTGGCAAAAAATACTTCTAGGTGATCCCTTGTGAAACAAGAGAGAGCCATATGCTACTATTAGACTGTCAGGGATAGAAAAGGGCATTTTCCCAATACCAGCCTGACACTTGCCCGCTGACTGAGAACACGTGCTTGCAAAGTCTTGTATGAGAGAAAGTAAAGCATGGAGAGAAATCGTCTATCTCCTGTGGTGGAAGATGGGCTGTACTTCATGATTCAGGAGGTGTAAAAGAAGCCAGGTGTGAAATGTTTCAGAAAGGTGGAATGTGGCAGCCCAGACTAATGAAGCTGCAGTTGGTGTCAGGCCTCAGAGGACCAGGGATGATCCCAAACCTGCCCAGGAAGGAATAGATGGAAGTGGTTTTCTCACACTTTGAAATAGTGGAATAGTGATACATTTTGCTTCCATGGCAGTTTCTCACTGAAATATCCATTTATTTTTAACCAAATGTCATCATATGAATATCGTGAAAGTAAGTTGCTATAACTGTTTCTGGTGCACAAATGTTTGGAGCGTATACATATGTGAGCGTGTGTTGCACAGGTGGTACCCCTACATATTAACAGAGAGGTGCTTAAAAACAGAATTTTGCTTAAAAACAGAATTTCTCCTGTACCAAGATGGTGCATCCCAGCCCTGATCAAGACATGTCGCAAGCCTGCAGTCCTACGTCCTTCTGTTAGTACCCTTCCCGGGATTCATCCTCACATTGCCCATCTCTGAGCCGCTCAGACAGCTGCCTTGATTTTCAGGGTGAAGGACGTAGCAATAGTAATAAATAAGCACAGGAATTTAATATAACCTGTGAGAGAAGCTTTCCCTCCTCTCCCCGGAGCTACCTTGGCTTGCAGGGGAGCACGGGCAGGATTTGGTCCTGGACCAGAGACAGCTCTTCTGAGCCCCGGGGCACGATGGCGGCGGAGCCACTGAACTCATGCTGGCTGTGCTGGTGTTCACCCGATAAGGACCCACCCAGCCCTTTATGCCAGGTTAATTTGAACAGCATTTACTTCTTGCAGAAGCTTCACATAACTAAAAGGCTTGGCAGCTTGAGTCATGAAAAGTCACGGATCTGAGAGAAGTTGATTTTAGTTTATTGTGTGCCAAAAGCTCTATTTAAAGTGTCTGACCTAAAGATGCAACAAAAAAAAAAAGAGTGAGTTCCTCTAATCTTCTTTGGCACCATTATAAGACTCTTTCAATGTAAGAAAAACATTNAGCTCTATTTAAAGTGTCTGACCTAAAGATGCAACAAAAAAAAAGAGTGAGTTCCTCTAATCTTCTTTGACACCATTTTAAGACTCTTTCAATGTAAGAAAAACATTTTGTTGATGTCAACCGTCATCTGAACTATAGAAGGAATGGAGAGCTCTGACTGTCAGTAACAATATGAAACTTTTAGCGGTTCTGTTTTCTGCTTTAAGTTTTTGATTTGTTCTTTGGTGGCATGAAATGAAATGGATCTGACATATCACAAGTACGTGCATCATTACTGGCACAAATTGAGTGTTTTTAATAATGCTTTTTTAGAAGAGATATCATATACTAATTCAGTCTTTGTGTCTGTTAAGATGAACAATGGAACGTATTGAAGTCCTTACTACTACTTCACTGAGGCTTTTATTATTTTTTTCTTAAAAGGAAACCTATATAAAAAAAGAAAACAAATATGGCAGACCTTCTTAGCTTGAAGAGTAAAATACTGCTTGGCTTCCTCATAAGAAATTTCAGGGTTGATATAATTATCTTTGGGTGGACTTTCTGGGAAAAAAAAAAAAAAACAACAAAAAACCACAGTGTAACACATGACAGCAACACTGACTTTTTACTGAGATGTTACTAAAGATACAGGCACTTCCAGATAGAAATACAGTGTATGCTATATTTGATTTAAGAGAAATACTTGGCTTTCAGGAGCTTCAAGTCCGATAACGGTAAGAAAATAATGGTGTTTTGTCTGTGTGTCCTTGGAGGTTCTGGAAGCCGGGCTTCTTGTTTTCCTATCTATTTCTCCTTTCAGAAGCTTCCTTATCTCCCTGACTTCAAGGTTCCTCAGAGCAGGCACTATTACTAGTTATTTAGTCTGAGTATTGTCAAAATATACTCCAAAATGTTTTAAACCCTCACTTTCAAGCATATGTTTTCTCTCCTAATAGTTTCTAAGAAGTGGTGGCTTGGCAATTTGAATGCTGAGAACTTGCATGGCCTGTTTCTTTTCAATCACTTACTAACCACTCCTGTAAAATACAATTTAGTCATATTCTGTTAGTATCACAAGTTACAGTAGTTTTTCTGGTCTATAGTTTTCATTGAGATGATGAGCTGGTATACACGTATGATATGTGTATGTTGTATTCTTAGTCTATGTACTATACCTGCAGCCCACACACGTGACATTGAACTTTGGCAGTGAAAACTGCTTGTTAAATCTTTCATACCAATGCTCGTTCTTACTGATTTGTTGCTCTAACTTTCCCCCCTTTAGGACTGCTTGCATCTGTAGCATTTTTTTGGAAGGAAAAACTGCAGTCCTTGAATCTGGAAAGTGCTGTTTAAAAGCAGCTTTACAAGACTGGAAGTTCTGTTTGGCTCTGGGTTAACCATTTGGCAATCTCATAGACCGATCTCCCTTCCTGAGGTTTTTCACATCATAAAGTTTGTGCAGAGCGAAGCACGCTCTGACATTGTCTCCGTATCCTGTTACCTGTTGTTGAGTGGTGCAGCAAGAATTGTCCAGATATGTAATTGAACATTAATGAAGAATTTAGCTTTATATAGAAGACAGTAGTGTTCAGTTTGCTGCACAACAATAGTGTTGATATCCTGTTTCCAATAACCATGAAAGTGGTAGAACCTTATTTATCTCGCTAGTCAGCGGCAATCACTCCTGACTGCACACCGGAGGCAGTTCTGCTGAGTGCAAAGGTGCCGGTTTTATGTTATTTATCAGACCAGAACTGCTGCTTTTACTCTCAAAGCATTTATTTTATTTTATTTATTTTGGAGATTAGTACTCTTACAGAAGAAAAGTATAAACCCATTTGAGGAGAAACGGCATTCAGAAAAAGTACTTCAAACCTGTTTTGAGAAGTTATTTCCCTGATTTTCTCCATTATTTCAATATTTATCAGATAAGTTCAAAGGAACTTTCTATTTGTTGAAGTCATCTATATAACACCCTGAAGCTGTTGATTTACCTGTGGTAAAATACCTGTCGGCTGCATAGAAGTGAAGCAAGCTAGAGTGTAGCACAAGACCGNCTTTTTTTTTTTTTTTTTTTTTAGCTTTGCTAGTTATCTTTGATACATGCAAATCTTATTGACTTTATTTTTGTCATTTTGTTTGCGGCTAGAACTACAAGAATGCTGGTACTGTTAGCAAGCACATGAGAAGATGCAACCGTGCTGTAAATGAGCAATGAGTTATGAGGGAAAGAAGAGCTACATGGAGTTAATTATATTAGAGTAATATTTTGTCTGGGTGCTGTAAGAGGTTTGGGATTTGGTGTTAATTGTTGAAAAGAATAATTGCTACCAGTTTCTAAATATATAATGTTTTAACAAGAGGATAGGTGTGGGGGTGGAGACAGCGTGAAACAGTTTCAAGAGCAATGAGGTAGGGTGAGTTGCTGCGGTTCGCCCTGAGCAGAGGTTCCTGGGACACTGCTGCAGCCACGCGGAGTACTGTACTGGGCTTGCAGCCTCTGGGACAACTGGTTTTTTATGCCATTTGATGTATACTCCATGGCTCCTGGCCCCGCTTCTTACCTTGGCTTTAAGACAAACCGCGAGTCTAGAGGGCACGTGTGGCATAAAGTAAATTTTTACTCAAAAATAACTTGGGACTATTTCTTTTAAGGGTAAAACAATCAATATAAATGTAAGGATGCCTGTCTGTAAAAAATACTGAGACCTTACTGTCCAAAAGTTTGGAAGTCACTGCTCTAGGGCGTTGAGAAGCTGTCTGAACTCAAATGTGAACTGTTCACAGGTTTTGCTTATTCATGAGGGATGGGAGACTGTAAGAGGCTGGGAAAGGGCAAAAATACAAATAAACCAAATCTTAAAAGTTACCTGCAAAAGAATGAAGTGTTTTGTGTTAGTTTGCAATGTACAGGGCAAAGCGAGGGGTATGCAAAGTTAGCAGTGTGTGTCCCCCTGCCCCATCCCTTTCCTTTTGTGTGCTGTTTGTTTTTTTTTCTTTTAGTAGTTTGACATTTTTGAGATTGTTCGTGCTATTGCTTCCTTGACTTGCAGGAAGGGATTGTTTGAGGGGGGGGCTTAAATGCTTGTTCTTGGAACCCCTGCATCTTCTTTTAATTCGCAAGACTTAAATGCTTTTAATATGGTTGGCTTTGTCTCCAAAATGTGAATTTAGTGCTTAAAACCAAATAGTGAAACAGTGTTTTAAAGACTGTTTGCTCATCTACACTGACCTCCTCCCACCACCAAGGTCGGTCAGCTGTACTGCAGGGAGGAAGCGTGGAAGGAAGAATGTTTTCAGTTTGCCAGGAACCGCTACAACCACTGGGGATTTTAAGCAGTGGGTCATTTTAAGCTCTGTGATTTGTTAAAGTACCTGGAATTTGCTCAGAACATTCTTGTTGCTGTTGCTGGTGGAGAAGCAGTTATTCACTTTTGCAGAATGGTCAAAGTGTGAACAGCAAAATTTGTTCCTATCTTTTTGGACATACCTTCTAATGCAGGCTGCTTTCAACACTATCCTTAGTGACCATTTTCAAGCTTGTTCGCTAACAGGGTTTGTTTCTGCATGTGAGAATCATGACAAACCGTACTGTAGGGTAGGATGGTTGAACCATTAAATAATGTACAGCCTGTTGCACTTGGCATAGCTCCTTATTGTAGCTGCAATGTGTATGCCAAGTCCAAAGAGGCAAAGCCAAACATATCGAGGCATATTGAGGTACTACAATTCTTATTTAAATATGTATATGTGTGTATATATATGAATTATGCTAATCCAAAATGATTATATCAATTTACAGCCTGACAAATTGTATGTGCTAGATAGTAAATGTTCATTCTCTGCTCTATGCTAGTGGACGGAGCTTGTTGTAACTCAATCGCTCTCCTCCCCGTGGCCCCATAGTGAGGCCTCGGTTAAGGGGAGCATATGAACAGCTGCAGCAAGGCTGTTGCGAGTACAGATGTCTTCATGAAGTGGGATCTCTGGGTCACCAGGGACCGTGCAAGCCATACTAAATGGGTTTGCAGGAACCTCTCTCTGTGTTAGCCAACTGAGCTGTGCTGCTGTGCTCCAGAGGTCCTCTGTTGACTTTCACCCACAGTCTTCCCCCGCCATGCTGTCCACCTTCCTCCCCTGGGCTCCTGCAGCTGTCTGTCCATGCTATGCTGCCGCCTTCTCAGCCAGTTTGTCCCAACAGGAGGTTTCCTAAAATGCTGTTGAACTGCATTTGAGTCACAGGTCGGCAGCTGTGCTCTTGCCGAGAACTTTCCTTCTGTTCTTGATCCCATTCAGGTGTAACAGGACATAAGCATGGGACCGGAATGCGAGAGTTTGTTTTACTGGTGGTCAGGAGCTGTTTGTCGATCACTTGCTGTATTTCTGGTGGCTTGAGGAGCCACTGTGATTATTGTACACAATTCATAGATCCTATCTCAGTCTAATTTCAAAGCTAGCCTTGTTTTGATCAGCAGGTTGGGACTAGATAACCTCCAGAGATCACTCCCAGCCTAAATTATTTTGCAATTTATACCGCGATTTCAACATAGTACAGTTGAGGAGTAGATGCTACAGGCAAAAGAACTGGTGAGCATCACACAGAATTGGGAGACAATGGGTGATTCACAGGCTAAAAGATAGAGGAGAGTTAAGCATATATCTCTCTTTTGCAACTCAATATGTTTACACAGGCTGGTATTCAAAGGGTCTTGATAAGCCACTATCTAATTGATAGCTCAAAGAAATAAAGGTCTGTGTGTATATTTGTCATGAATTTTGTTTAAAATTCTTATTCTTAACTCTTCTTAAAAGACAGCTAGCCACAAAATGTTTACTGCTGAGGCTACAAAAGTAGCATGTGTGTGGCAGGGGAATCGGGGTATAAAAAAAGGATTAAATTGTAGCTTTTTGTCACCTCTGATATGTCATTAACACACTTGTATTCCTTTATGGCCATTTAAAAACAACTCAGTAACAACAGTGTGATTCCAGCTCACCAGAATAAAACTTTCTACAATAATATATTGTCTTAGTGGTACATTCGTGTGTATTCATTTTGCAGTTGACTTTTTAAGTTACTGAATCATTGAACTTTCATTCCTTGTATAACCAAGCATTTGTTTTGCTGCTGCTGTCGTCACAAAGCATAAACACTGTTGCTTGGCTATAATGATATGTACCCTCTTAATATGTTTATTCTACAAACGGTCATATGCGGTCCAATGTACATCAACTACTAGTGCATAACATAGCATTTTTTTCCTTGAAGTAGAAGAAGAATCATGTGCTTTTGGAACTTGAACAATAAATACAAATCTGAAATGGTAAGAATACCTGCTTGGAAATCAAATCAACACAGGGCTTAGTGCATGTTTTATACTTCGTGATATTCGATCTTAGTTTCTTGAAACTACCTTTGTTTTCAGAAGGCAGGTCCTGAAAATTATGCTCTTTTGGCTTGTATGATTAATACTTGCATCACAAAGTTACACCCCTCCAGATCACCTGGATTTTTTTCTGGATTCTCTTTGCAGGTATCCAAGCCACCATCACCCTGGGGAGTATGTGAGGGTTGTGGCCCCAGTGATGTGGGCTGTTCACACAAGCGACACTGTGGAGAGCCCAGATATTGCCCTGAGCTATGCCTTAATTAGTACTATGTTAATCATTGTGTTTAAGTTGTTTAGTCTGGACAAAAAGAGGCTGAGGGGAGACCTTATTGCTCTCTGCAACTACCTGAAAGGAGGCGGTAGCGAGGTGGGGGTCAGTCTCTTCTCCCAAGTAACAAACGATAGGATAAGAGGAAACGGCCGCAAGTTGTGCCAGTGGAGGTTTGGATTGGATATTAGGAAAAAATTCTTCACTGAAATGGTTATCAAACATTGGAACAGGCTGCCCAGGGAAGTGGTGCAATCATCATCCCTGGAGGTATTTAAAAGGTGGGTAGACATGTGCTTAGGGACATGGTTTAGGTTTAGTATTACGTTGGTGGTTGGACTCAATGATGTCAAAAGTCTCTTCCAACCTAGATGTGATTCTATGATTGTTCTTGTNTTGCTAACCACAACAGAGTGGGGAGTAATAGTCTGTTCCTATATGGAGGGGAAGATGAATTTAGGGCCATGATGGTTGCTGCAATGAAGATACAAATACAGAGGCACCTGGGATGACATCTAGTCCAAGCCATAGAGTATAACCACCAACTTCAGATTCCCTTGTCACTGGGGGTTTGTGGCACGTAGGTCTTTCAGTACTGCCGGGTGCACCCTCTGGCTGCGGCCAAAATCCCTGCCGGTCCTGGGAATTGTTTTGTTGTTTTGAAAGCTGACGCCAGCCAATATTGCTGTGCCTGCTCCCAGGTTTATTGCT
>RSEF01000001.1:77334311-77372697 GCA_003993805.1 Himantopus leucocephalus | reverse complement strand
AACCGGCCCCAATACTAAGTCCTGGGCAACACCACTTGTGACCGGCTGCCAACTGGATTTATCTCCATTCACCACCACTCTTTGGGCATGACTATCCCGCCAGTTTTTTACGCAGTGAAGAGTACACCCATCCACGCCATGAGCAGCCAGTTTCTCCAGGAGAATGCTGTGGGAATCAGTATCAAAGGCCTTACTAAAGTCTAGGTAGACAACATCCATAGATGTCCCAGATAAGCAAACCAGGAGGACAGAGAGCACTTCAGATGTTTAGAAACTGTTGTGATGCAAATTCATACTTGACAGGGACAGATGTGGCATGTCTCCTTTCGAAGTTTAAATGGGATCCAGGCAGTTGGGATCTGCCAGAGTTACTGGTCAGCAAAAAGTTGGTGCCATAACAGTGTTGCCAGTTAGCACAGAAGCAACTGTTGAGCCTATGATACTATAAGCATTCAAGTCCAGTGCTTAATATTGACCATGCTGGAAATCTGTCTGCATTTCTTATGTCATTGCATCTCCCGAAATCATATTAACTTGGTGTTGTCTTAAAAAGGAAATTGCGTGACAGAAATTTATTCAAGTCCCTGGAAAGGTGTTTTATTTGGTTCCTCACCAGGATTAAAGGGCATAGCTGAGAATGTGAGTTTGGTCTGAACTCATGTACATTCAGTAACTGTAAACTGCTCTGTTTGTTGAAAAGAAACATACTTCTGGGGTTAAATCTGAAAGAAACACAAACTCAGTGACTGACAATTTCCGGCCTTACATATTGTCTGTGGTGTTTTTCCTGCAAGTGTATGTTTTTTCATCAGCCATCAGGGTATATATGACTATGAGCCTTGCAAATTTACATGAAGAAAGTATTGCTTTTTTTTTTTGTTTGTTTGCATCTTCAGAAACTCCTAGCACTAAATTGTGCTAATTTTTGTAAAATTAGAACTCTGAGGTTTCTATAAGGTACTGCTAGCATTAAGCTACGCAGCTTGAAGTTGCAATTTTTCTAATCATTCTTGATTACTTCTTCGTTTCTTGCATGTCAGGGGTAATTAAATGTTGACTAATTATAGTGGTTTAGATTTTTGCTGACAAAAATCTGCTTTAGAAAGTACAAATTCCTGTTCTAGTTATAGTTGTCTTCTTCCAGCCTATATTTTAATGCAAAAAAAAAAAATCACTTGGAGACTGTCTAAGCAAAAATGAAAGCAATCTGAATCACAGTATAATTGGCTGTCCTGAACTACAGCAAGCTGTAGAATTAGCTGCCTTGAAATGGTGGTACTTATTGGGCACATCTTTCTGTACAGCAGTTCTTTTTAGACCTGCCAGTGGCTTCTACGGTTGTTTTGCTGAAGTCCAGGATAGCAAAGGGTTGGACCAGAGCAAGTGGATTTTAATTTCCATCAGTGGGCTCTAGAGCACGGTCTTAGTAGAGAATTGGGTGGGTATGTAATGGTGTTTCCTTCCAGACATTCAACAATGATATTCCGTGTCCCCTGCCATCCCAAAATACGGGGCAAACCTTTCCTCCGTGTCCTACCACCAATCTTGAAGTTCTAGATATACTTTTTTTTTCTCCTACAGATCAGTGTTTTCTGCAGGGTACTTACTGACTAACTGAATTCAAATGATGGAAAGTTCAGTTATGTTTCACACAGCAGCATATGAATTTGTGCTGTGCAAAGCTGGAATATGGAGCAGCTGTAAATGAGATTTCTAGTTGTGAGTTAGCAAGGTAACATTGCAGTTCATGTGGAAAGCAGCTGCCTATGGAAACTACAGGAAACTGATTTGTGTTTGAGGACACTTTTCAGAAATACAGAAGAGGATGAAGTTATGGTGATGCTCTTAAGCATTTTAGAGTGTAAGACCTGCTTTTTGGTATGACAGCTGGCATTAACTGACTTGTATACCTGAAGTGAGTCTCTAGAGGAGTAGAGGATAAAAGTTGATACCACTTTTGTCAATACACTAATATGATGTTCTGTTTGTTAACTTGGCATGTGTTTTCAAGAATTAAGATGTAAACTGCTTAAGATGCACCTTTAGTTCTCCTAAACTAAAAGAAGGGTTTATGGAAATTAAATCATCACTATCTTATGCATAATATAGTGAATTACCATACTAGAATGTCTTTTTTTAAGAAGTACAAACTCAATATCCCATAGTAATTCTGTGACAATTTCTAAAAAAGTATCACGTATAGTCTTACAGATTTAAAACGCTTTTTCACTTACTGTGAATATATAGGGTTATAATTTTAGATAAGGCAAAATAGTCTTGTGATAATACTTCTTTAGTTGACTCAGAAAATAGAGAGATCGCAGAGATTTCATGGCAGAGTGACCACAGAAAAATTATTCTTAGTACTGAAGTCGATCTTGGTTTTGGCTTTGTTGTTTTGCTATAAGGCACACTCACAAGTCATTGTGAAAAATAAAACTTTACTATATCTAGCCCTCCTGGTGTGTTAGAGGAGTATTGATTGTTCTTGAAGTTGATTTAGAGATGCAGCTTGCTGCATGCCTCTGTGATGACTATATACAATCTGTGGGTCTGTTGTAAATGGGGCTTTTTTAGTGCTTGTATTATGAACAGCCTCCTGACTGTTGGCACTGCTGTGTGTTGCCCAGGAAATGGGCAGTGCTAGTGTGCCCTCTGAAGCTTTGCTACAACCCCCCACCTTGTGAGTGGTAATTTTCAAATCAACTTTTAATGGCCCTCCATTAGACATCAAAAGCATCTTGCTGCAAGTATGAATGCTTCCATATTCCTTAATGGCTTGCTAGTAAAATTGTGTCAGTAACATTTTCCTTGTCTAATGTTGTACTAGGCAGATTGGTTTTGCATGAGAAACTGTATCTTGTTTCTGCAGTTTCCCAACTGCACTTCTTTGTCTTCAGCTAGCAAACAGTAGAGCCAGTCATGCACAGATCTGCCATTTTCTCAAAATGGTTTTGACAATTAAAATTTGATTTCTGTTGCTGAAGTCAAATGCTGTGTTTTCCCCTCCGTGCTAATCTCCCTTGAGTGATGAGCTTTGAAAACTTTACTGTCAGTTAAAACCAGGAGTTAGGGCCTCGTAGTCTGCGTGGAAATGCAGCTGAACCTTTTTGGTTGGGACCTCTGGACTTTGTGATTTTTAACTAGAAGGTTCACTTAGTGCGGTGTACTGCAATTTGTCTTTCCATTAATATTCCAACCACTTCTGTTCTATTTCCTTGTGTTCCATGGTATCTTAACTCTTCTCTTTAGTTGCTTCATCCATTCCTCTTTGTTCTGTTACTGCAGGAAAAAAGCCTTGTAGATGTCTACAGACCACTCTTCCATTGATTGACAGGTTATGTTGTTGCATAGCATATTGGGTGTAAAAGCATCTGTGTTTAATCAGTTTCCTGATAACTGCCTCCCCAATGCCAAAGAGTCTTTCACAGTTCTTAATGTTTTTGAAGAGTCCGTTAGTAATCGCAGTACTAAGAGAAGGTTTAGTGGTTCTGATCCTGGACTCTCATTCTGGGAGGAAATGGGTTTTACTGTCACCTTCTGCCTGCTGGAGCTCCACAGGGCTGCCCAGTTACCCCAGTTTCTCTAGGCTCTGGTAGCAGGTATAGGATGCATCTGCCCTTCTACTCTATCTGAACAGTGGAAATGAGTGTTTTCTTCAAGGGTACTGGAAAAAGGTCTGTAATCTAAAACTGTCACTTTTTTTTTAACTTTTGCAACTGTAGTTAGTCACCAGATTCTTGTAGGTTGCATAGTTTCCTAGATGACTAATAATGGTATCTTTTCAATAATTAAGTTGATATTTCTGTAGTGGTTTGGGGAAGTTTTGAGCACGAATACTGGAATTTAAACAGGGATGGTTCACTGTAAATTTGCTTTCTATTAACTCCTGAAAGATTATTTTTAGGAAAGACCAAATCTGATGTCTGACACTCATAAAGAAAGTTGAGAGATGCCCCAAGACTCTGCCTTCATTTGGGGTGATACCCCTGTTCCTAGGAGTCTGCTGCTATTTTAGAAATAAGTTTAGAGGAAATACTACATGATCTAGACAGTAGCCCTTGCTGAAAAGGACTCTAAAATAGATAAAGATATGCTTACCTTTTTAAATGCTTGTTGCTAAAGCCTTGTTCTATACCTTCTAAATTTCTTTGAAGAATAAGGTCTGTAGAAAATAAATTTCTAGAGTTATTTGAAGTTCTTTGATAACAATACGAGGAGGAGAAGTCAACAGTGCAAATTAATATGAAAAATCAGCAGAAACTGAGATCTCTCTCTTTATGTGATCCTTGCTTTGGCTAAAATTCAGTTACTAATCTTCTGCGTGTCCTTCTTCATTTGTCTGAGTACTTGAAAACTGCCACAGAAATGATATACCTGCCAAAAATTATTAAACATCAAAATGCAAACGCCCATAATGGTTTATTACTTGTGTTTAGTTCCTTGTGCTGTACCCTTTCATACTTTTTTTTCCCACAAATTGTATACAAGTCTTCCTGATTAGAATTTTGTATGAACATACTTGTTTTTGACCCAGCATGGCTGCCACTTCCATGATGCTCTAAAGAATTTATGTTTTTTAAGGCTGTCAGCTGCAAAATGGTGTTTTGAAAGTGAATTTATGTGAGCTGAATAACAGAATATATGACTTCTAACAACTCTCAGACCTTTCTGGATGAAAAGAATTTTCACAAATTAGATGTGTGAGAAACACGAGTGTATTCCTACTGTGTCTGTGTGAATAGTGTTCCAGGCTAAGCGGACCCTGGATATTTAACACCAAGCTTGACAGTTCAGATAATTAGGAGTAAAGATGCACACAGTCCATCAGTTTAGTGAGGGGAGAAATGACCTCTTCCTTCAGTTCAGTGAAGAAAAATGTTTTCTGCTCCTCAGTGTGAAGGTGGACTATTTTTAAGAGGTTTGTTCTTTGCTTCACCTATGAATTCTGTTAAGGTGTGGCAATTCATAGTCTGTGTCCTCCGACAAATCTGAGACCAACAGAACTTGATGTTTTACCCTTTGTTCTCTCATTTTAAAAAGTTAAGGAAAACTTCTAGGGCAAGAGAGCCATTTTGCAACCATTCCTTTTTTGGGTCGAGTTTTAAGATGTTCAGTTGAGCAAGACTTCACTTGGAAAAACTATTGTATCTCAGTTCTTGCTGTTCTTTTATCGAAAGTTGGTAGGTTAAAGATATCTTTGAAGTTTGTATCTTTTGAAGCTGTGAAATCTGCAGTGTTTTGGATTCCTGGTTATAAAAACATTTGTTCAGAGCAAGACTGATAAATTAAGACAAAGCTTGCTTCCTTAGCTTAAACAGGAAAGGAGTGTGATTACTTTTGAAGACTTGGAGGAGCTAGGTTAGCTGGTCTAATATGTCTCTGGGAATTCTAGTTAGCTTCTTGCAAAGATGTTTCTTGAAATGCATGTAGAGAAGGAAATACCCTTTCACTTGTAACTTTTTTGCTTGTGCCTGCAGCGGAATAGAAGTTGTATCTCAGGAGTTTATTTTTGATCTGTACTGAAATCTATGGCAAGGATTGTAATATTCCAGTGGCTCTTGAGAGTTCCTTTGTAGAAGCATGATAATTATTTAAGATACTCTGTACCTTTTTTAGATGCTGAATGCTTTGAACATCTTTCTGGAGTTAAAACAGTTTATGAAAATGCTGCTCAGTATTTCTGGGCCAGAGATTTATGTTTAAATGTTACAGGTGTGCTTATAAATCTCCATGGTTAATTTGCAAAGTATCTATACTGAGACCATGCCTTCCAAGAATCCATGGTATTGTCTGATTTTCTTCTGTTCCTCATAGTCGTGATGATTTTGGATTTCTCTGAAGGCAGCACAGAGATCAGGTTTTCCCCAAAGCAGCTCTGCAGAACTGAAAGTTACTAGAAATGTCAAAGTACTAATCTTCAATATCGCTTCAGCAATTAGGTGGATCTTAAGTGCTCAAAATATCTTTACTGGTTAATGATCACAGACTTTAACAACATGTATTTCTGAAAGGAGTTTTATGTGAAGGACCTGCTTTTACATGATGAATTACTTCCAATCTTCTTGCAGAATAGTGTTTGAAATGCCTTTTATATAAAAGGTTTATCTTAAACTTATACCAAATAGACCTAATATATGGGATACTTTATGTGTATATATATATTTTTTTTTTTCTTCCTCTAACTATCAAGGTTTGGGTATCTTATCTTTTTATTGCATTGATGAAGATCATTCACTGATTTATTTTTTGTGTGTGTTTGTGTAACTATATACCAGAGTTGCTTTGATGTCTTTACCTGCCCCCAAATTACTCTCACATTAGCTTATCTTTTAAAAGTAGAATAATAGTAATGGCTTTCCCTTTACTTCTGCCTCCTTTGTGAATGACTTCTCTTCATCAAGAGCCCACCTGTAGAGAATTCCTAAAGCTTTATTCCTTAGGCTTTTTTTATTAAATTTCATCTAACTTGATATGTGTGTTGTATGGTACAGTAAGCCAAATAGTTTGAAGCTTGAAAAGATTAACTTTGCCCTGAATCTCAGTCAAAAAAAAGTTTGATTAGGACTCTTAGCTTTGTTCAGATAAAATGTTGGTGAGGAGCGAAGGCAGGCAGGGGTTTAGGGAAGATTGCTTGTTTAAGATAAGGAGGTGCTGTCTTAACTGACTTCTGGTTAACTTCTTTTGTCTCCATCTGTGTAATTTTGAAGAGGTTCTCAACTGACTTTAATTTTGTCTTTCTCCTATCTGGGTACCTGCCTGCTACCTTGACTGTTACCTGAGTTCTTCCTTTCCTTTAAAGTATTGCATATATATTTGTAACATAGCACTCTGGCTTCTAATGCTACAGCATTTCTTGTAATCAAGATCTCTGAAAATGAGGCTAACCCGTCCTGCCTCCCCAAATCATTAATTATTGCAGGGAACTAATAGTCACATGAAACAGTGACATTTGTCTTCTAAAAATGCTCTACAGCTGTTAAACTTTGCATTACAGTACTTCATTTACTACTTTATCTTTGCAGTACTTTTCTCTAAATTTGCAGAAACTTAATTCTGCAGTGTTTTAATCTTTCAATCAAGTATTTCTGTGTAAGTATAGAAGTTTTGCCTTTATTAGGAAAGGTTGGCTTCAGAAAAGTAATCCTTAGAGTAATTGGGAATTTCCTTTCGTTGTCAACATGAACTAATTAGTATCACATTGTTTGGCTCTTAGCACTTGCTAAGTGAAATTAAATTGAGTTGCACATGTCTATTTGTTTCCAAAATAATCATTTTGGATGTTTGACAAATGGGCTTGCCTGTGTTATCACACACTCATTCTGGGATCGTTTCCCTATTAAAAATCAGAGTAAGGCTGCCTTTGAATCTAACTGGAAAACTAGCAAAGTAGCTTTGTATTTAAGTGTTCAGTAGAGCTTAGAGCCCAATTATGTCCTTAGATGTCATTTAGACTCTACAGCAATACAAGTTAAGAAAAATCTAATATTTCATCTTTTGACGTGATACTTCAATGCTTATCTGAGGTAAGACCACAGCCCTTGCACTGTACAGTGCAAGATGGATTGCAGAATTGGCTGTTGGTCTGTCTTCTGCGTTTTATGCTATTTAGTTGGATATTTTTAACTTCTGCATGTCAACAGGTGAGTCTGTAGGCCATGCAATGTAGGCCATCACTAGGGAAGTGAAGGGTGTCCTGTTTTTGAGGCATGTTTATCCAGTTGCATTGATTGCAACTAAGGTGCTTATTTTCTAACAAATCATTTTTCTATGATTTATTCCTGATGTGGCTGATGAGCTGATCAGAGATCAGACTAAAGTTGTATTAGCCATGAATAGCCTCACAAGAGGTAGACTAGGTGCACAGCAAATGTAAGTGGGGCAGGCATGTGCAGGCACTTCTGTGGTGAAACAGTTAAATGTCATCAAAACTGTATGTAACTGATTTGAGCACGCTAAGCGTAGCAGTGGAGCAAAAGCCAATGTTCCTCCTGACTTCAGTAAATTAATGGTAGAAAATACAGCTGGAGAAGAGCAATGTAGTCCAGAGTGCTTGCCGCATTTAACGAATCATTGCTTAAAAATATTTTTATCAGTTGCTCTCCCCCATAGGCTTGTATGAGTCCACAGCGTAATGGCTTCCTGGCGGAGCATGCGGTTGAGCAGGCGTGTATTGCCAACTTCTGCATGGTGCAGGGGATGGCCTATGGCCAAGCAGTGGGCTGTGAGCTCTGGGGATAGTTTTTCTGTGGGTCATTGTGCAGGCACTGAAGTGAATTCTGCCCAAAACACAGCCTTTTGAATTAAGAGGCAAACTACCATTTACTCAAGTTCTTGTTTGTGCTGGCAGATTGGCCTAACAATTTAATTCAGCTCTCGCTCTTCAGTTAATGCCTAGGAAGGATATGAATCATGTTGCAGTACATGGCTGTGATGCCTTCATTCTGAAGTCTTAAAAAAATTCCCTTGCAAAAAATTAATGTCAGGAGTATCTGTTCTTCTTCGTTTAAAAAAAAAAATCAGAGAAAACTCTGAATGTAATACTACAGTGTGTGTGTAGAGACTTAAGTGTTGGGAACATTTTACAAAGAAATGCTTAAATCCTTGGCACCGTACTGAGAAAGTGGATGGGCTAGAATGTATTAACTGCACAGAAAAGCTAGTTGTTGCTGTACATTTGACAATTCTGTAATATTCTATTAGCGTTATCTTTTAGATAGTTGGAGTAACGTCTACAGTATGCATTCCTACAAGGGTTTAAAAGCAAAAGTTAAAAATCCTTTTCTTTACAGTCACCTTCTCAAGATTGAAAGGAATGTTACTGGGTAATGTTTTTTTTTTTTCTAGTAAATTAGAGAACTCTGACAGTTTTGCCAAGTTATTCTTCAATCATTTGTAAAACAGAAATGTCTTAGCAAGCAATGACTTAATTGGTAAACCAAGAGGTATATCTAGTGTACTTCTAATAAATCTTAATTTATATTATTCAGAACAGGAGTGTTGTCAACCCATAGATAAGCATTCACACAGAAACTTTAGGGTTAGCATATTTCTTGCATTTTCCCTATCTTATTTTGATAAAACACTTTTTCTTGTTGTTTACAGCTATATAAATCTTATCGGTAATAATTTAATTAAAAATAATTTAAAAGGTGAAGATTTATTTGTTTGGATGTTGAGTCATTGGAAGACTAATATAGGAACTTGATAAGATCATGAGTAGGAGTTAAGAGGAAGCCAAACATGGTTTTCTTGTGCGGCAATGAAACTTGGCAGCCTGAGGATTCTAGACTTTTCATTTCTTTATTAATACATTTCTCACGATGGATGACATGCAGTATGTTTTTCTAGGATAAGGGAAGTATTGACTGCCAGAACAACTATTTCATTTTCTGTTCTCTCTTGTAACTCTTTTTCCTATGAAAGGAATGTGTTTTCATACAGTTTGCTAGTTGTGCAACAAAAATGCAGTTCATCTAATAATTTTTTTGTTGGCCAGGGACTTCTTATGCATCTGCTGTGGTGTTTGGCTTTATCAAAGTACCATGAGGGACCAATGGAAAAGGACAAATACCTTTTTTGTCATATTGGTCAATGTTGCTGTGTACGGTGCTGTAGAACAATTAAGAATAATTGATTTCTCATAGCTTGTATTAGCTAGGGAGGCTTCTGAGATGGAACCTGTTTTTACTTTTAAGCAGAAATCTTATGATGGAAAACTAGTTTGTTTCCAACAGATTCCTGTTTTGTTACAAAAGTTTAGTACTTACTGCTCTTATAAGGAAGACTTATTTGAAACTTTACCTATAAGTGTTGGCACCTGGCAAATGAATAGGACAAGTGGCATATTTTGAAGTTTTGTACTGTTTATAAGTATTTAATATGTACTGTGGTTTGGTTTTGCCCACCCCTTCGGTTTCCGTTATTCTGGTGTGCATGAAAGCTTTTCCTTAAAAAAAAATAATTAAATTTAGGTCAATTTTTGTGTAGAGGATAATGTTGTGTTGAGAAAATATATCCCTTCTTTAGGTTCATTAGGGATCACTATCACTAAAATGCAAGTGAATTTACTACCAGAAAATTGAATGTACTTATGTACTTTTTAAAATGTCTTGCACATACATCTGCTGGGTCAGCCTACTAGATGAGATTTAGTAGTTCTTCCAATGGCTGGAGAGAAAGGGAGCAAAACTTCACATGGTGCAAACTCCTTTACTTCTAAGCTCTCTGAGCAGTCAAGAGGGTATAACACTTTTGGTGCCATGTGTGCTCGGGTGCACTAGCTCTGCCACGTGAAGAGGATTGGTGTAATTGGTCTGAGCAGTCACGAGGGTATAACACTTCTGGTGCCGTGTGTGCTCGGGTGCACCAGCTCTACCACGTGAAGAGGACTGGTGTAATTGGTCTAGCAGAACAAACTTTTGCTGAGTCTCTGCATTCACATGTAAATGNTTTGCTGAGTCTCTGCATTCACACGTAAATGCTTGCGTGCTCTTGAGCTTCACAGGTGTCACCTGGGTCATAGCTAATACAGCTGTGCAGTTTGGACTCCAAAGTGTAATGTGAAAGTTGCTTGGGGATGCCTGAGCTTGCCTTTAGTGGAAAATGAAACTGAAAGCTGAAAAGTGGTGCTCTGTCGGCACTCAGTGAGAGATTAATAGAGATCTAGATGGAAGGCATGAGAAACTTGGCTTGAAAATATTCTCTAATAGTTTTAACTCACTACTAGAAGAGCTCTGTCTGTCAAAGCATAGCGCTTCTTTGCTCTCTGTTCTGCAGAGCCCTGTGAGGAGCTCCTGGACAGACACACTCTTCTGCATGTGCCAGATCTGCTCCTTTGCCTTTATCTCATGTATGTCCTTAGTTCTTGCTAGTTGAGTCTATCACTATTTGAATGGGCTACTCTTTTGGTGGCATTGTGCATATGACAAAACCAGGTTTGCTTTTCTGTGTATTCAGAACGAGATATTCGCAGCTCATTAGAAATAAGCTTTAAGGGGTTTTTGAGCTGTTTTTCAGCTGTAACTAAACATATTGCCAATGCGCACATCCTTCTGTGTGCTGAACCAATGTAGGAAGTGGATTAAGAATGCAAACTACAAAAGTCTGGTGAAAGAGCAGGGAAAACTAATTTTAATCTAGTCCTTCATTGAAAGCCAGACATGTCCAGTTTATCAATAGCACGGAGGAGGAAGGTGGTATCGTTCTTCCATTCCAGCGCTCTCATTTGGGTTCCCTGACACTTGGTGTATTTCCTGCTTCCTACACTGTGGTTTTCTGCCCTAGCTACAGAAATTCATCTTTTTAATGTATGATTGGCAATAAAGACATTATTTTCTTCAAAAGGTTACAATATTTCAGTGTAGTTTCTAGAAAGTTCAGAGCCCTGCAGCTGATACTGATCTTCTCCAAGAAAATTCGTTGTCATTAGGGATGCAGTTCTCCTTTTAAGGGGATAAAAATGTGAGAACTCAAAGCTAAGTAAAAATAACCAGTATTCTATTTCATCTCCAAAGGAATGGTTTCATTAAGAGAACAAATATTTACTTTCTCTCATCTGGAATATGTATTATTCATACTGTTATATAGTTTGTAGATATTCGTGATTAAGATTCATTTTGGGCTTCAGAGCAGGTTTGTTTTTTCTTGAACCTGCTGCTGCAGAGCTCTAGGTTTCTTTTCTTTTTGGAGAACCATTCCTTATGATCTCTGCTGCCTTCCAAAAGCTTATGGTTGAAATAATCCCAATATGCTTTTCTTTTCCGTAATTAAACCTGAGTATGCAGCTGTTTTTTTGTCCTTAGATGCATGTGTTCCGGTTTTACGAGTAAACAGTATATTTCCCCTCCCCTTCTTCCCCCCTCTAGAGAGTTCCACACAAGCCCCTTTCTTCTGAAAAATCTCTTGACTCTGCTTCTGTCAGTTCTACAGAGTTTCCTGGAATTTAACCTTGACAGATCTAAGTAGGTACAAAGGACTAACCTGGTTAAAAACTGAGAAGCATTATCTTTTGCTCAGAAGAGAGCCCTCTTGATACTGCATTGAGGGCTGACAGGTTATGTTCTCCAGATCACCTTTTGTATCAGTTTCCCTGCCCCATATGCTCCCGCTCCGTGATATGGTTGAGATCTTCAGTATGAGGTGGTGGTTTTCAGTGGTGGTAGTAGGCGTTCCCCCAAATTATTCCTGAGAATTGCCATCAGGTATGTAAACTGTTTGAGAAGTACTGTGTATTTTTCTTTGGGGAGGAGGGCAAGGAAGAATGCCCCCATAATAGTTTTTATTTTGTATGGTTAGTTTCTCTGTTTTAATTTAAATCATTCCATATAGAAAAGTGGATTAAAAAAAATAATCAAAACACTTTTTTAATCCAGAAACTTAGCAGAGTGCAAGATGGTAGTAAAAATCCATTAACATGTGGGAAAACTGGGCTGAGAAATCTAAATTAAACAGGAGTGGAAAAACGTACTATTTCAACTTGGTAATGTTTAATGTGAGAAGATATAGGCATAGGTTCATCCTTGTGTAAAGGGACACCAAGAAATACAAGGTGCTGCTTGCTCTTCACAAAGCTTAAAGTGTGGTTGCCAGCGAACTATTTCTGAATACTAAAGTCACTAGGCAAGTCTTGAATAATTGTCATAAGACTTTGTATCCTAGGCTTAAAAATCTACTGTGCTTTTTACTTGCAGTGGTGTCAAGGGTATCTCATTGTTCCATAAATACAATTTTACCATTAATTAAAACACTTCTGGAAAACAGGGTATTTGAAAATCTAAAAATTGAATTGCCTTGTTTCTTTTTGGTGATGGTTTGTAGTCACTGGAATAAACTGATGCTTAAGACAAAATCAATACCTTCTATTAAAGTGAAGTGTAAACTGCAGTATGCGAGTTTCTGTGTAAGTTTATCTTTGCCTCAAGTACGTTGATTTCATAAATGCAAGATCTTCCTGTATCCAAAATTCAACAATAAACTTGTCTGTGTGCATGGCTTCAGGCTTACTGTAACCAAGCAATGAACCAAGATTATTCTCAAAGTTGTTGTTTGTAGTCATGTATGTAATGACATGCTTATTATTGTATATGAAAAGCATTTAAACTAATAGCCTGATTAAAAAAAACGATTTACTTAAAGGTGTTCCTTAACAGAAAACCTATTGCTCCCATTGTAGGTCATAAATTTTAACAAATATTCAATATTCTATTGGTTTTCACCTACTTAAATATGATTTTAAAATTCTAAGTTCCTGCTTATGGCTGACAATTTGCCTGTCTCTTCTTTAGCAATGGGCCAGTTGTTGTTTCAGTAACTCCAGCCAAAAAAGAGAATTCCTTTGGTAGCAATGAAAGCAGCTGATAGAGGAATAAACCCAATAATAATTTTGTGCAACAAGTATTCCAAGCCAACTTACTATATTGTACTTAAGAAGGGAAACTCTTGCCCAGTTGCATTTCTCCATGTATAAGAAAGTTTAGAGATTGCCTTTTTATAATCTCAGCAGTATTTCTAAATATGTGCCATTGCAACAAATTGTTAGCGTTGGGTATGGAGCTGACAATGGGGTTTTGAGTGTTTTGCCTTAAGTGCTGATGGTAAAGGAGTCATGAGCACAAAAATCTGTAAAAATGGTGGTTGCTGGGTGCATTGCTTTGAAAATACGTAAACGGTGTTTAGCACTGTTTTGGAACCAAGTATGGCCATCCCAAATTATAATATGTACGTTTTTCAGGTGCAGCTAATGCTGATGCGAAGCAACTCCTTTTTATAATGCCAGCAGTCAAAAATGTTTGGAGAAAGGGAAAGGAACAGCCTTGTGAAATACAGGATCAGAACAGGCTTTGATGTTAAGTTGAGGAAGTAGAGCTGGCAGCTTTCAAAAGCAATGTAGGAAACCACTGCTGTAACTTGCTCCTGTTTGTGTTGCAGCTTGATTCAGTGGCACCCGATCGGTTTTAGTATCAAATAATTCAACTCCGGTTTTAAGGACTGATTCATCTTCTTAGAGGAAAGAAGTGTGAGTGCGCAAGGGAAAAGGCAGAAAAGGTTATGGTCGCCAAGCAATATTGCTCAGGGCTGGCAAAAATTAGCAGATAACCTGGGTTTTGGAAAGTAATGTTCAGTAGCTAGAGAAGTTAATGTGTCTCCCCCTCCTTTCCCATTTTAAATTATTTGTGAATGTTGCTTTTAGTGCTTGTGTAAACTTAGGGGGTTTTATCTTGCAGACTTTCCTTTAGCACTTCGTTTTTTCAACTTTAATCTCAACATGTGAATAATATCCATCAACAGGACAGCACACACTTTAAGAGCAGGTGACCTAATCTATGTCTCTGTCTTTATCTGTTTTTCTGCAAGTACAAAATAAATGAGGTTTTGAGTGGTCTATGTTTTTAATAATAAACCTTTTAAAGTTGCTCTTATCTCAAATGTATGGATCCAGTAGTGAGAATTAAATGTCAAAGAAATACTTGCTTTGAATTGTTGCCTGGTGGTTCTGAAGTTTTCCTTCATTTTCTCTAGGAGTTTTTTTGCATCTGTGTGTGTCAGTATTTTTTTAGCCTTCCTCCCACCCCAGAAAACTCTTTTGATGGGCTGTCCCTTTTCTTTTCTTCCTTATTCTTCTTCCGTCTCCAGCTTTTGAATCTGTTGTTCAATTCAAAATAAAATTCAATATTTCATCTTTGACAGTTCTTTGAAACTAGACAATGTAGTAGATAAGGACAGATCAGATTATGATGTCCCTGAAGTAACAGCTGTATTGTGAATTGAAATAATTGTAACTCCTTGTGGGTTAAGATTACAGAGCCTAATTTCTCATAGCCTTATCTTATAAATGTTGCTGCTTGTGTAGTTCTGCTATCTATCCTACTCTTACTGAAGTCTTAAAAATGATGGTAAAGCTGCATTTAGGCTGCAACTCAACTATTAATCTGACTATGTGAGTCAGAATTTAAGGAATTTGACAGATCATATTTACTCATTAGTCTAGAAATAGCTTTTGAATTATTAGTCCGTGTAAGTGAGAAGTATCACTGTGTTAAGTACTACCTCTCCGAAGCTCAGTTTTACTTGTATGTTGTGGCTCGCTATCTTGGTGCTTTTTTTTTCCAAAATACAAACAAAATGGGGTAGGAAATTAGAGCAGTGTGTGGGTTTCTAAAAGCAGGTGGCTCTAAATTTTGGATAGCTTTTTGGTCTAAAAATTAAAGCCAGTTGACCTATACCTGGTTTATTTATCCACAGTATTCAGAACAAGTCATTAGGAAGATAAGACAGTATCTGAGTATTTCTGACTCGTGTAGTTTGAATCCCTCCAAGTCTGAACAACTTGTTTCTTATTCTCTCCTCTAAATCTTTTAGGTGAAACAAACTGTTCTAGGACTTAAAAAATATCCAGAAAAATTGTTTTGGTTTGGGTGTGTGTTTTTGTTTTGCGTTAGAGTGTATCAGGCCTGAAAGCTAGATCCTGGATGTCTGTAGCTATAAGCTGTTGTTCTCAGAAGTGTCATTCAGCCTTGAAGTGAAGGGACTGGCTGATGAGGCCTGACACTTCTAATGCCTCATTGCGATGACAAATTACGGACGATTTGAAAGAACAACAATGAATGAGAGAGTTTAAAAAGCCAACGATGCAACCATCTTGATATCTACATGTAGTATCTCACGTTACTACTTGTTCCCTTCATCTCCCTCTTTGGGCTGGACAGCTGTTTTATGTGTTTGTAAAGGATGAGCCTGCTTAAAGATCTATGTAAAATGAGTTTCTGTATAAAAGAGAGATTAAACAGTCTCTACAATCAGTAAAACTGGAAAATACAGCCATAGCAATACGATTGCACAGTCCAGTGTTGAAAATCGTGGGTTTTTGTGTGTGATGAGATGTCTCTGATAAATTTAGTCAACACAGTGGCGCTTCATAATGGAGTGTGAGACTGATTTAAAGACGGGGATCACCTTTTTAGGCAGAAAGAAGGTTGTTATCCTGTAGAGATGATGTTCTTGTCAGATAACAATTGGAAAAGAGTCGATGAGTCAGATTTCAGGCGTGAAGTGGTGTTACTGCTGTGCAAAACTGAGGACCACATCCGCAGTGTATGCGAGAGCATAAATAAAATCCATGTTTTCAGACTGATGCAAGGAAGGAAAATTCCGCTGTCTCAAATGATAGGGTTTTTTACCTGGGTCTTTTGTGGAATAGCCAATACTAAAAATAATCCTCACTCCTTTCCCACCACATCAGTTATTGCATTCTGTCAGTTCTGCTACTGTTTTGACTGTTGCGGAAAATGAAATGAAAAATGATGAGAAATAAGAAGTAATATCCTCTTAATGAAACAAACTCTTTATGGTCATGAGTTGTGCTATTTTGTTAAAAATGATTTGTAGTGTTAGATACTTACTGCATTACTTGACTGTATCTTGCTTGATTGACCACCGACATATGAATGAGTTAGTACGTTCATGTAGAGTAATTAAAATATTCACAGCAGTGCAGTGATTTTTCTCAATATGAAGCCTGCTGGTCAGAGCAAGCATCAAACTGATAACCATATTCTTACTGGAGCTAATTTTTTATTTGGAGCTGCCTTCTATTGTATAGACATACATTATATTTCCTGAGTATCATGTCCTTACTCTCTCATCTTTAAGGACTTTTCTAATCCACGTGACAATGCGTTTTTCAAGAAGGTGAACAGGCTCTTTTATTCTACCAGATAAATTTGAGAATGCTGCTGTGGCTTGGGTTCAAGACAGTTGATATTACTATTTTTTTTCCTTAGTTTTTGTGAGATCTTGTTGCTTCTCCTTAGGTTTTTTTCCTTCTTTGGGGTAATATATCTCTTAATTTTATTTGCTGTTGTTCTGCGATCGGGATCTCAGCTCTTCTCTCACTTGCCAGAGAGCGATAATTTTTTTTTCTGTCTTCGAGTAGTAGCTCAAATTACTTATCAGGATTTCTGTTGCGCTTTGGAAAGTGCACTTGGTATCCCACCCTGGGCCTGCCCCCATTTTTCTGCCACAAAGTAATCTGTGATTTGAGTTTGCTTCTGGCCACTAATGTGAAAGGATACTTATGTCTCTGTGTGTGTGTGTGTGTTCGTTTTTGTGTGTGCATATATATTTATATATGCATGCAAGCACATGAATTTAAGGAGTCTTCTCGAATCCTTTTTTTATTTTCTCACTTACTTTGGGATGACTTCTGACTTAAATGTCAGTATATGAGCATATCTAGTGAGAGGAGGCAGAGAGCTCACTGTTGAAAATAGTTATGTATTGTGGAAACAGTAGATGATAGGCGTGACATTTTGCTCTTATTTTTTATATACCATTCATGACTTCCAAAACAGATGATGGCTTTTTGCCTCATCTTTTGGCATTTTCCAACATTCCGGCTAATATTCCATTTCAAAGTTGGTAGTAAAAAAACCTTGTTTGAGCTAATGAATTCTAAAAAATGGTAGCTCATAAAATCCTGTGAAGGGTTTAAATTTCAACTTTGAGAAGTTTCTAATAGTTTGAGTTAGGCAACCTTAAAGTGGAATCTGAGTTGGAGCTACCTTTCCTGTTGGAGTCTTTTGAGTTGTTGAATTCCAAGACTTTTCCTTATTGGTAGGTTTGAGAGCAGCACAAAAGCTTTCTGTGCTGCACCTGGTTTAGACGTCATGCTTGGATCAGGATTTAGTTCTGGCTTTCCCCCTCCTTAGGTCAGTTTCTATGATAAGGGCTCTTTGTGGAGGTTGTGTGAGATCTCCTTGAAGGGTGCACAGTTGGTGACCTCTCCTCTGAGGGACTGCAAATGAATAGGCCATAATTTGAGCAGACTCTAGCCCCCATCCTCTTCTTGCTATGCCTTAACATCCAGGAGGAGGTTTCCCACCTCTTTTTAGAATGAGAGTAACTCCAGTGTGCCTGTATAGTGTGAAATTGCCTTCCAGCTTGCTGCTTGCAAGTGTGCAGAATTCCTGGGATGCTTCAGTAAATTGCCTGGTCCTTCCTAAACATCTTCCCCTCAGTCCTGAAAAACTTACTTTCCTATGAACAGGTTTGTGTATTGCTAGCTTTTTCTCACGACTGCAGGTTATGTTCTCCCAGGCCTCATAGGTATATCTGATACATACTGGAAATTTTGAAGGCTTTGCACACAGGACCTAAATCGTATCAAAAGGGCCCAATTTATACACCTAGTATAAAATTTAGCTGCATAAAGGTGCTGCTCCCTTCTGCGCCTCACTGTCTGCCTTTGCTCAGGACTGAACAAATGGGATCCCAACTTGAAGGAATGTATTTTCTCAAAAAGTACAGACAAACTAGTGAAGTGCAGTTGGGAGGAAAAGCAGTACTGTGTGCTAGGAGCAGAACGTATACCAGCAAGGTGAAATGCCTGATTTCCTGCTTTGAAGCTGTGGGTCTGTGTGTGGTCAAAACATTGGTTTCCTGTAATAGCATCAGTTTGGGTGTTAATCTTAGCAGACAAAAATAGCAAGCTTTTTTTTTTCCCATTTGGTGCATTACTGTGGAATGGTGTCTTTCAAAGGTATAAAGTTGTATAGTTTTGTTCTGTGTTGAGCAGAGTTACAAAGATCTCCATTGCTGACTTCAGATCCAAATCTTAGTACTAAAATTTGGCAGAAAGACTTCAGAGGAAATATAGATGTCCCTTATCTCTGTAGTGATTACTATTTCTTCCTCCTGATGCAGGGGTCTGCCTTTCACACTTCTTGTCTGGTTTGTGATAGGCATTTGTTTCATTATGGGATTGAGCTTTGATTTAGTAGTCCAGAGTATTTCAGATGAATGATGCTGTGTAGGTCTGGCAAAACTGAAAGATGCTACTGGCAATTATCTGTGTGAATTTTGTACTGTGGGGCCTTTAATGTTTGAATGCATTAGTAGATATCATTTACTGTCAAAATTTTTGGACTGCACTAAAACTTTGCACTTGCTGTGGACGATGTTTTTCATTTTAACTGCAGATTCTTTTTTTAAAAATTAAACAGTGATGCTGAATAGTGATACTACATGTACTGTCATGTGCCCAGAACTGCAGAGGCTTGTCCGTAAATCCTAATGTTGGGGTGGAAGGGAAAATATGCAGAGTTATTGAAGGCAGAAGTCATCTGTCAAATGCAAGCTTGTCATAAGGTTATTTAATTAGAGGAGTTACGAAGTAATTTTTCATACTTCTGGGATTTATTCCATCTGTGTTTCAAGATGTCCTCCTTGAAAAGGGTAGAAGGAAATAGTTCCCATGTTTTTCAGTGGTTTAGTTTCTGAATCTTAACCTTTTTTCGCTTTTTAAAAAACAGTAAGATTTTAAGTCAGTCTCGCTTCTTGTTTTCCTATTGTTTTCTTAGAGAACAAAAGCAATGCTTTTGCATGCTACAGAAAAGATCCAAGACACAGCAACTTTAATTCCCTTGTCTCAACCTGTCTTCAGTTTCTTTATATGCCTGTGATAACCTTCTGTTACAGCTGAGAAAATGTGGTGTAATGTATTGTTACTTCACTGCATCATAACCCTGCAGATCTGATCCAGCTAAACACTCAACCTGTTAACTGCATCTTGTTTTTCTTTTTTTTCGCCTTTTTTTCCTTTTTTTCTTTCTCTGCATCCAAGATAGCTCTCTTGGATCCTGTTTCTATGTTGTTTTGTTATAATAGTCACCTTGTTCCCTTTACTAAAAAACTGCGGACGTGACTGCCATAGCAGTTTTGCCTTTACATAGTTGCACTTCTGATAAATGTATATCTTTTTGATCTCCGTTACATTTGCAGGTTTAAATATTTATATACCAGAATTAAGCTGTAAAGTGTTTAGTTCTAATTGCTTTCCCTTTCTGCTCTCTGTGCTTCAAGATTTATGTAAAGGCATGAGAGGTTTTTCTTCCATTGTTCCCTTCTGCCCCAGCTGGCTCTTGTATTGCAGCTGAGGGATTGCATACTGCTTCCTTCAGAAGTATACAGATGGAGAATTGGAAATACCCAGGTTATTGCAATACTTCAGTATACTTAAGTTGTTTGGTACATACATTTTAAGTTGAGTTCTGCTTATTTATTCAGTCCTTCACTTTTCTTTCAATTATTTAGCTCCAGTTTCCTAGACTTCTAGAAAATATAAGACTTTCTCAAGTGCATAAATATTAAAACGAAGCACCACACCCTTTGCTTTCTGTGCTTTTTTCCCCCCCCTCTCCTGTGGAAAAGCTCTTTTTCTTTCTTTAGAGAGTCAGTCTTAAAGCTAAGAGCAAGCAGTGATGAGTTGAATTCAAAGAGGATTAGGGACAGGACTTTGAAATGCAGGCTAATTCATCAGACACTTCTGATATTGTAGAATTAACAAGAGATGGCATTAAATCATGCCAGAGCATTTGTTGGAGTAATTGCCTTCTTTCAAGCAGAAAAATATGTAGTGGTTTTGAGTGATGGGTTGTTTAATGTTGTAACTAAACTTGTAATCCTCTACTTGTAGTGGGAGCACCTCATTCCGCACTTTTTACCCTGCTACCCTGGCTGCTGCTTCCCTTGCATCAAATACCTCAGATAATTCAGTGGTTGATTGTGTGGTTTAAAAAAAGCCCAGCCAGTGAAATAATACATCCATACATTCATAGCCCCTCCACCCCCAGCCCACTGTCAGGTCAGTTGAATGAATTGGATCACTTCATCAGCCACACCAGTGTCTACAAGGGTAGAAGTGGGGACAGTCCAGCAGCTCAGGATGGAGACGTGGTGAAGTGTGAACAGCCCCTTTGAGCAGCAGCTGGCCTTTAAAGCAGCTGACTTGTCAGGGTAAGAGGCACCAGCTATATGCTTGCTTTGCAAAGCACTGCAGCAGTTAAAGATTATATTGTCATTCTGGTTTCTTCTCCTTGCTGGACTAGTTGTTCCGTGGGATCTTTCATCTGCTGTAAGTAAAATCAACTGGGATTGTTAAACAGGGGTTTAGTCTAATCTCGTTAATTTTTTGAATGACTAACGTGCCCACTGTATCTCTTGGATAGGAATTGGGGTCTGTGTACTTGTATTAAGCTACTTGAATGTTCAGATTTCACATCTTGGAAAGCACTCAAATGAGAAAATGGATACGCACACTAATTCTCAAACGAGAGTTATGGATTCTGAAAGAAGCACAATGGACAGATACTGTTGGTGCATCAAGCCATGCCCTGCTTTTTTGGGACCTGTCGCCACTTTATTTACCTCGCCCCAGTCCAGAAACTGATCAATTTAAACAATCAAACAAAAAAATCTAAAATACTCTTTGCAAACGTTTTTAAGTGTGGCAAAAGCACTAGGTGTGAGATGGGTATGCTAAAATTAATGCTGCTGCATGTACCTCAAAACACTTTTTAACCCGTGTGAGACATGATGACAAAATGCTTCTTGGATGTGGACATACCAATAAGATGCTTTTAACAAGTTGCAAATGGTAAAGTTTTGTGATGTCTTCCTGACTCTTCTTTTTTTGCTGTTGAAGTTTGTTTTCCTGGCATATGTATAACAGATCAGATCACTCAGCTCCTTTTGATTGATGATGATTTATGATTAATTCATTCTTGGATTTTTTCCCAATCTAGCACAACTAAAAGAGCAACGTAAACACCATTGCTGCTGAGCGTGCACTGTGTAAATAGTGGAACTATGTGTATGCACTGACAATAATTTTGGAATAGAAGGCTGTTTTAAATTTTTTTTTTTAAAAAATGAATTAACTATTGAAAGAAATGTCTTATTTTGTCTCCATCAATCTTTCCTTTTGGTAACTAAAATTGAGTGATAATAGACTTAGATGTTACCTTGAATTAAAATAATCATTGCAAATGTTTTGTGGTGTTTTATTTCCATAGTCTGTGGCAGGTAGTGCAGACAAGTGAGATTTTTTTGAGACATGATAAATTTAACAGGAAATACTGGGTACTGTTTCTGACTCCCTGCTGCCGTCCTTAGAGATGGTTATTCCTTGCTTTCAAAGAGTTTACCCTTCTATCAGCCCAGTACCTTTAAATGTTTCTCCTCTTTCCTCTCCCCCCTGCCATCCACCCATATACATCTGTGCAGCTTCACGAATCATGAGGATTGAATAGTCTTAGAAGAAAACTAGCAAAGCCTTTTAATGGCTCCTCTGCAGTGTTTCCACTGCATTCATGTTCATTCTGGTGTATGAGACTTTCCCCTCGCTTCTGCTGTTTCTGTGGAGAGGTGACAGTCTCCCCCATGAGTCGGAATGAGATTCTGTTTTGCTTTCTGGTTCTTGGGCACTTCAGAGCGGGTGCTGGTCCTGCTTCTGTCTGTGGTAGCCTCTGCAGAGATTTTCACTTAGTTGGTAGGGCTTCTTTAGATGTGGTAGACTTGGGTTAGCTGGTGGTGTTAGAAGTAGCCTCTGGCAAGAAGATGCGTTCTTATCCACCCATGCTTTATCTGAACAGGGGTGTGTGTTATGGCACCATCTTGACTGTCCTCTCAGTCTGATGACCACTTCAGCTCCAACAGCTTTTTTTCACTGTACAGCTGAAGAAAATGAAGGGTGTGTTGTAGTTTTTTTGGGTTTGTGGATTTTGTGGATTTTTTGTTTCGTCTTTCTGGTGGTATAGTAGCTTGCCAGTTTTGTAAGGCAAGTAACACTTAGTTTTCTGCTTTCTTGGTAGGTGATACGGTTGACCACTTAGTTTAGACACTTACTGCTGCAGTGGATGAAATCTCTAGGCAGAAGGGAACATGGTTTATTAGAGGTCACCTGGAGCTGAATACCTGAATTCTTACGGAGCTGTAAGTGGTGTGGGGTGTGTTTATACCTTTAGGATCATGTTACATGATGTCAGATGCTTACAGAAGAATTTATCTTGTAAAATACTGAAATACAGTCTAAAACTGCATAGCATTTGTGGGCTAATAAATTAACCCAGTGTGTATTAAACCAATGTGAGGATTTGGAGGATAAGTCATGCTGTTACTCTTAGGTTGTCTTCAAATTTTAATTAGTTCCCTAAAATATACTGAAATGCAAATCTTCGTTTTTAACAGCTTACATATACTTAAAAGCTTAGTGCCTGAATAGCCCTACCTGCCTGACCTGCGGGTTTCTGTTGCTCTTTGGCTCTTTTCAGTTGAATAAGTTTATTGTACCCAGAAATCTTAAACGAAGTTGAACCAGAACTTCCAGTTGGTCCCATTTGCTGTACAAATAAGTCTTCTGCTGCAAAGCTGGATCAGCCTTTCCTCAGAGAACCTGTATACATATAAACCAGAAACTTCAGAATAAGCATTATTTTTGTCTAATCCATTCTGGGTTTATAAAATGTCAGGTTTTATCATTGTTTTGGTACTTCAGATAGTGCCTGTAAGCTCTAAAATATGTACTTTGCCCTAAGCAAAGGTAAAATTTACAGAGAAGGTAGGGCACTAAGGCATTTAATTTTGTCTTGAGACTACAGCTTATAGTAATTGACATTTTCAAAATGTTTTGAGTGTATTCACTGAGAGTATATCTAAACATTTCTTATATATAAGCCATCAAAGTATATTCTTGATTACTTTTACCCCTTTGTTCAAGAACTTAAAATTGTCTTGTATGCATGACGGGGGAGTGTGTGTTCCCCCCTGCTGGAAGCTTCTATTCTTGTTTTGAATATTCAAACGTATGAAAGGAATGTACCTTTGGCAGCAATTTACTTAAACTGAGTAAAGGAATAAGAATGAAAATTAAATCATCTTTGCTGTAACAATTTCAGACATTATGTCTACCAGTGGTAATCAAATATCTCAAAGTAGATATATTTTCAGTGTTTTTCCTGTTTGTTTATGCTTTGCTTTTTGGTGGACTTGGAAATGTCTGTTTTACTAATGTTAAGCGAGTTGGCAATCAAAGGAAGTCGGCATTTGTTTATGGAATATTTCCTGCTTGTCTTGCCTGTAAGAAGCAGCATTTCAGGCATTTTCAGAGCACATTTTATCTCAGTTTCGTAAAAAACATTTTTGCTGACAAGGGAAGATATGGGTGCCCCATAATGTAATTACATTAAATTGCTAGAGTGCTTGCCTGGCACATAGGAAAGCTGGATTACTTTACTACAGCAAGAGAGACTTGGAGTCATGTTTCTGAAGACCTCTTGGAAGGCAGTGAGCGTTGGGTCAGGAAGCAAGCCAACATGCTGGACTCTGTCCTCTGCTGAAGGTTCTCCTGGGTTAGGAGAACGGGTGCTTCAGAACCTGCTTAGCTATTCCATAAGCATCTAAAGTGATGTCTAATTAAAAGATTGTAAACTGAACTGGGGAGGAAAAAAAAGGCAGGTATTAAGTGCCAGCAGTAGCAGAGAAGATTGGGCTTTGGCTACGTCTGTGGCTTAGGCAGCAGTCTGACTCTGCTTGACTTTGTGTCCTTTTCTTGGGTAACTAAGCTCTGTAAGGAGCCTTCGTGCTTGGTTTAGGGATCTGAATTGTAGCAGGCATTAAACTCTTGCTATGCCAAGTGCTGCTCTAGGTAACATCAAAGTACTTCATGTGTATCTGGCCCCAGGTACCTGATCAGAAGTATATGAAGTGCTGAGAGGAGTGTCGTCTCCAGCGAGAGCCCCCCTTCCAAAATCATCAACTGATCTGTACTGCATGATGCAGCAAAGCCTTGTATTGGGCCAGCTGGATCAAATGATGCTCTCTGAAGATGCTGCCGGTATTCGGTTTCCTCATAGAAAATCATCAGTAGAAGAAAATCTGTCTGCAGTTGGCCCTTGGCCAACATCTTAAAAGCAAGTACCAAAACAGATACTAAACCTTAGCATGTATTTTGTCCCATGAAGCCACATTTCTCAATTATTCTGAGTGTATGTTACCAAGGCAAGTAGAACTTTGTTTTATTCGGTGTAATTCCCCACATTGTATTCTGCGTGAACCTCTTTGAAAAGTTGTGCTGGTGCATGGTGATGAGCAAAGCAGTTGGTTTGATGTGTGTCTAGGATAGCTGGATGGCTTTAGCCCTAAGGTAGCGCTATGTTAGCCTGTGAGATGTTTTAATCTGGCTTGCTGCCATTCCCATGGAACAGACAGTAGATATCTGTCCAGGTAGCACGCAGTGCAGTCATAGCTCCCAGCCATCTCCTGCGCCTGAGTGTTGCATGTTGTTCAGCATCTGGGTTGTCTGTGAGAGGAATGGCTGGTATTGGAGGCACGCTCAGCTCCCTCTTCAGATGTTGTCAACCACAAGAGCTTTGCTGAAGTCTGTGTTGACTTGCCACTTGTAAGGCGTGTGATATCTTAATATATCTAGTGATGTTACATGTTGGTAAGTTGTTCTCTTCTTGATAAGAAGCCAGTGTAGGATAAAAATCTCTGCTATAATGAGATCTAATACATAGCAGTTAAATGTCAAATCCGTGATACTTGAAACTTTAATTAAAAGAAAAAAAATATTGGAAGACAGAAATAGGAAAACCAGTAGTGGCTTAAAGTGTTTTTTGTATAGGAGCAATACCTAGGGACTTGAATCAGTTTGTTTGTCACTTGGCACAAAAAAAAGATATTAATTGACAAAACGCTAATTGCTTTGCAATGCTCGTAAGGTATGTAGTATTCAACGCAAACAAATGTACCAAAACCAGAAGGGTAAGTGATCTGGAAGATCTAAGTAATGGTAATGAAATTATCCACTAATGTATGTCTGTGTATAATTACAGCTTTCTAAACTCAAATGGCACTAGTCTTAAATTTATTTCTTAAATCGTGTGTTGTTGTAGATGTGTAGAAATGCTGTAAAAATGTTTTTGACTCTTGCTTTGCATTTGTACTGCCTCATCCTCCCTTTCCCCGCACCAGTCAGAACAACTGCAAATGTGTAACTAATCATTATATGAAACAGTTTTTTCAAGTCTAGTTGTTGAAACTGGAATTTCACATTGCATCTTTGTCACATCTCAAATTCAATATACAGGGTAGTCTTAATGGAGTGGGTGGGTTGAGCAGGAAAAGAAGTGGTAATAGCAAGGTTTGTAAACTGATTTAGGCTTTCTGAGGCATAGAGTTTACCATATCCTGAAAGAAAAAAAGTTGCTGTACTTCAGTGATAGATCAGCCTAAAAAAAACCCCCAAAACTGAAAAAAAAAAACCCAACCCACCCCACCCAAATTTATTCAATTTAACCATAATGAAATGTGGTTATGGTTTGCAAGGAGTGTTTTAAGAACTTGGTAAGTAAGTGTACATCACCTTAATTTCTGAACTTCTGGAGTAGCAAAGGTATTTAGACAATTGAATTAAAAAATCACATTTAATTTAGGTTTATTTGCTAGATCTAAAATATGACTTCAATACTGTTGTAAGATTTCCCACTAAATGGAGTTGAAAGGTTTCAATTTTGTTTCTTCACCTGTCATCTAGTACTGAATCAGGAGTTAATGGGAAGCAGTGACATGATATGTAAAAATTAATGTATTCCAAATCCGTGCAACACATGCTTTATAGCTGGTGCATACTTATTTTGATGTTGCTGTATGTGTCCTGGCCTAAGAAAATAACTGCATGAGTAGCAACCACAAATGTATTACTCTAGTGGTGTTCCACGTGAATCTAATGTTTGGATAGTGTCTCTGCTAGTTGGCCAGCTACCTTTTTATTTTATAATAAGCTCAAAATACTTGTCCAGGTATATTTACAGCATTTACATATTTAGGTTGTAGCCTGATACTGTCAGCTTTTTTAGTATGTCAGGAAAATAGTATTTTGGAGTATTAAGTACTAATAGTATTAATAATATTTTAATATAGAAAAAGGCATTAGCCTTTTCTATTTAATTTTTATTCATTAAATCTCCCTCTTGTGCTCGCACAATTAAAGAGCTGTGCCTCCTTTTAAACAGTTTCAGCTCCTTTCAATCTTGCCTTAAGCTTAGCTTTTTGTATGAATGACTTTTGTCAGTGCAAGAATTGTTATCTTCTACTAAGATTACTCATCAAATGCAAGCAGCTTTTTAAGATCACATTAGAAGCTGGGATTTTGTTTCACTCCAAGCAAGCTGAAAAAGCAACCCTGTCCTGTGATGATGACAACATAGGAATGTCATTAGACCATATGATTCATTTGTGTACTGCACCAAATTAACATGCTGAAGCAATTTACAGTCAGATGTAAAGAAACTGGTTGTACATGTCTATGGTTTTAATGTCTGCTTTCTCCTCCTTTTGTGCAGCTGAGTTCTCTCTAAAGGATATAACATATTGTTTGCCCCTAAAAGGCGTGGGATGCCCACGTGTACTTTCCAAATGCTTTATTGGGTGAAAGTTAGTGCTTACAACAGAACATCAGTTTTAGCCGAGTAGCCTATTTTAAAAATAGGCTTCTTTTGGAGAAAAAAGCATCACAAAGCCCTAATCTAGGGCACAAAGTTTCAAGGTTAATATCCCATACTCTCCCATCGCTATACTATTTTATAGGGAGTCCTAGAAGGCAAGTTGAACATCCAGCAATCTGTGGTGGGAACTTTCATCCTCGCAGCTTGGCTCACATCAGTGTCTGAAGGCTGTACCCACGTAGTTTCTATAAGCCTCAAATTTATAAGAATTCAAAATGGCATTTAGGTATAAGATCTCTAAATCTAACTTTGCCTTTGGTAGTTTGTTGTGTTTTGCTTTTTTAAGTAAACAACAACAAAACCCAAAGTAGAAGAACTTAATAAATAATTATGCTTAATGGCACATGCTCCTCAGATAGAAGGATTAATGGGAAGGCAGAGTTTTCCCCTAAAGAATGAAAGGGGAGGGAGAGAATGAGAAAGCACTCAGTAGTTTTTGTTTAATTGCAAGAGAAATCCTTGCAATTTTTTCATTGCTTAATAGATGTTTTGCATTTATTTTTCAAGTTACGTTGGGTTTTATTTTAGACTCGTTACAGCAATTTGGGATAGTGAAGAGCTTTGTCAAGTGTTGCAAAATTCTACATACTTATTGGGAAGACTTTTCTTCCAGCTACAATTGATACTTGCACTTATTGTTTCCATAGTGTTGCTATCTTTAAAAAAAAGGTCCACAAAGGCAAATAACTAGTGAAATACAACTTTCTAGAACCTTAGAAAACTTCTCTTTCAATGTGCTGGCGGGACTCAGTGCATAGTGACAGCTAATTTCCCTCACCAGTATGAGCCATGATCGTTTTCTTGAAATGTGTGGGTTTTGGGTGGGTTTTTTTTGGTTGTGTCTTATTGTTGTCTTAAATCTTTAAGTGAAGTTATTGACCTCCACAAGGCCTAGCAGCCCAAAGCATGTACCAACATGGTGAAAGATAGTATAAGAACCTGGACAAATTCCTTCTCTCTGGTATCATTGATGAATGATGCTATGGAAAAACATGCATTTGTAGCATTTTGGTTTTAACTGATTTAGTGTTTATATGGCTGTTTTTCACTGAAAATTATTAACCATAACAAAAAAGCATCAATATTCAGTTTTACATTTCAGTATTTTAGAAATCAGTTGCCTTTTTTTTCAATATATTTCCAAATATTAGTGCCTACTTAATGTAGACACTGAAGCTGCATTTACATTGGAAGATTCAGACATGTGGGGACATGCTGAAATACTATCATTTGCGGTTGAAATGTTCCCCAACATGAGTTTGGCCTGTTCCCGCTACTTACTGTTCTACCCAAAGGATTCCTAGTCATGGCTTAGGAGCTGGGATGGCAGAGAGACAGTTTACACTATACAGTTCATCACCCTGTTCTGGAGACTGACAGATTCCTAGAAGAGATAAGAACTGTTCTGCGCTTCTTGGCTTCAGTGCCTGCTAATGTTTTTAGGTGCACTTACTGATTAGTATAGGCAGTGTTGTATCTTACATGATGTAGAAAGGTGTTGTCTTTAGCAGGGTTGTGCAAATAAAACTGGTATTATAATTGGGACTTCTTCAATGCAGACGTAGAAAAGGAAACAGAATTTCCTTTGGCAAGTGTGCAAGAACAACAGAAGCTGATGGCACTTCAATCAGTTGGCTAAGTGTAGTGTGCAAATCAGCATACAGTTGCTAATTATCTTGTCTTTTAAAAAAAAAAAAGTTACCCTCTTCTCTGCTTCTTCCAAATGCATAATGGGATAATTCCAGCTTGACAACTTGGATTTTTGTGGTAATGAGCGTATAAGAGTGTGGGATTTTTTCTGTTGAAAGGAAAATGAGATTTACAGGTTCAGAATAAATGTTGGAAATTGGAGGAGGGGGGAGATGAAACTTTTTTCCCCCCTCTCTAAATGGGTATTATCAATATTACTGGAATCACAAATCCAGTGGAGTTGCCTGTGAAACCCAGAATAAGCTCCACTGAAATGGACACATGAAAATAGCAACTTGAAGATATTTTCAAAATGTTTTGGTTTTTGTTTTGTTTTGTTTTTCCCCCCCATAGTAAGACTGCCATTCTGGATATAACTGCTAGATAACCTGACTTCTTTTTTCAGATAATTTTCCAATTTGGGCTGTTCCTTGCTAGAGTAGGGCTTTCTTCAGGTTTTGTTTAATCTTTTTGCCTTCATTGCTTATTTGAGTATTACTGAATAAAGAAAAAAAAATTATTCCATCTTTCCTAATACATTTCCTCGTTAAACCTTTCTTTTTTTCTCCAAGTAAGAATAGTTGCATAAATGAAATGCAAAAGCCTGTCTTAAATTTTTGCTCTGTTTTTTTATGTTTTTCAAGTAATAGAGGAAATAATCCTCCTTCCTCTTAAAATCTGAAGTTAGCCGTCTTGGGCCACTTCACGAGTTTTAAGTCCACAAAACTTAGTTATTGCTGTTTGCTTTGAAAGCACAAAATTAAATCAATTAAGCAGATTATTTTAAAGATTATGTACTTTTTTCAGGAGGACCCAAATGATATCAACTCCAAAAGGAAAGACGTGCGTGGCAATGATGGGGAGGACAAAGCACAAAGTGTGGAGACGCTACCTCCAGGTATTGCAGTAACATTTGTTATGAAAGATCCATAGCCATAAAACATTTGTCCTTGAAAGCCATAAAACACAGCAGTTGTTCTGATTCTAATCATTCTTTGTAGTTTGGAAGTGCCAGGATTATTTTAGCGATATGTACCTCTCTACTCTTAAAGCCTCAGCTTTCTTAAATCTTACCTGCTTCACTGCTCCTTTGGATTCAAAACCATAGAAAATGTGACTCTTTGCTAGTACATGCCGTAAAAGCCTCTGGTACAAAAGTCATCCATTTCTCAATGGATAATACTGGCAGGCAACAGGCAAGTTGCCTTGGGACTCTTCTTCCTACTGAAGATTCAGCCAAAGTTCATACTTTTTGAGTTTTGTCTAGTTTTTGATGTGGCAGATTTTCCTGAGTGTGTGGATGGTGTATCTTTTTCTCATACTTGCTCAGTATTTGTCACATGCTGGCAAATAACTATGCAACATGATTTTTGTTTTGTTTGAGTGAAATGGTCTTACGCCTTGAGGATGAGCTAGGAAAGCTAAGTGTTAAGGAATCTTCACTTTGTGTGGCTGCTTCCATAAACTTCTTTTGCTCTTAACTGTTTCACATCAATGAGTTTTAATATATAGCTGGAATTGATTTACTCAGGAATAAAAAAAATAATAAAATGGATTTGAATATTTTATACTGTATTGAAAAAGTTTACCATATAAGGAGGACAACTTTTGATCGGATAGCACAACACATTTTGCTCTTCTGTTAATCCTAGTGTTTGGCTAACAAATTTGTCTAAGCCAAACATTTGAAATACTATGAGGTCTTGAAGAAAGAACTAACCAAGGTAAACTTTCCTTTAAGCAGCTGGAAACGTCCATCCCCAATAAGATATGAGGTATGATTTTTGTTTTACAATCTTAGACTCCTGGACATACATTTATAAGCTGTTTGACACTTACGGCTTTTTTTCCTGTAGCCTTTGGCGTAGCTTGTCTTAGCTGCTTTCTGGAGAGAGGAAACAAGACTCTGGTTATGTATGTATGGTTTTGTGGCAAAACCTTTACTTTGTGTATGAATTGGGAAATAAATCCTAAAAAGCTGAAGAGCTTGGCTTATTTAACTTGGTTTCTGCCAGATCTTTTTAAAGTACTTTTTTTTTTTTTTCTTCCCCTGTAGCAGAACATTCTGCAAATACTGTTACTGGGATTATAGGTCAGCCAACTTTGCATTTTCCAGCTACTATTCTTATTTCCCCTTTTTGAATGTTTATATATTCTGGGCCAAACCCTATACATTTCCTCTAAGACCTTCCTTTCCCAGTGGCCCTAAGTAGCCATTTAAGTATTAAAAAAAGTGGGAATTGTCACAGGTTGAAAGGGAGAGATATCAGAAGCTGGAAGAGTTGAAGCTAGAAGTAAAATTAAGTGTAAAGTAGAGCAGGTCAGGGCTTTTTTCATTATATCTGTTGATTAGTAATCTCTTATGGCTTGATTTAACAGGCGGAATTGTTACTGCAAAGTAGTATGAGAGTCTCGAATCAAATGTCGAAAGCTACGCAGACAGAATTATGTACTCTTAAATCAATATTTTGATTATTTTCAATTTATGTAGGCAAACTTTTGAATCCTTATGCCAATGAAGCTTGGAATATTGATGCTTTCTCATATTTCTCTGGTTTCTTTGTACTGTTTTAAAGCAAAGTGATCAAATTTTAGGAGGGTTTTGGTTCAAAACTTTCTTGCTTTTCCACAGAGGTTAGGACACCTGTAGTTTAGGTTTCAGCATTATGCAGCATAGTATCTTTCGGAACAACTCAGGATTAAGTTGTTGTTTATTATCTTTATCTTTAAAATGGCTTTATATAAAGATTAAACTATTGGAAGTTTTTTACTTTCTGTACATCACAGTGTATCTATCTTTTGTCATTTGGTGACTTTTTTGTGCTGCAAAAGTCTATTTCTTGTTTTGTGAAAATAGTGATGTTAGCTCTTGTAGTTGGAAAGACTGATGAATTGTATGCATGGATAACTAAAGCTAAACTGCATAACAAGGTCTCTGAAATGATAGGAGTTTCAGCAGTTATTCAAACAGCTCTCTCTGTTAATGAAGATCTGGAATCTCCTAATGCCTGTAAATCAAAATAGTCATATTTATATCAAGTATCCTACTGCTTTTAAGCTGTATTGAGTCAGTAAGGAGTGCAGGGTATTTAAGGGATTTTTGTATCCATCTATTCCTACTCTTTGTTGCCTGCTGCTTGGTTGTGTGCAGATTTATCTGATACGCTTTTTTTACTCCTCTTCTTCTATCTCAGTTCAAGCTGCTCTTACTGTTATCTGACTCTTCCCTAATAGATCTGATTCATGTTGCACACAGTTGACAGGGCCTTCTGCTGGAGCCAGAGCCAGGCTTTGCCTTATTCCTGGCTCCTGGAGCCAAATTCACTTGTTCTTGTATTCTGTGGGCTGCCACTAAATTTAGCCCTATGAAGCAGTGTCCTTTCTTCTCAAATATACTCTGTGCTTTCTGGACTAGTGTTGCATTTGCTGCTTTTAAAGTCTTGGAAAATGATAAATAATACATTTTAAATTACTTATATCGAGCTCTACTTGGATGGAAACTGTAATGGAATAAAAAGTACCGAACTAGCACTATTTTTTAAATACAGCTACTTATTACAGAGCAAAGAAAAATCAAAATGTGCCTGCTATTTAACCAGCTTATTATCAAAAATAATAGCAGTGAATTGCACTATTTTTGTTGATTGCCTTCTCCAAGACTTCAGAGTTGGGAAATACCTGGGACAAAAAAAAGCAACTTCACTGGATTTCACCTTTTTCTTGTTTCTGCTCAGCTTCTCAGACTCAGAATGGTCTGTAAAACAAACACTTCCTGTGAAAACCAAGTTTAGCACTACAGCATACTCTAGTTCTAGTTCAATGATTTTTTTTAAATTTTGTTTGGCTCTATTTGACTGTGGTAGTAAACTCTGCAGTTCATTTACTGTTGAGTTTAAAAGATTAATTCATTGTCATGTTAGGTCTCCGTGCAGGTAAATGCACATTTGCTTGAATTTGAAGTTACAAACTTGCTTAATTTAAGTTTGGAATAATGTAGCTGTGTTTTCTGATACTCATTCCACCTGGCAAAGTCATTGAATCTCAGGGAACTACAGAGCCAGCTAACTCCCCGGAAGAAATTAAATCAAACATGCTTCTATTTGTGTCCCCCAGGGAAGCATATAACAGAAACAGTATTATTGGAAAAGGTTTGTTAAACCACTTCTAACTTCAAAATTTAGTTGACAAATGGTCAGAACGGCAAAGCCTTTCAGCAAAAGTAAGGCTGGACAGTGTGCTTAGCTTTGGATCAGCCGTTCATTTTCCAGCAGTTAACTTCAGCCGTTAGCACTTCTAACCATGTGGGCAGCCCGTGTTGCATGTTGTCGTTCATAAAGAACATAACGTGTTTAGAAGAATGCTTGCGACGACATCACCCTTGTCACAGATGTGATGCTGTCATGACCTCTTGTGTTTTAGCTGCTCTTTTCACTGGATGGAAGGCAACTGGAGGAGTGGATGGGGGTGGCAGTCCTGAAGCAGGCATAGCATTAAAATCCATTGGAAGGTGGAGTGTTTGAAAGTTCTATATAAATGCATTTTAAGTGTATGTTGTAGTTTGTAAAATGCACTAAAGTCTTTATTTTTAGACCAGAAAAGCAGTGACGTGTCCTGTATTTCAGAAAATACTCAACATATGTTCCAGATTGAAGCTATATTATAAATTAGAAGCAAGGGTGGTAATATAGTTTAATTACCCAGGAGGTTACAAAAGCATTGGGAAATGCTAAGGGAGAGAGTTATACAGGGAGATGATCTTGTGAGCTCTGCTTTTTCTTCCAGTTTCCTGAATCAGCTGCTCTTGCATTTTGTATAGTTTTGTTGCAAGAGAGGTTTGGTGTAATTTTTGTAAACAATTCTGTGTTGGGTTATGTATAGTGTGGTAGCTGGCTGAGGTGTAAACTTGTTTTCAAAGTAAGTTCCTGGAAATATTCTGAAGAAAGAACTTGAAAGGCTAAGAAAAACTCCTGGCAGTTTGTGTGCTACCAACAACAGCTGGAAAGTTTCCTTTGTAGTGTTCTTCTAGTAACTGGAATTTGAAAATCTGTATTTCTCCCTCCAGTTACTTTCCTATAGTTTCCCCTCTGGGCTGCTTCACCAAGTGTCCATTAGATCTTCTGCAGTCTGTTTTTAACTCTCTAGTCTGGCTTCTTTGTGTGTGTGTGCATGTTTTTACATCTGAATAACCATCCTAAAGAAGTTTAACATAGTTGCTTAGTATTAACTGGCTAGGCTAGCTCTTAAACCAGTAATCCAAAAATATGGGCTCTTTTCTTTTACTCTGTGACTTTGGATGTTGGGAGTTTCTTAAAAAACAACCAACCCCAAACTGCCTCCGCCCAACCCTTGTATTTTTGCCTTACAACGTCCACTACCATCTGATAACCAAATCACACCTTGGGTCCCCGTTGCTTTTGTAGATGAGCTCCTTAGATGATCCTGAGACTTTTTAATAGAGTTGGTAGTATTTGTCAGATTAAACAACAGACAGTTATTTTCTTTAATGATGGAAAGTATTTTTTCAATATCAGAATCTTCTAGCAGGAGTCAATGCACAAAAGTTGGGGGCATGGCTTATGGATAGAAAGCTGTAAGTGAGGCCTGTCTTAGTTTCCGTGCTGTGCAGGTTGAGATACAGAGCAAAGGTAAACCTTGAAACATCTCAGCAACCTCTGACTCTTGTTAATAGCTGTTAGAGCAGTATTCCCTCTATACATATCAGTTTAGTTTAGGATATGCCTGAGCTATATTTGTCTAAAAGCTGAGCTTGAATGGAGGTGACATCTCTGAACCTGCTACTTACTGAACTTAATTGAAATACCTCCAAAACTTTGTACTTAATTATGAAAACAGTGGATATTAACTTGTCTCATCTATAACAAACAGTCACCCCAAAAGACAGCTTTTTGCTTAGTATCTTTTTTTTTTTCTGCCAACAGCATGCTGTGTTCACCACAGCATACTTGCCGGAGATTCTCATGCACATCCGTTTTAAAACAAGAATGTCTGTATTGCATTAGTACTTGAGCTCTGATTTTTGAGTTAAAGGTGGTATAAATTTGCTGTAGGTAGCATACGTTTGGCTGGCAATAGGCAAAAATGTAAGCAATCAACCAGAGGTAAGAACTGGTAGTTTTAAGACATTTGGTAAATATCATACCATTGTTTGACACTTGAAGGTGGTGAAAGTCCTGAAATTTCATTCCTGGTGGCTGGATGCTAATCTACCTTTCTGTGTTACCGCGACAACCAGTCACATAATAATACAGTCCTTGTTAAAGAAGGATTAATCTGTGAATCAGTTCTGATGGCAGAGGAGGTTGCAGTTACGTCATATTGGAGAGCGATATAGTGCTCTGCCTACATGAAGTTCTTGTTTTTGAGAATAATGTTGCCTTGTACTTCTAAAAGGTCTGGTCCTCCAATGGTTTGATTTTAACTGACTGTTTTTACTTATGTAATGAGACAGTGAATGAAATTACGTCTTTGAAGCCTGGACTAGATCTTAAAAAAATAAATGCTACTTGGATAACTTTATAGCCAGATCATCTGCCATATTAATTTCTGTTGATATGTGTAGGGCTTTTTTAAATGGAAATTGTGGTAGTTGGGGTTTAAAAAAAAAAAAAAAAAAACAAAAAAAAAAGGTCTTGGAAAANAAAACTGACAAGATGAAGCATGATCTGGTGATTACTTGTATAAACTGAGATCTATAAAATTGTTCAATTTTGTATTCATTTGCAGGGTGTTGTAGAGGAATTTCAATAAGCAAAAGTGACTGTTGATGTTATACTGTTAACAATACTGTTGATGCTTAATTACTCTGTTGCAAAATTAAAAATCAAGCAATTTCATCAGTTATGTTTGGATTGCTGAATGCTGTTCTTCAAATTGTGAAGATTAAGTTGGATATCTTCCTGTTTTCCTAGGAAAAGTTCGGTGGCAAGACTTTGATCAAGATGCTTATGTTGGCGCTACCATGGTACGATCTGGACAGGATCCATATGCCCGCAATAAGTTCAATCAGGTAGAAAGTGACAAACTGCGAATGGACCGAAGCATTCCTGACACGAGGCATGATCAGTAAGTGCCAAACTGGGCCATGTTTGACTTGGATTGACCTTTTTGTTTTTATGGCTTTTGAGCAGCAGCTGTTTTTTCTAAAGCAGGAGCTCTCCAGCTTTTAAAATGATAGGAACACTAAACTGGTGTGAACCTTGAACAGAGGGTTAAAGAACAATGAACCTTATTCAAGTTTTTCCATTTCCATGACTTCCATCAGTGTGTATTCTATATCCAAACTGCTGCTGTATTTCAGTCTCTCTGTGTTCCTGTTTATCTGATGGCTTTTCTTGGTTTCTGCATTTGTAAGTCTCTTTCACTGTGAGGATGATCAAACAGTGAAGCAGGTTGCCCAGAGAGGGTGTGAAGTCGCCGGCCTTGGGGATATTCAAAGTCCAATGCACACCTGCTGTGGCTGGCCCTGCTTAGAGCAGGGAGTTTGGACTATAAGATTTCCAGGGGCCCCTTCAGATCTCGGTTGCTCTGTGATTCTATTCTTCTAAGTATATGTTGATTGTCAACTCCAGACCTAAAGGAATCAATTTATGCGCACCCCACTGAACACAGGACAGAATTACACTTCAGATGCTTAAAAAATTGTATCTGTCAGGCTGCTTGTGCAGATTCAGGAAATAGTACACTTCAGAGGAAGGAAAAACATTATTTTCTTGTGGGTAGAGAAGACTTTCATTTGGAAAAGGATTTGAGTGACTTGCACTAGTCTTGTTTAAGCAGAATTGATTAATATTAAAACAACAGTTGCTCGGTAGGACTTCCGTAACTTAAAAATAACAAAAGCAGTTTGAACTTGATTTTAAAAACTAGGCAGGCATAGTCTCAAAGCATAAGATTAGCCAACTTTGTATAGTTAATTTGCCTAACTAATTCTGCAGTTAGGATGAACGTACATTCACAGCTTTGTAGGTAGAAGAAGCTGGAGGAGACGCCAGAGGGAGAGAGAAAAGAAAGGTGCCTGTCTTTTCTCCATAAAGCTCTTTAATCAGGAATAGCATAGTGAAGGAGATTTGTATAAAAACTCAGACACTTACTGTGTCATTTTTAAATCCTTTGTATAATAGCATGGGTTTAGGTTCCTTTTAGGCAGATGATTTGTAGATAGAATAAAGCAAGTCTTGTGTAATTTGCTATTAATTGAAGTGAAAAGTAGGAAGAGTCTGGTGTTTCACTTGTTGCCATGAAAGCAGTGAAAAGCACAATGCCCATGGTATACTGAAAAGTTTAAAATGGCTTTTGAATTTTCTTCATCACATACTCTTCTTAAGAAATGCATTCCAGCTTTTTAGACAAGGTATTCTTTTCTCACAAGAGCAAAGCTCAGCCTCTAACTTCTAGAAGCTTCTATGATTCAGATATGCTGAATTTGGAATTTTTCTAGATATTTAATAAACTCTGAGGGGTGTCTAACAGACAAATGCTCTCCTTTGAGAAGAACTTAAATAAGAGAGATGACAGGAGGCAAATTATATTACAGTGGTTAAGTTTGTTTTAACTGTCAGTGTTGTGATTACACACTGACCTGCCTGGGTTTTTTAACTAAATGGAGACAGAAAAGAACCCTGCAATAGAGAGAGAGAACTTTCTGGGGAAAGGCTGTATCTATCCTGTGATTATTACTTAGACTTTGCCATGGAGCAGATTTAAGTGCCCATCAGTCTGTAAATGGTCATCTTTTTAAAGAAAAAAATAACCAACCAAACAAAAAAAGAAACCCAGACTGAAGCAATCATTCCTGCAAATTGTCCATGATGCTTTCCCTGCCATGCTACAATTAATTTTCCTTCTGTTTTGGTGAGGACATTCACGTCAGAAGCTAAAAAAGTTGCATGAAATATTTGTTTGGGAACTGTCCAATGGAAAGAGCAATAGCCATAGGAAGAAGAAAATGTTACAGATCTGAGCATGTGACACTTGGAAGCCTGTTATTTTAAATAAAATTGGAGGCAACTGGATTAAGATAAGATTTCTTATGGAGCTGCTACAATCTTTCTTTAAGAAAAGAAACCTGGATGAGAAAATCAGTTAGCAAATGTGATGCCCATCTACAAGACAGGCCAGAAGGAATATCCAGGGAACCACAGGCCTGTTAGTCTCACCTCAGTGCTGGGGAAGGTTATGGAGTAGATCATGTTGAGTGCCATCACGTGGCACAGGACAACCGGGTGATCAGGCCCGGTCAGCATGGGTTTGGAAAAGGCAGGTCCTGGTTGACTAACCTGATATCCTTCTGTGAGAAGGTGACCCACTTAGTGGATGAGGGAAAGGCTGTGGATGTT
>RSEF01000001.1:77300664-77328198 GCA_003993805.1 Himantopus leucocephalus | reverse complement strand
AGGGGGGTTGGACTAGCTGATCTCCAGAGGTCCCTTCCAACCTTGACCGTTCTGTGTGATTCTGTGTGATTTTACCTGAAATGAAGGTAGGAAATGGAGAATGAGCTCACTGCCAAACATGCACAGGGCAAGCTGCAGTCTGCTGACCATCCTTTCAGTATGTTCAAAACAAATTCTGGAAACACAGAATTAGGAAATAGCTGCATGTCTTAGCCTTTGCTCATCTATGGTACTGGAAACAAAGTAGATGTCCAAATCAAATACCTTTAAATGTATATAATCCATGATTTTCTGTTTCAGCTTTGTTCTCTTTTTTTTCCAAAAGAAAAAGAACATTTCAGTGGCAGATGTACCTAAGGGTGTCTGTCACTAAACCCAAATGCTCTATGTGTTTAAAGATAAACAGCCACCTAAGTTTTCACCAATAAAGAAAGGCAATTGAGCATGTTATTGAATGTGCTCAGATTGACATTGCCATGAAGGACAGCTTCTCTTATAACTGTCTCACACTTATTTCTAGGTGCCCCATTTAAGTTTGCTGTGTGCCGTGGTCTGCTATGCACACAAAGATTATGCATTTATATATTAATAAATTCACCTGTATTTACTTTATCAAACATGTTATATCTTTAATATGCAAGCAGTCCTGACAACAGGAACTAGACTGAGGGTTTCCTTGCTCCAGGAAAGCTGGGGAATGATCCCTGTTCCTGCACACAGTGTGAATATCAGGAATGAAGAGTTCTCAGTTTCACAGTGACAAAGTTTAAAGGAAAGTTCAATCCACTCTACATCTCACTGTAAAAGGCACATTTCTCAGAAAGAGAGTCAGAAGTCTAGCATCCTTCATTTATTTGACAAATTTTTGGTTACTATGTTATTCATAAAAGATGGATAGCATCATCACAACATAGTGAGAGAAGTGTCTAGCTGGTCTAACCTCTCCGACCCAGAGGTGGTTTAGAAGTGTTTGAGTTCCATCCATGACACAGAAACAGTTTGAGTCATACTCACCTCTGCTGTTTCCAATAGATTGGCTTAGACTTTCCATAGATCAGCACTCCGACTATGGTGAATTTTAGTCACAAGTGCCTCAGGTTCCCTGTGAATTGTATAGGAAATGTACATGTATAAGATGCAAGTTTTAGACCATAGATAGAGAAACCATACATGACTTGTTCTGATATGAAATAGTAAATATACTTGTAACTTCTTTGAACAGGCTGAATAATTAATTCTAATTTTGTGACATTGTTACTAATGTGAGAAGTGTTAACATTAAAAAAGATCTTATATACGAGTTCTTGAGTTACTTATGTTCCTGAATGTTGTTTTAATAACAATCAGAGCTCTGTAAAAGTTACTAGCAGAATATTAGTATTTTATATTTTATAGAAGTATAGTACATTTTTATGTAGTTTCCATAACAACCAAAATATAAGGTAATCTTAAATAATTTGCATTTCACCTCAGTCTACATTATGGATGCCTAACTGCATCAAAGAATAGACTCAAGAGGAGCGCTTTCACATTTTATTATTTTACCTACTAAATGAACTGCACAGTCATAAAGAGTTGTTATTTCTGTTAAATGGAGGTCTGAGAAATAAATGACTGTCTGTTTACTTAAGCAGACATCTAAGTTGCTTCCAGTAAATATAAGCATCTAAATATCTGCCATCAGGTGCACTGAGAATGCCACCATGTTGGCAGAGCAGAGCATCATGGACATATAGCAAGCAAATTTTAAGTTGTAACTTTCATTTTGTCTAGTGCTTTGGAATTTATTTTCTATAAATCTTTTAGTCATTTTGCTTCTGTATGGTTTTGAACAACTCATTTCAAAACACTGTCTCACAGTATTGTGTTTATTGCATAATGGAACATGTATTGCTTGTATTTATTTGATAGAAAAAGGTTTGTGTCTTGACTTCAGGTGAAATCAATTATCTGCAGCCATCTATTCACTAACTGGTTATCTTTTATTAAAGTATCTCATTTTTTCTACAACTAAAATAAATAATCTTTCTACTTTATTTGTGTTTTCTTACGAATTGCAATATCTCTTAAATCTGTGTGTGTTCTTTTTAATCCATATTATTTTCTTCTGTTATATTCTTACAACTGAGTTGGTCTTTGAGCCTGTAAAAATGTCTTTCATTGTCTGAACTGAAGAAAAATCTTCCTCTCTGTGCTATAATCACTTTTTAAAAAAAAAAAAATTACCAACATTAAGACATGTTTTGCAAGGTACTTTCATTGTGTTTATGAATGCAAAGACAGTAATTGTTCTACCTTCAATCTGACACCTCTGCTCACACGGTCTGTAATGGGCTTTCAGCAATAACATTTACCATGAGGCCAGCCATGGAGCTATTGTTTACTGTACTAGCACCAGTTTAGTTTGACTTTACTATCCAGACTCAAACAGGCACATGGCATTACTGAAGATGTTTATAACTCTCAAAATTGTCGCTCCACATTTTTAGCCTGATGTAAACTAAGAAGTTGCAGTTGTGCATAGTTTTCACTATTCTAGAACTGATAAAGTTATAACTCTTGCTACTGATCAATGCTATTTTTTTTTACAGATATGAAAATTCTTATCAAAAGTAGAAAGAATGATAGTGCTTGCTATGTTAGACCTTCATAGTGTGTTGGCTCCAGACTTTCCTGGGCGCATGATATCATTCATGGAAAAGGCAGATGAATTACCAACTCTGAGCCTGGGTGAAGCAGTCAAGGGAACCTTGCTTTTTCCCCCGTGTCTCAAAGTGATTGTTGTAAGAATGAGGGACATTTCCAAAATATCTCTTCATCATGGCTTTCCTAGTATGATGCAAAGGAAAAAAATTAAAAAATAAACTTATTCTTTCTCATGTTACCAAAAAAAAAAAAAATTGTGGTGGGGTAAATGAAAGACAAGTGACATATTTTAAATAGTAACTTAATTTTTGAAGTAACAGTTCTATAATTGCTCTGCAATGGCCATGAGGAAAGAGTTAAAAACAGAACCATAAGTAAGTAAATATTTATTTCTAAATGCTACTTTCTCTCCACATCACAGACAACTGCCATGACATTAGAGAAGTTAATGAGTTAATAAAGACTGATTGACTTATTAACATCTTTGTCACTGGCTCTCAGAGCATTTTACAAAACCAAGCCAACTCTTCAACCTGCCACCTTTGGGTTTGATGCTGACTTTTACATATGTTAACAACAGACCCACCTTACAGCGACAGGCAATCTCCACGCTGGTAGTTGTATGAGATAGAAACTGTATTTGTTTAGTTAAGCATTTATGGTGAAAGAGTAATTTTAATAGGAGATTTCCATACAAGTAAGCAAATGATCAAATAATGGGGACTGCATTGTCAGCAATAGGGCACATTATCCAATCAAGCAGCAGACCCATCCTAGAGGAGCCCAGTTGGCAGACTACAACAATGGTGGACAGAAAAGTATGTAGAATGTATAGAGTATATGTATGTANCTCTGCGGCTGTGCCAGCCATGCTGGGAAGGAAACCTACATACAGTGTGGGTAACATTAGGACCACACCGTGGCTTCTCTGCACCTTGTTCAAGCATCTGAATTTGAAGAGTTAAAAAACTAAAAAATACAACTGAAATGCCCACTCCTGCTTTGCTTTTCATCTAATCAGAAAGCTAATTTTAGAAGACTGGCTTATGTTTGTTATCAGCTTGAGAAAAATGCTGTCTTCATGTGTAGAAAACTATATTTATGGTGTAGATGAGCACTATCCCTGGAGCAAGCATTATCTTCATGATAAAAACATCAGTAATCAACCCTAAAGAAGAAAAAGAAACCCGCAGCTGTAGGGTGGAGACCTCAAGAGAAGGCAATGGTGGGCAAGCACCTGCTGCTGTTGCTGCTCTCATTCGTGACTCTGATATTAAGAAGTAGATGAGAACCATGAATATTTAATAGATAAAATAAACCTAATCTCAAAGCTCAATCATCTAGATTTGTTTCAACTCATGGCATTAAGAGAAATAGTGTTATCATGGAATATACCATTAAAACGAATGAAGACCAAAACACCACAGGAGCACTACGAGTTTTACGAGAGGATGTGTAAGATTTTCTTTCCAGTTTTAACTACAAAAAGCAATTCAACTTTAGATGCACTGCATTCATTACAGCATGGAAGTTCAGCAATGTAGCCCTGGTTAATATGAGTATTCTCTACTCAAAGGTCACAGAATAACAGAATCATCTAGGTTGGAAGGGACTTTTAAGATCATTGAGTCCAACCATTAACCTAACACTGCCAAAACCACCACTAAATGACGTCCCTAAGCACCATATCTACCCATCTTCTAAATATCTCCAGTGATGGTGATTCAACCACTTCCCAGGGCAGCCTGTTCCAGTGTTTGATAACTCTTTCTGTGAAGAAATTTTTCCTAATATCCAATCTAAACCTCCCCCGGCATAACGGGAGGCCATTTCTTCTTGTCCTATTGCTTGTTACTTGGGAAAAGCGTCCGACTCCCACCTCTCTACAACCTCCTTTCAGGTAGTTGTAGAGAGTGATAAGGTCTCCCCTCAGCCTCCTTTTCTCCAGGCTAAACAACCCCAGTTCCCTTAGCCTTTCTTCATAAGACTTGTTCTCGAGATCCCTCACCAGCTCTGTTACCCTTCTCTGGACACACTCCAGCACCTGCATGTCTTTCTTGTAGTGAGGGGCCCAAAACTGAACACAGTACTCAAGGTGTGGCCGCACCAGTGATGAGTCTTCTTGCAGAAATTGGTTTACTAAAGGGAGAGGATTTAGAACTCCTTGGGAAGATTATGAGCAGTCATACTGCATTGGTGAGTCTACTTCTGATAGTGCAAAACAGCGAGGGACAGACCACCACCACGTCACTCCATATGTCTAAGTACAGCTCACATGAGCAAGGGCTTGTCTGGTCAGACATCCATTAGAACTGCATGCTAATGGAATTATCAGAGTTCAATATGTTATTTGGTCGTTTCCCCCACCTCTACCTAAATACTACCTAAAGTAGTGAGCTTTTCCTCAATACAGGTCAACATGCTGCATCCATAAAAAATAATTAGGCTGTATCGAATATTTTCATTTTAACATTGTCATAGCAATAAACCACATATTTTTGGAAGCCTTAAATATTGACAAAATTGGGCTTATTATTATTTTTCTTACTCCTGATTTCTACTCTCCAGAAACAAATTATATTCTATTTAGTGATTTCTTTACCCAAATAATTTTTGTTGCCTCTTCAAATTCCCCACGTTATTGAACCAATTATCTTCTTTTTATTATTATTTTCCAGATGTATTTAACCTGTACTTATTTAAGTAGGGGAGATTTTTTAAATATTTCAAATGAAAGTATTTTGCTTTTGTGTTTGTGGGGTTTTTTTCCATAACTTATAGGTTTTATAGAATAAAGCAAGGAGATACAATATAGAGAATATGTTTGGCAGACAATAATGAAGAAAAAATGGCTGATTCTCGTATAATCCAATTTACTAGAAACCTGCAGATAGAAGCACAAAGATACTACTTTGGAACTCAGGCCATTAATGTCTCACATCAAGATTTCAGCCATGGCTCCCGTAGCACGGGTACAGGAGCATGATCATACAAACTATAAAATCTATATGAGTTTGAGAGATTCTCAGAATAACAAAGCACAGTGCCTACAAGTCCTTTTGATTTTTAATTACTGTCTGCATTCTATAGGCGGTCTTTGCAAAGCTTATAAGGACTCCAGCTGAGATGAAACTAAATTCAAATTCAACCCTCTTATCTACCATCTTTTATTAACCCAGATTTTATTGATTTAAGTAGGAGCAACACTTGTGCATGTATGTGAATATCTGTGTGGATTAATATGAATGAAAAAAATTTTCATATGACAGGATTTCACTGTATTTTTCCCTCAGGATTTTTCAACGGGCTCTACTGAAGTGAAGGGAACTTTGACCTCTGTAGTCATTACGGCTAATAAGAAAACAGTAGAGAGGTTCATTGATTCACATCTCAGAGGGGTACAGTCTCAGTTCTCATGCTGCTACTGCAGTGTATTTCTATGGGAATGCTTTGAGAAGTGCTATCAGTAGAACGTAATAATCATTCTGAACTGTCATGTTCAGTAAAGCTACAGAAAGCTTGACCTTTAATCAGGAAGAAGGAGCATCACAAAACATCACTGTATTGTAGAGATAATGTGCAATTCACAGTACTGCATATTACAGCTTCAGTTCTTTGATGATTATGAAACTTGTTTTTCACTCAGTTGCCTCCTGTTGTAATATTTTCTATTTTTAGTTACTAATATATTACTATCATATTTACAAAACAAGAAAATGAGGTACACCTATCAAAATTTTGAATTTAAAAGATCATCAAAAATATGTCTGTCTATGGAGGGGAATTTTTCAAGTATTCAGTTTTAGCCCTCTTACTAGACTACTTAAACATAACTCTTGTCTTTTCTATATTGATCATCTAATCATCTGGTGGGTTTAGTCATTCCTTAATTTATGGCAAAGATATCTGCCAGGCCCTGTCCTTATTTTATGTTAATTCTTGGCTATTATTCATGTATCTTAGCACTCAGAAGCCTCTGATTCCCTTTATAAACATGGTCATTTTTAGTTATGACAGGTATCTTATTTCTATATACATGAGAAAATCCTGGGTGAAAGGTAGGCCAAGGGAAAGTTTGCTGAGAAAGTTTGAAATAAGCTTGGTCTCTTTTTCAGTTATTACTCTCCATTTCTTTTCTGTGACTGACCATAGAGTAGTTCTGATCCTGCATTTTCACACTCACTGATGACTACATGCATGTACGCCTAGCATAGTAACAGCCACAGACAAAAAGGCTAAGTGTTGATAAATGAGGGACATTATTTTAATTAGCTATATAATTGTTCTTTCCACTTTAATTTATAGTAGGGTTGATTTCACATTTTTCCAGTTTCTGAGGGGAAAAAAAAAGACAGGTTTTACTTGCTTTATGAATGAAAGAAGTCATATCTCTTCATGGCTATACATTACTTAAGTCACTCTGGTCAAAACCTATTTTCAGTTTTCAGCTCTCTTCTTATAGAAGATAAGTCTACATGATTAAACCTTCTCTAAAAAAGTTAATCTTTCCAGACATACCAAGAACACAAGCAGCCAACAGCACAGCTATATCAGTCACATGAAGTTCTGCCTGTTTAGTGTTCCACCAGGAGTTGAACTGGTTCCATGCCACCCATGACAAGAATTCAAGAAAGGTTTTCTGCATATATCCAATAAGTTGTGCTCAGTTCAATATTTAAAATATGTGATTGTATGAGCGAAATTTATTATTTAAATTATTTTAGTGTTATTATCTTTTCCTTGGAGTTTATTCAGCATTACATGCAAAGATTACCTGATGCTGTCCGGGCCCTGAGCTTACTGCTGGGGAGCAGCACGAGGGGACTGCTTCACCGAGGGGAGCAGCAAGTCGGGAGCCACAAGGGGAGGGCAGGGCTGTCAGGACACCATCCCACCATCTCCAACAACGAAAGCAGAGAAGCAGAGCAGGACCAGAGGTGGTGATGGTTACCAGGGTCAGATGGAGAGCAGAGATAGCCAGATGAATCTGCAGGGATGAATCATACCTGAAAATCAAGCACACAAGTTAAGGTTAGGATCAGCCAAATACAGGGAGAGGCACAGCATAGCTACATTCAAGCTCCAGTCCTTCACCTCGGTCCTTTCCCGGACTTTGTTGCAGATCCGCTATGCCTGGCCTGACTAGCTCATCCCTCAGCTCCTGGCTCACCTTCCTCTGCAAAGCAGCCCATACCTACTGCTGCCTGACAGAGATTTCATTACAGAAAGTATTTTCTGCTGGGTTTGTGCATTATATAGCACTACTGTTCCAAAGTATCAACATGCAAAAAAAGAGATTAGGTACTAGGATGCTCAGCCTGGGAGCAGAAAGAAGTTAGGTTGTTCTTCTTACAAATGTGGCCTCACACCAGGTGACAGTCATACTTAGTCTCACATAAGTTCTCTCCATCTGTCTCCTGCCTCATGAATCTTTAATCACCTTTCTGTGAATCACTGAATGTTTAATTTAATTTTAGTATACATGTTTCACCCACAACTGTTAAAAGTTTAAAACAGGAATAGTCCTCCTAACAGGAACTACAACTCATGAGTCCTGCTTTCTGTCTCTTGAGCCCTCAAGGTGAGTGCTTTAACCTCAAGGTAACCCCATGATAAGAACATTTTGTGGGCTGCTGGATGGTACAAGTTTGAATTTCCTCAGGAAGTAAAGGGAATTAAAACCATATAAATCAATTCCTGAGTGAGTGCTCTGGACTAGGCTATTACATGAAATGGAGTTGCTATCACCGCTTCTGGAAATGTTTTAAAAGAATGTTCTGTCCACAATTGCACTTTGGGAAAAGGCTAATTCTACCCTGTACTCTGAGAGTGTTTTAAGAGTGTCTATGAACCGGAGATCCTGAGAGGTTTTTGGTAGCGGTAAACCAAGTTTTTGTTATTAGATGTACAGGCAAATGCATTACTTCTCCATACAGTACACCTTGGAGAAGCCTAACGCAGAGTAAAGGATTTTTAGGGGCGAGGAAAGAGCATAACCCAAGGGAACGAAGATCTGAAGGAATAATGTCTGTCTTGCTTCCTTTTTGATTTTTCCCTCAGGCTTGCTAATGATTCATGTGACTGTTGTTGCTTTTCTTTCCCCTGCCCCATGCCACTGTTAAGAAACGGAAGGGTATCACATGTAATAACCAGGGTCTGGTCTGTGCAACGTCTTCTATCATAAACAGTTAGTAACAGATATTATCCAACCCAATGTCATGCCCATGTCACATGAGAAGAGTCACTGCATTTGGTTGTCATAGGCAGGAAAAAAGCTTTAAACTGCTTGATCCAATCCTATTCTAAATGTTGTAAGTAATTTTCTTCAAAAGTAGTACTGCTTAACACTTCTTTTTTTTCAACTTTGACACTGCATTCAGTAGATTTGTTTTGAAGGCTTTTCTCAAAAGGGATAAGAGGTTTGACCAGCTAATGACCTGTGCGTTGGTCTCTGGGCAACATTACAAAGAAATAAGAAAATGCCCAACTTTCAGGCAGATTCATATTTCTTCGATCTTACCTCCTTCTCTCAGACGGTTTTATCAGGTGGGAATGCAGAACAGAGCTCTCTTACTATCCATATTAGCTTTTAGCATGATGATGAATTATAGCTTCCACAACCTTTATCAGTTAAGACCCTCAAAGAGACTGCATAGTCTCTAGTTTTGGATTTGTTACTCTGATTAAAAAAGTATTTTAATGAAGATGCGTTCATTAAATTAAACTGCATCTGAAGTTCACAAAGAAAAATGTTTTCAGAGTCACTGTTCTAGTTTTTAAAAGCAATGAAAGACATAAACAAACAACCTGGTGTCACTTGTCTCCTGCTGTATTTTGGTGTATGAATTTCCTTTGCTCTTTCTCCACTTTGACTATTACACCAATTTATGATCTCATTTCAGTTTTATTCCTTCCACCTGCACTTAAAGAAAGTTTTTTAATTCAGTAGTTTCAGTTATTGATATATTCATTCTCTTTTCCAGCAATACTTCATTTTAAAAGGACAGTATAGTGTAATTCTCCTCTTAATATTCTGTAGAAAATAAACCTGCAAAATAAATAAAAACATAATATATGTATAGGTAACCTTAGCTTACTGTAAACTTGTCTTTATTGGATTTTAGGAATACTTACAATTATATTTCTAAGTAGGATGCTGAGAATAATATCTCATGTTCTGTTTGTTACTAATGAAATGTTCTTTTCATTAACTTGCACTTAATCTTTTGTTCAATGACATGCATTGAAAGTGTTGAAGAGAAAATGAGACTTTGCAAATCCAGATGTAATTGAATAGTCTGGAATTTTTTCCACAGTCTAGAAATCCATCTTGTTTTAGTGTTCTGTATTTTGTTTGATATTATATAAAATCTGAAAGACATGAGTGTTATCAAATTATTGTAAATTATAAAGCATATGTGAGGAATCTTTAATTACAGCACAAGGATGAAGAAAACCTGTATATTGTACTATAAAATACCTGGAGCTGATTGGGCAGAAATATTCCCTTCTATTGCTAAAAGATGTGGAGATACTGTTTGGGATGTTACAAAAAACAGGTTGGTATATCGGTTAGGATACGGAAGTAACCAAAGCTAACAAAGTATCTTTGATACTCCCCTTCAAAGCAAAAACACTTGAAGGATTCCTGAAATATTTTAAATTTTATTATTTTAAATTATTATTTGTAGTGTGTGCTTTACCTGTCTAACATCTCTACTTAAATATAAGAAAACCGTGTGACTGGAAAGTATTTTACTTACTTCTTATATCATGATTCCATTTAATGAGTTAGACCTCTGTTTATTCCTGAAGACATTAAAACAGTTTAAGTTTCTTTTTGCTGATAATATGCAATGATCTTGCATGTAAATCCAATCATAGATATAACTTCTTAACTACATGAATAAGGAAATGTGATACATAAAGATGTGCAACCAAGTGGTCCAGTTGAAAAAAATTAATATAAAAAAAAATTTAGAGTACTCTGTATGCATACACAAAAGTCTGTGCTTTAAGAGAATATTGAGATTAAAAGTCAAACACTCAAAAGTTAAGAAAAGTCAAATCTGCATTTATGTGTGATGCATACAGACTACAATCAAGTCATGTCTTTTCTTCTTTTTACTAAAACAGAAAGACTGATCTCACTTGGTCACATAATATTTATCATGCTCCCTCATTCCTAAATGATTTTCAAAACTTCTTNAAATCAAGTCATGTCTTTTCTTCTTTTTACTAAAATAGAAAGACTGATCTCACTTGGTCACATAAAATTTATCATGCTCCCTCATTCCTAAATGATTTTCAAAACTTCTTCCTTTGCCCTCACTGTTACTGCAACTTCTTTCTCAAATTGAATTGGACAAAATATTGTAAAATTATGCACATAGCCCTCCTCCTATTTAAGAATAACTGGTTGAAATGGTCTATGGCTGCATTAGCCCTTTTAGTTTCATTCTTAAACTGCAATTTAGAATAGCACAGCATAAATTAGACCTGTTGCCAAAGAAGTTCTTCCTACACATTTCTCCCCACATCTTCTCATTTTTGTTGACACAAATGTTTGTGCAGCTATGTCATGAATTTTGTTAGTGGATTTCTAAAGTCCACAATTGGCTTAAGGTGTATGTTTCCCTGAAAATCTGCTGTGTGGTTCTGTAGATCCTTGCCTGGGCAGAAGAATGGATTTCGGCAGCCAGCCAGTGGCAGAAAGGAGGGCTGAAACATTTCTTTGAAAGCAGCATCAGCTTGTGTTAACTGAAGCTGATTTCATTTTTGAAGATGTCTGAAGCAAACTAATAATAGCTGGCTTCTGCTGGAAGGGATGGTTCCTCCTCCTTTCTTTCCTGATTTCTGCTACTTGGCTGATCCTTTGGTGAGCTTTTCAGGTCACTGAACCAGCAAAAATACATTCTGAGGGGATCAGTTTACTTTTGTGCCCACTTAGCGCATGACCTCACTGAGCAGATAAGCACAGTTCAGGCAGTGCAAAGGAAGCGGTGGGGCTGTGCAGATGCCTCTTCTAGCAGCCTGTGCATTTGCATAATTGCAGCCTTTACAGGAAACCTCACCCTTGCTGCTGTGCGCCTGGTTAACATACATTACTATTCTTCATAACCCAGCCCTTGGAGGGTTTTCCAGAGTCATTACTTTTCAAAATAAACCAGGCCTATCTCAGAAGATGTCCTAATCCATCTCATGGGACAGCAATACTGTAACAGAACAAGTGGGAACACAGGACTCTGAAATGCTAAAAATATATCTGTGTGGATATGGTGTTGTTTAACTCAACAAAGACATCTTCATTTAAGGAAAAGAAAAATGTAGCATTTTCCTGTTTTCAGCTTACTGACACCATGTGTCAGTGGGACCTGTCCTCTCAATGATTTACCTCCTCCTGCAATTTTTTGAGTAATGTTTTTATGGCATTATCAGCTGCCTGAGAAAAATTATAAAAAATATTATATATTTTATATTAAAATATATCAAAACATAATAAATAATATATAAATATATTAAAATATATTAATATTTTAAAATACATTTTAATATAGTAAATTATTATTTTTAAATATATAATATGTATTATAAAAAAACCTGATACCTGAGTAGTGGGAACACAAGTGAGCATTTCCCATCCAAAAGGAAGCTTGGAGTACAGCTTACTGGACAACTTCCAACAGAAGAGCCTTGCATGGGAAGCTGTAAAAACTGAAATATTTCCCCACAGAAACACCCCCGTTTTAAAACTGGTCTGCCCAGTCTTCCTGGTGTTTCAGCTCTTTGTTGATCTGCCCAGGTCTTCAGCTCAGAAGTAAGCAGTTTAGCAAACTGTTCTAAATATGAATAACTGATGGGTTTTGCATTCAAAAGACATTTTGGAGGGTGATACTTCATCATAAAACATTTCAAACTACTGAAAACCACCATGAGAAACTGCCATGAAAAAGTTTCTTTTCTCTTCTAAGCCTCAATTTTAAGATTTCCCAGTTGGCTAATTAATATGTACTATGTCTACTTCAATCAAAACAGAAAATGTGATGATACTTCTCAGAGCAATTTCACTTCCCTTTTCAGGAAAATACCTACAGCTACCCCTGTTAACATTATTTTCTTATACAACACTTTTTGGGGCATTTTTTTTTTTCATGACAGTTTTTAAATACTCTTCTTGACTAAAATTGAAAATTACTGTTGGACAGATCTTTCTACAATATCAGTCTCCCTCATCTTATGATTAGGCAGGTGTTATTCACATTAAGGAACATTTATTTCTTACTCAAATGCGCAAGAACTTCACTGGGGAAAGGATATTTGCACATGAGTAGAAAATAACAGGCACCTCTGTATTTTCTCTATGAAAGATTCAGTCTACCTGCTTGTGTCATGCTAATATGATACAAATAATATTTATTAGACCTTTTGAATCAGGAGAAACACCATCTGTCTTCTTAGATACAGCTTTCTATGAAAGAATATGCAATGAATAATTTGTGGAGATTTTATTCTTCATAAGTTAGCTAAATAAAGAACGTTGTGTTTTCTTCTCGCAATTTATAACAAGAACAAAAAGCCCAAACCGTTGAAAGAAGACATTTATGTTTTTAAATGTACTACTTCAGCAATTTCTAGGGAGTATAAGTGTGAATAAATGCGGTAATTTAAGTTCTCAGTGTTCACTGTGGCATAATAACACTGACATTGAATGAATTTGGTAGGAGAGAAAGGAAATAAATTGCTGAAAATACAATTAGAAATGTGACATAGTGTTTAGAATAAGAAGCAAAAAAAATCAGTGCGATGGTGAACATAGTGATTTTGTTTGTGACACCTTTTAACTTCAGAATAGATTACAGCATACTTGCAATTATGCAATATTTATGAGATTCATTTCTTTTTCTAAGATCCAGTCCCTTTAACTTGTCATGCAACAAACTACACCATGTCCATGCACAGTTGATGTAAGGCTCCTTTTGCACGATAGACATGCGTCCTTAATACACATTTCATTGATTTGATACTAAAAGAGAATTAGTCAATTTAAAGACACATTGCCAACCCTTCACTTTTCAATTTAAATCTTCCCTTATAAGCACAAATATCAATTCAGTATAAGATTTAACTTAAGATGTTATTTTTGAATTGCATTTCTCAAGTCATGAGCTTTCACTTCTTTTTTCACTTACTAAACTTGATAAGTATAATTTACCTGCAGAAGAAGTGAAATCATGTATTGAATTTGGTATTGATCCATTATCAGTACAGGCAAGAAGATTGCAAAAATTGTTTCCATTAAAATTCTGCTTCTGTTTCAAAAGGTCTGTAAGTTTTAGACTCCTCAATTTATAAATATAAAAAAATGTGTGTGTACATATGTGTGTGTTTCAGTTGGGGGAATCCCTAAGGAAGGGGAAAAATAGTAATTCTGAACAGATAGCAGCTCTCTGAGATGCAGAAATATATGTTGATTGCATTAATAAATAACGTTTAATGGGGTGTGAAGATAAAGACCACTTTAGAACAATAGTTTAACTGGGAAAAACAAAGAAGTAGATTGAGGGAAGTATGTTTCTACATTAAGTGGACTATTCTGAGTAAGGTTATTCAGAATTTTCTTGATAAAATTTATTTCCCTCAGGGGTATGTATTTTGGGTGAAATTTATTAATTTCCTTCAAGTTTTCATGGGGTTGTTCTTCTAGGTACATAACTTCGATCAGTAGGAACAAGCATAGAAGTTCCTACAGCACAAGAGGTTTGCCCTGAGATTTGTTTTTTTTATTCCAGTGAAAAATTAAATGAATGTTGAAATCTCAAAAGCTGCTATAGAGTTATGCCTGTAGAGATTTAATTTTTAATAATTACCCTTGAATATTTCTGAATAGTAGATTTCATGACGAAATCGAACATCGTCACAGAAGGGACATCACATAAGAGTTGTTTGGAGCAGTTACAGAAAAAGGAGGGATACTAGCCTTCCTTCACAGTCTTCATAACCACCTTTATACTTAAAAATGAGAGAAGAGATGGTCCAGAAGGTCTCAGGAGTGAATAATGCCAGGACACAGAGGCGACAGTGGACTGAAGAAGTGAGTGAACTCAGTTCAGGCTGAAGGATGACCTGCGCCCATAGGTAAGCCCACACGGTGAACTAGGACTGATTTTATCACAGTTTCTGGTTCTATATAGATTCTTTGCTGAGAAAAATCAGACTGAGGTTTAGCAATATGAATCAGAAATGTCTTGGTCCAAACACCCCAAACACACAGGACTTAAACATAGAAGTACAAAAGTCAAGCTAGTATAGGTGACTTTCCGATCTACTTATTTGAAACAGTGAAAAGCAAAACAGAACTTTGTATGCAGAACAGAAGAACAGTTTAATATAATTTTTTTATGGTGAGTTAGACAAACCTTCCACTTTAGAGCCCCTGCACAAAGACCAATTGCAATAATGACAATAAATGCTGAAAAATAATTTTGAACGTCTGTAGTTCTGTCCAGCCTTGGGCACGACATTTAGTCTCTAGTTATTTGTAAATGCAGAACTGTGAGACAAACTAGTGTTATTGCACACAGGTAATGTTCCTTAAGTGGTGTGCAAGGTGGTGCTACATGTAATGAGTAGTTTTTTTCAGTGAATACTTATCAATAGAAGTAAATGCTTTTATCTCTCATTGCTTACATAGATAAGACTTGATTAGAAAGAATAACAATAACACAGTGAAACATGTAAACGTATATAAAGTGGAATATGTCTTCCAATCTGTGCATTGAAAAAGCTCCCACTGAACGGAGCTTGTTATACAAAATAAAGAAGGAGCAATAACTCTTGAGGTTGACTCCAGTATCCAATATTTATTTGAATAGGGCTGAAGTGCGTAGAAGAAAACTACAGAAAAAGAGAATGGGATAGACTGTCCTTTTTTATAGGCCCCTGGTGAGAATTTTTCAACCCATGGGTAGAGACTTTAAACTACATCTACAGTTTTTATGTGTTATAGTCTTTTAAAATGTATTTCAGTTCACAACGGGCTACAGCATTTTATAGGTATTGGTATATTACTATACAGCATCACATAGTTTTATCAGCTATTCACGTGGATGTCTCATTAAAATTGTGTAACCATTTTAGTTAAATGGAGGTGAAAAATTTATTCACTTCTGTTATGCTCCTTAAATTTAACATTTGATTAACTCAGTTGGTTAGTAAGTTCACATCTCCTAGTGCCTTTGGGACACTTGAGAGCGTTTATATTTACACTTGATATTCTGTCATCTTTTCCACATTATTTCTCTGTGTTTGTTTCCTGTGAGCGCCACAGGCTGCAAAGTTGCAAAATGACATTTCCCAAGAGCTAAGTGGGGACTCAGTTCAAATTTGTCCGTGTCAAAGTCTTTAAGTGGAAAGCGGTTTGATATACATGCAGTCTTCTCTTTTAGATTACACTCCAGTGAAACGTTTTCGTTGTGACTGACTTGCACTAAGCATTACAAAGATGTAAAATGTGTTAATTAAATAATCTAATGACAAAGTCAAAACGACTTCCAGATATGAGGATGAATAAGCACGTCATTGGCTGCCTTTGCCAATAGTTTTACCCACGAAGGCTTTCTGAAAATTGCTCGCTTTGACTACAAGTTAGGTAAATAATGTTCTTGGACATTTCAGTATGAAATGTCTCCATAACTGACTACTTATAATAAGAAAAAATAATAAATGTTTTGCTGCAAAATTTTGTGATTAAGCAAATAACATTTCTTGCAAAATTGAATTTACAGCAACAACACTGGAAATTGTTGCTGGATTGATACGAATTCTTGAATTACATTGAGTTTGCTTATGAAATTTATTATATGGCTGCAGTCAAGCTATATGATAAATAACAAATATATCTAGCCAACAGCTCAAATTCTGTGAGCTAATCTTAGAACCTTAGTGATAGGGATGGGCTTTTTGCTTGATTGCACTGACAGGTTAAATAGTTTCCTCTGGGTACAGAGAATTTGAGATTTCTAAAGGCTCCTCCAGCTACTGATAACTGAGCATTTGATGCTACAAATGTATGGGTTTTTTCCTTGAATTGTAAGAGGATTTATAATAAGGAAATAAATAACTGTGTTTGACATTTAGAAATGTACATTGAGCAATCAGTGACTGGAAGTAAGATTATACAGAAGATGGCTAATATGTCTTAACTGTATGGTAATAACAAAACCATAATAAGAATACTCCCTCCCCTGCTGATTTTTTCCCTGTCATCTGGTAAAAAGCAGAGCAGTGCGTCAACATATAGCTCTCCCTTCTGACCTTACTTTGCAGTAAGAACCATTCAACTAGGATGATAATGATAGCATAGGTACAGAAGAGGAAAACAGGGAAAAATCATAAAGCAAAGGTAGCAAATGTCAAACTGACAACGCTTGTATGTATCACAGAGCCCACAGAGGAAAAATGTCTTGTCTTACTAAATCTGCCTCTTTCACTACAGCATATATCTCTAAAGAGCATTGACTGCTGCTGCACACTGGACTAGCAAAGGAACTCAACTGTAACTGTACCATGTAACTGAAATTGCTCATTGCAAATGAAAATGACTTTCGGTCAGAAAGAGTGATAGGTGTGCTATCAAACAATCTAATAAAATCTATTCCTTTCCTTCACCAGCCAAGGTTTTGTGGGAAGTAGCTTCATAGAAGGCAAGCACAGTCCTGTCTCTCATACTCAACTAAGAAATCAATTATAGCTACTCATTATGCAAAACGTGTTTTATTTTAAGATGCCCTGTCAGAAATAAGGAATTAATATTATTTGTTTTCCAAAAATAAAATGCAAGAGAAAAAAGTGCAGTTGAAGTAGCAGTATAGTACACTATTCTGTAAAGGTCATACAATGCAATTTGACCCTGATATGCTCTACACCACCAACTTACTTTCAGATTTTCAGAATTCACAGTTACAGTTACTATATGGACGATGTTAAATAACATCAGATATAACATTTCCTGTTGTGGATTTTTGTTGGAAAACTAACTTTAAGGCAGGTATTCTCCATGCTTATCTAAAGGTTATCTGTGTGCTCAGGGAAATATTTTGTTACATTATTTCATTACTAATGTTCTCGATTTGATTATCTTCCAAATGTGACCATAAGATATATTGCATGGAAACCAGCTCAACAACAGTATGAACAGTACCTGCAAATTGCAAAGAAGATTTATTTTTCAGTCCAAGACTCGCCAAACACTTACGTGTACTCAAATATACAATCCTCTTGGAAACCTTTCATTCATATCGAAGCAAAAAATACCAAAGAGAACAATTTCAACATTTCAGTTTGTCTGGATATTTTTTCTAAATGGAAATTAAATATATATGTACATTTTCCCATAAATCTGTGGTTCCCTAATTCTGAATATTCAGTACTCATTTATACATGTGAAAATTGGTATAAATTGTATCTACATCCAGCATGAGTGGTTTTTTGTTTTTTTTAATCAGAATCTGCACTTTGGTGGAAAAGGAGAAAGAAAAGCCTATAGATATCATATTAGAGAGGAATTAGAAACTCATATTCTTGGCGCTTCAATTTATGAGAGGGGATAAAGGAACCTCTTAGATGGCCCTGCGAATGTAACACTTGGGAGTATTTTATTGGTAGCTGAATAGTTGACATGGCTTAAAACACTTTCCACGTTTTATAAAGAAATCCAGGCAAACAACGTATTCATTTTCTCTTCCTAAAGCAGTACAGTAACTATTGGGTCACCTTTTCCATCAGGGGTTAGAGAAGTGGTGAAGAATGACTAAAATGAGATCTTAAGTAAAGACACACAAATCTGGCCTTAACAATTGTGAGTCCTGTTTGTGATCAGGTTCCTTCTTTTGCTTTTACCATAAACCTGCTTTGCACTCAACATTACAGGGTTCAGAAGCAGTCTTTTATTTAGAAAACGCAGCAGAAATAACTTAAATGATTTTGCCTGTCTTCCAGTCCATCATCACATGGTTTCTGTTCAACTATTTTCAAGTCTTCTTCTGCCTGAATATACAGTCTTTTCATCTTGAATTAATTCACTAATAACCTAAAAATACATATGAATCTTAGTTTATGATACAGAAAATTCTTACAATTTACAAATTACAGGAACTGGACAAGAATCAGAATTTCATTTCCCAGGAATGCCAATATTTGATTTTAGAACCATCCAAACATGTATTTTAGATCCAAAGAAATGCTTAAAATAATGCATGAATAGGTAGCTTCCTACACAATGTGGACAATTTTTTTTGGCACACAAGTAAAACCAAAGTGAATTTCAGTGCATCTATCATAAGAGAATATAGGCATAGCCTTGAAAACATACAGACTTCTCTAATTCAAAAAAAGTTGACATATACCAATAAAAAAATATTTTAATCTTATTATTTTTTTAAAGGAAAATAAGGATTGTTTAAAAAAAAATAATGAGACAGTCTATCATTTTGAGAAGAATTCATCTCTCTACTTGGACTTCCATGCTGCAGCTTGCCAAAACTTCAAGCAGGTTTCCATAACTCTCTTTCAAAGTTAAATTTCCATGAAAAAAAAATTATTCTCAATAGACTTTTAGCTCAATATTAAATATAATTATGCCTAGTTAGGGAGACCCACAATTTGACAAAAAAATTCTGTCATCTATTTTTATATTATCAGTCAAATTCTTCATATTTTTCACAGTTCTCCTTCCTGACTATTCACTGGCAGAAGTGAATAACTCAGGTAATGCATACTTCTGCTTTTAAGAAAACACTGCCTTTCAAGCTGTAGCTTGCAAGATGCTCCGTTACTACCAGGTGATACCATGAGATTTCCTCTGCTCACAACCTCCTTTTCTGAAGTAGGGAAAAGGTCCTAACCCCCTATGCAGTCCAATTATCTGGAAAGTTATTGTGTGCCTTTCACTCCTGGCGATTTCAATAAAAAAATCAAAGAACCTAGGAGGCATTTTTACAATGTCTGTGGTCAAGTATAGCTATTTTGCCAGGTATCCTTTACAGTTATTGGAAGCATCATGGGGTTTGTGGGGTTTTCTGAGAGGAAGAGTGATGCTGGTAAACCTTAATGCAGGTGGTCCAAGAAGAACCTCTTTTTTTTCCTCTCTATTAACCATAGAAGAGCCTAAGGATGTTAGAATTTATGTTTCAAAAGTACTTCACAAAAAGTGCCTATCATTTCACATTACAAAATCTGACACTAATTTTCTTAAATTTTTTTGTTTAGTTTGATGCAGAGAAAAAACCCAAACCTATAAGCACGTTTTTGATTTAACAAAGTTCTTAAACACCTGCATATCTTCATTCCAACTTAAGCAGAAGAAGAGGAATTCAGGTTACAATCTAGTTTTTTACTGAACTGCAACCTCTTTGAATTGCAATATGAAAAGAAAGTACTAGCGTATGCTCAGTCCATGCACTGTCAAAAGAGCTGTAAACCAAACTAGTTATAAAGAAAGTGATACAGTACTGGAGACATCAGCTGAAGCTTGCATTCAAGCTAGATTTAAAAGCAACATGGTCCAAGTGAAAAAGCATAATTTGTCTTCAGTTCTGAATTTTCATATCTGCTCTCCTTATCAAACACAAGCAGCTGAGGCTCAGCGTTCAGGTTTAAGAGAAACCCCCCACACCCAGATTGTTACATTCAGAAGCCGTTTCCCTAATCTTTAGAACCTCTCCTGAGTTCAGAGACAAAGTGGACCAGATTTGAGTCTTCATCTTCAGTTCAGAGATGCTCATTAGAGGAAATGGCCAATTTAAAAGATCAAGGGACAAATTCACATGAATGTTAGCAGGAGCAACTCCATTGACTTTAATGAATTCAAACTTACTTATGCCAGACATGTATTTGGCTCAAGAGTTTAATAGAAACAGTGAAATATATTATCTTAAAAAAAAAAAAAAAAACGGTGCTTAATGTCCTGGTGTTATCATTTAGCTTTAATTAAAGAGAGAAGTTTATAAGTCTTCTACTGTATGGCACATTTAACAGCTACATTGTAGCTGACTGTGTCTCAGTTTAAAACCTTCATGGTCCTTTATTCTTTATTTTTAAGTGTATTAAGTAAACAGAATGGTATGTATTTGCTGTTTATTTTACTTCAGTTTATATACCAGGAGCTACTGGAGTTCCTCCACAGCAATTCCTTCATCCTTTCCACTGAGATTAGCACTGCTTTCTTTTTCTACTTCACCTACTGGCCAGCAGGCAGAGTCTAAAAATGTTTATTACCACAACCAAGAGTTATTTCCGTGCTCCAGAGGTAAAACTTTGCTGCAGATGGTGTGGGTCTGGAAGGCTACAGCATCATCCTGAAAACACAGTGTAACTGTGACAGCTGTGTCGAAGCACTCCTGCTACGCACCTTCCCTCACGGACTTTCTGGACACATCCAGACTTCAACCTGCAGTAGCTGAACTTCTATTAGTGACAGAGATTGCCAGGTTAAGGTTAATCCAAACATTTATAACATTAACCTATGACATAATTAACCTATGACATAATTAACCTATGACATAATTAACATAGTGGTTAATTGCACTCTTTATCAGCATGTATTTGTAAACATATAGAAATATCCTCCCAATACCAGGTCATATTTTCTTTCCTTGCAGTTTTGACACAGCAGTACGTGGTAGACATAAAAGGCCATTAAAATAATCTGTGAAAGATTCAGATTTTAGTTTTCAAACTTCTAGCAGTTCTAATATAAATTCCTAGGTTGCTTTTCACACCAATAATTTCAAAACCTTGCACATATTTTTTGTAAGGTCTCTGGATCTCTCACTTCCATTATACGTCCTAAGAAGCTGTTTGCTTACTGGATGTATAGAGTGATCAGTACAACTTTCACTGGATAATCTAAATGTGTTTAGTCTACCGCTCTTAAAATAGACAGCTTGTTAGCCAAATCATTTTCAAATACAGTTTTCACAGTTTTTTACAGGTTCTCAAAGACATCTTTTGTTCAGTACAAAACTTCTTAAAATCAAGCGAATAAAATGTTCACAATTTTGCCGTACTTTCATTATTTTTTCATAGTGGTGTAGATTACAGTTTCAGCATCCTTCTCTTCTTTTTGTTGAGGTTGTTTTGTGTTGTCTTTTTCTCTATTGTTTCTTATACATTCTTAATATAGCAAAAGCTTAAATTGTAATGACATTAATGAGTTACTTTCTATATTAGAAATTTGCAAGCATAATACATGCTTATTTCTAAGGAAAAACTAACCAAACAAAGAAAAAAGAATTATCTTAAGTATATAATATACTTTTACGTAAAATTTCCCATTCATTTCAATTTCCCAACAATTGCAGTCTCTGTATTATCCAGATAAAGCACCTCCTTGCACTGCTATATATGCAGTAATATCCTTTTAATTACAAGTGTCTATCTTTAACCATCCTAAAGATTTGGTTGTGGTCACAGTTCTTTGATTTATAAATTATTTGTCATATTGCAGGTTTTGAAAAAAGTATTTTTTTTTACAGAGTTTGAAATTGAATAAAAATGCATTCAAATTATGAGATAAACCTCTGTTAGGATGGAATTATGGTGGAGGCTACACTTAAGGTAAAAGAGACAATGAAAATGTTGCATATATCCCTGGATATAACAAACCCAGAAATTCAGAAATAAGTTGAATTTAGAAGAAACCCAAACACATTACACTACATAGTTAGGCATCAAACAGTTTGATAGAAAATCTGAAAGACATACTGAAGATAACCCTATTATCATGATTAAGACATTTTTGCATTTGCAGATTCACATTAGCAAAAAAATATTTTGAAATGCACAGTTAATTTGCCTTGGCTGCTCTTAATCCATTTTATCACTGTGTACAAGTACATGCTGTTTGCATATTCTTACATCCATTTACTTTTCTTAATCTGATAAAATCCAAACATTTTTTAACAGTAACTCTAGCTTTCCCATGGTTTCAGTAATAGACTGAGTATAATTACAAGGTGCATATTACCTTTAATTACTGTATGCACATATGTATGTACCTAATATATGCACAGATTTACTTTAACATTGACTGGAAGGTATATCATAGTTTTTTTGGGGGGAGGTGTTTATATTATTATTAAACAATAACCCACCACAGATCTTTTACCCCTCAAATACTAAGTAACTTTAATTATATTTAAGTAGCTTATTTGTCTAGGTTCATCTCATTCTGAATAAGTGAATTTTATATCTTAGGGTTAGTAAGACAGTGTTCCTTCTGAAATTTATTACCACCAGAACATTTATAAACGTGGAAAAACATTGCTAAGTTCCAGAAAAAGTTTTCCAGAAATTGACTGGGTCACCGCTGGAAAAACATATGACATAAAAAACTCCAGCTGAAATGGTTCAATTCTGACACAGGTCTCAGCAAATCTAGTTTTTTAATTCTCATAAGCTAATGATCATATGTATTTTTAGATTATTAGTGAATTAATTCAAGATGAAAAGACTGTATATTCAGGGAGAAAAAGACTGGAGACTTTCCTAGAGAAGAGTGGCTGCTGCTCTGACACCAACCGAAAAAAGAGGTTGCCCTGTTGGGAAGCAGCAGAGAAAAAATGTTCAATGGAAACGTGCATGTTGGGGTCCCACATTTTGTTCTGGAGAATCTCACACAGTAAAACAGGACACGTGCTGTCCTTCACATTTAAAGCATAGAGGGCTTGTTTAACCTTCAGCACACTGACTTGGACCAACAGACTGTTTTTACTACTACACCGAACAGAACCCGTACATTGACTCAACCACTCACCTATGTCAGTCCTACTACATAACTGCTGGCGTGTTTCGTTCCATGTCTTTTGGCAAAAAGTATTCTTGAGACAATGCCCAGGCACCAGACAAGAATATCAGGTACCTTGAATCATCCCCAGTGCAAAATATGAACAAATGTCAATCATCACCTTTGTCCATCCTACAAATACTGGAATGAAAACAGCACACAGAAAATAGTAATTATATACTACAGTTCTAGGAGCATCATATGAGGCGCAGAAGGCCAAACGCAATGCAGTTTGGATATAGTCTGTCTCTTGGCTCCAGGAGCCATTGGTTGTTCCTGTGTTATTTAGCAGAGTATAAAGCAGTGAGGACAATCAGTTGCCCAATGCTCAGTCTTACTGCCTAGCACTGTTTTGTTCACCAGTAATGATATAGCCAAGGTGCCTTCATACAAACTACACACTGGGAGCAGTTACTTCATGAGTCTTCAAAGTTCGCTTACTCTCCAAACAACGAAAGCCCCATATTCATTTTCTGATAGTAAAGGAAGTGTGTCACGGCCTATGCAGATATACATGGATTAATGAGATGATTTATGAAGTGGTGATATGGTACAGTTAATCCCTGTCTACACTGACTAGGGATATTACTAATATGTATTCTTTCTCACATCTCCTATTTGTCTAACAGTTTTCCTTTCCAGTACAATCTATTTTGAACTACTATCCCTTGGCAGTTATTTTTTACTGGTTTTATTTTTGGGTTTTTTGGGCTTTTTTTATGCCATGCAAAGCAAAGGATACAGCAAAAAACTCTCTGAAGGACATTAGAAGAGGACAGACCAAGTAACAGAATTGCCATTTTGCTAATGAAAAGAGGTCAAGACAAACTCCAGTTTTCCTGGATTGTTTTTCTTTTTGCTTGTTTTCTTCCCACCTATTACACAGGCTGAGTGTAATGTTCCAGAAGTCACTGGAGCACATGATAAGCAGATATCTGATATGTTGTCCTTTACAGCCTCAGGTGCTAGTCTGACAGGTTGTTTTCCTGTTGCAGTTGAAAATACAGTTTAGGATTTAGCAGAGTGACAACAGCTTCTTGCTATTAAGAGGGTATTTCAAATGCTTCCATTTTTAAACTTTCAAATACTTCATATTATAACTTATTGAAGAGACAAGCTAGAGCTTCATTAACCAACAGATGGTGTATGAAATACCCTTTTCTAGTACAGTGTTCTAAGATAGTGAATTTAGCCTAGGGGTAGCCAAAGAGACAATGTTTAGCTGCTTGTTCCAGTTGTTTTTGAGATTATGTATTGGATTAGCCCCTCAAAATGTGTTCTTTTAAAGGATTAAAGAGTAGGAAAAAACCTATCAATTCGATTCAGAGAATAGAGAGTCAGTTCTAAATGGTATTATCTCTGCTGCAGAAACTTGTTTTTTATGAGAGCTTGAGTGGCAGAGCAAGACAAGTTTGGAAGATGTTTCTAAGCAGCAGAAACTCCCAGGAAGAAAACAAAAGATATAAAGAATACTGAATATTGACTGTGGCTTAATTTAGATCTTTTTCTGAGGGGAGGGCCTCTACTGGACAGCACAATCGTTTATTCTTCTGTGGACACTACAACTGTATTTTCCTGCACTGTGGAGGATATCTGTAAGTTGGGGACCATGACCGTTGTCAACCTTACAGGTTTCGAACATGATTGCAGAATCTATTTTGAACTTAAGTCTTTCTGTTGCTGGATCATAGGTAAGTGCAACTACAGTCTACAGGTAGGTGTTTTAGATATGGACAAGCCTGCCTGCTATATGAAAACAGGTTAATTTTCAAAGAAAAGTGACTCCCATTAGACACCATTACAGAGATAGTACTTGGAGACCTGGCTTTTTTACAAGAATATTTGTGTGAATCTCAAAAGTTTATAAAACAATTATCTACTCTTCTCTGTCTTACTATTTCTAAAATAAAGATATTATTTACTTACTTCACTTTAACAGAATGTTGTTCACCAATCCTTTTAAAATACTTCATATTTAAGAAATTGAAAGAAACCTAAAGAGTAAAGAATAAAACAGGAACTGTTATAAATCTATATATGCATAAATACATGGGGGGGTGGGGGGTGTCTGTGTGTGTGTATCTGTGGTCCCAGGAACGTAATATAGAGTATCTTGGGGAAGAATGAACTTGGAAATATATTGGCCCATAGAAAACTTCAAGCAATAAAACATACTGATATAGGACTATAAATAAATAAAAGGCAGTATAATAACCTATAAAATAGAACCTGGTACAGTGAAACCTAACAAAGAACTTTTGTCTCCTTTTTGATACAACTAGGCTTGCTGGAAAACATTTTTGACTAAATGCTTGATTTGTGGAAAACACTATGTCCCAGGGAGCATGTAGAAATTATATTCTCTTAAAAAACAATTTTTCATATATGGTTGAAAAGTTTGAAAATACTATTTCAATCTTCTCTTTAAAATTATATTTTTAAAAATACTTCTACTAATGACTGAATTATATTAATAAAAAAGTTTTAATAATGAAGTTTATGTTACTGTAACTTTTGATCCAATCAGCTAAGTCATCATAGCAAGATTTTTTTTATTTCCACATTTTTAAATGAAAATTCCTAGCTTTCCAGCAACGTTTACGCTTAAACGGACCTGAACCAAATCTGAATACATTTGTGTTCCAGCCTCTCCATATTTTCTTAGCTTCTGCTTTTCATAGAAAACCCAGACAAAAACAAACATAAACCCAATGCTACCCATAGTTTAAAAACCTCACTCCTTTGTCTACTTTTCTTACAGCTTCCACAGTACCTACCTTTGTGCTGTTGCCCTGTGGAAGACAGTTAACAAGCAGGATAAGTTAGTACCACCTGAATTCTGTCAGGAGGGACAGCTGTCTTCTTGCAGCATCAGGGGAAGGCTGATGGTCATCAGGGTTCCTCTGTGCACCGCAGCAGGTGTAGCACATTTGTTGTTCACTGTGCTCACCCTCACACTGATGAACAGAGATGTTGATAACACGTGGATCTCCAGGAAAGAGCCCAGCAAGGAGTCAGTTGGGGCATGAATAAACAATAAACTCAGAATACCTGCAATGATCCTCTTGGCCCACCAAAGAAGATTTTATAAATGCAGCAATTTGTTTCCTGTTCTTTAAGGTAAAAAGAAACCTGTTTAAGCTTTCATGAGTTCAGTATGTCACGCTATTCATGCATGTTCCAGGATCTGAGATCTTCCACGGGGGCACATCTGCACCCCAGAGCTCTTACTTCTTTATCCTGCTTTCAGCAAACAGAAGTTCCTATAGAGTAGCTAAAGAAAATTTCTCATTTATTTTGCTTTTTCCACTCTGCTCTCTGTAGGATTTAGGCTATCTAGTTAGGACACATGTATAAAGTAGGCTCCTTTGTGTGAAGATTCTAACAAAAATTTTCCTATTCCCCTAGAAAATGCCATCCAGCTTGTATTTACACAAGATAATTATCAGACTTCTGTTTCCTCCTTGGTGTGATGGCATAGTAGGAAGACAGCAGACCACTGTCAGGAGTGGAATACGGAAATCCTCATACATTCATCACCCCATTTTTCTCAGTCCTCTTATCTAGGAGAGAAGTGATAAAGAATAAAAAAAAAATACGCAATGGTGTGAAAAAGATTACACTAAAGGAATTACATACTCACATATTATATAATTAGACTCATTTTGAGCTTCACTGAAAATAAGGGAGACCTAGAGTGACAAGATCTTAGTTGGGGAAAAAAAAAATCCAGAACTTTAAGAATTAATATTAAAAAAAATCTCATGTTTCAGATATTTAGAGTTAGAGCTTTCATTCAAGGGAGCAGATCATCCCAGGCTCACTCATAGTCATGGTTCTTGTACTTGTATTAGAAGCATCTTGTCTTGGTCAAAACTGGACATAAGACTCAGGACTTAATTACGAATTCCTATTCCAAATATTAATTCATCATTCACAGAAAGGAATTTACAAGATGAAAAATTCCAAATAATTCCAAGAGTTTTGGTTTGGACTGGTAACATTGTCGTGGTTTAGGCCAAATCGGCCACTAGGGATGTTGGGGA
>RSEF01000001.1:77273519-77291283 GCA_003993805.1 Himantopus leucocephalus | reverse complement strand
GATGGGAATGGAGAAAGTTAGTTACAAAATCTGTTAACTCCACTGCAGGGCTTTCCTTACAAATGCTCTCTTATCCCGTGCTTCAATGTGTATGTTTTGTGTTTTCAGTGTAGTGCATTGCTCTGCACAAAGCCTGGAGCACCACATTCTCCTGTCTCTCTTTTCCAGGGGTGGGGGGAAGAAAAAGATTTCTTTCTTTGTAATGCTGCAGAAAATGGGGCATTTTGAAAGTGATACACTTAATTTCAATAAGGGCTTTTCAGAGTTACAGTTTACAGAGGAGAGCACTGGCCATGATATCTATGGTTTAGTCGTATGTAGGATCCCAGTCTAACTTCTGTCAAAGTTAATAGAAAGTCAAGGTAATCTGGCTTTTGGTCCAAATTTTTTTTGTTCATTCTCCATATGAATTTTCATTCTGTGTGTACCATGCTATGGTCCTTTTTATTTTCCTTAACCCAAGCTTATGTCTATGTAGCAGAAAGAAATTCCAGTGAATAAATTCTATTTATTCTGCCCAATATGAGAAATGTAGATGATTGAATATGAAAAACCAATTGGTATTTTAGTAAAATTAAAAATTACTATCTTCCAAGTAGCAAAATGCAATCACACTGGTTACTATTTCACTATGATGCTAGAATCCATTAGAACAGTCTAATTTACACTGCAGTGTAATTCTTTCAATTTATTAAGGTTGTTCTTATATTTATGGTAGAAGTAAAATCAGCTTCTTTCCCAATTGTACTATTTGCAAATGCTATAGTGTACAGCAGTTCATGAACTCTGCGTGCAGATTATGATACCAGTTTTGAACATGGCTGACAACTTTATTGCATGCTACCAGCTCAGCATCATATAAAATGAAGATTATCATCATCATTACCAAAACACAGGAAAAAAAATGTGGATTCTGTTTGCTCAGATAAAGATATTTGTTATATGAGGTATCCAAAATATCAGTTTTATTGCATACATAATCTTTTAACTCTTCACCTCATAGACATGGATATAAATACATTTCATCTACAAAACTTACCTGATTGTAGACCTAAGGATAAGTGAAGAAACAACAAAATACCATATTGACAGTAACACAAAGTACCTGTTCTTCACATGCAAGCTCTTTTCCATATAGCAAATGCAGCTGTAGAGCATTACCTTTAAACAACCTTCAGTAATAACTGACATCATACTGTATTTGTACATCCCTTAGTGACAGCCAAAGAAGAGTCAGTCTTAACCAAGTCATGGTAGATACCTATTTCCTGGTCATCTGCAACAGAATCAACTTGAAAGATCTAGTCTTGTCTGATTCACAAGATTACCAGCATAGTCAATAAAGTCATATGAAAAGATATGAAAACTATGAAGTGGAGCTTTATTTTAGTTGGTGGAACACAGTATAGATGTATATAGATAACTTCAGTGTGTAGACATAGAAATATAATAAAATCATAGACGTAGCCATTATTCAGTATGAACAAAAAATGGGACCTCTATTTTGTTATTTCTTTTAGAAAGGCAGAGAAGACCTGATAGTAGAATTAATGATATCTTGTGTTGGCCTCAGCGGGTTATGAGTCAGGCTCCAAACTGTGATTCAAGGTGATTTCTATGCTTTCAATTCCAGACTTGTGAATTGTCTGAAAATGCAAATAAAGCAAGCAAGAAATTGAGCAATTCTTTCTTAGTCTTCCTAAATAAATGTATACCTTATATGACCTTTAACTAGTTTAGCCATAGTGAATGCCACAAATTTATATGAGTATTTCCACTATAGTTGTTTTAATGAAGCTCTAAGAACTCTTGAAACTCTTCAAACTTGCATCTTTACCGAAGAGTCTCTTCAGTAATACCTGGTGTCGTCTTACTAAAATTCTGCTGGTATATAGCACTTTCTGAATTTTCAGTACAGACGATCTTTGTTCAATTGTTTAAAAGTGAAATGGAAATCATGAGAGATACGGTTTCAGTACCTGACACAGTAATTATAACATTGGTTAGACGCTGTAAAAAATATGGAAAGAGCTTCTTTGATGGAGCAGCTAATCCTGGGAACCATTTCCAACACATTAAGGACAAGAAAATCATGAGGAGCTGTCAGCAAGGCTTCACCAAGGGGAAGTCATGCTTGACCAACAGATAAAACTCTACGATGAAGTGACTGGCCTGGTAGATGAGGGGAGAGCAGTGGATATTTTCTACCTGGACTTCAGGAATACCTTTGACACTGTCTCCCATAAGATCCCCATAAAGAAGCTGTTGATGTATGGGCTGAATGAGCAGACAGTGAGATGTATTTAAAACTGGCTGAATGGCCAGGCCCAGAGGGTGGTGATCAGTAGTGCAAAGTCTAGTTTGAGGGCAGGGACTAGCCGTGTACCCCAAGGATCAATACTGGGTCCAGTCCTGCTGAACATCTTCATTGCTGATCTGAATTAAGGGTCAGAGAGTACCCTCAGCAAGTTTTTACTACACCAAACTGAGAGGAGTGGCTGATATGAAATGGGCCAACAGGAATCTTATGAAGTTCCTTTGCACCTCACAAAGTGCAAAGTCTTGCACCTTAGGAGGAACAACTCTGTGCACCAATATATGCTGGGATCCACTCAGCTGGAAAGCAGCTTGGCAGGAAAGGACTTGGGAGACCTGGTGGACACCAGGTTGAACATGATCCAGCAATGTGCCCTTGCTGCAAATATGATGAATGGTATCCAAGGCTGCATTAGGAGAAATGTGGCCAGCAGGTCGAGATCCTTCCCCTTTATTCAGAGCTAGTGAGGTCACACCTGGAGTGCTGTGTCCAGTGCTGGGCTCCTCAATACAAGAGAGACATGGACTTAGTGAGGAGAATCCAGGAAAGGACCATGAAGATGATGAACAGTCTGGAGCACTGGCACAGGTTGCTCAGGGAGGTTGTGGAGTCTTCCTTGTCAGAGACATTCAAAAGCCATCCAGACACGCTCCTGGGTAATCGACTGTAGGTGGTCCTGCTTGAACAGAGGGGTTGGACAAGATGACCTTCAGGGTCCCTTCAAACCTCAACCACTTTGATTCTGTGATTCTGTGATCAATATTTTCTCTATAATTTTAGTCCATGAAGTTCATTAGACTGTAGGATTCAGATACGCATTACCATGGTGTACATATGTTAAAATTTGCTTGAGGCATTAATACCAGCTTTATTGTTTCCTGTGAAAACTGCAATATATTTACATTTGTGCTATCAGCTGTAGGATAAAAATACAGCACGTATGACCACAATTGCCAGAGGAAATCCTGAAAATCCATGAAGTTTGTGAAGAAAAGCATAGTCATTCTCTTTTTCACTTGGTAGGTAGAAATGTATGCGACTTTTGAAGCCGTCATATCTTGCAGCTTCCTGAAGTAAGTAAGTAACCACCTCACAAATGTTTTTTTCATAATCTTACAAGTTCCATTTTGAAACTAGATTGGCTTGTGATTCCCATACACCTTGTGGAAAGCTATTTAAGATATCACTTAGATTACTAGACTCCTTCTATTTTCTAGCTTAAATGTACACCATTTCTTCTCATGTCAACATTGACAGTTAAGTAGTTCTTTTCCCTCCTTAATGCTTAGCCCTCCTGAGTATGACTCAATCCCCACCTAATCTTCATTTAGCTAAGCTAAAAGACACTTTTCTAAGGCTCCCTTTCTGTAACAGCTTTTCGGATTCTTTGGGTCTCCCTAGTAGCCTTTCTCTGAACCTGTTCCTGTTGGAGTGTATCACTCCTGAATGCAGCTGACCAGAACAGTAGAGACGATTCCTCTCGGCTCTTCCTGATGTTTTCTGTAATCTTCTTAATAATCTGAACCTGGAGTACCCAACCCGACTCTTTTAAAGACTGCATTTACATTTTTCTTGACAAGTAACATCCATGTCCCAGGGACATTTTGCAATTCACTGATAAAGAAATTAGAGAGAAGGCTGCCTGCTTTGTAGCAGCCTACATCTGTGTGTATTGCCTTGGGGAGCGAGGATGCTTCTGAAAGCAGTCTGCCTTCTGTTTTTCCTCCAAGGTGATCCATGCCACATGTCCAGTCTGCATCACCTGAGTGAAAAACCCAGATGTTCACTGTTAAATCACAGGGGAAGTATGGGACCTGAGGGGAAGTATGGGACCTGAGCCCATGTCACCATGAAGACAAAGTCACATGGTGCTACCATGGAGTTGGCCAGGGCAGGGCTCCTCTGAGACAGCACAGGCTTGACCTTCCCCATGCAAAGGCAACTCCTGACTGGGACTTGTGTGCATAGTGATCTTCCTATAATTTTCATAAAGACAAAAAGGGAATTAGTTTCATTTTAGTTTGATTGTTTGCTTAGGGTACAGTCCTTTACGAATGGACTATCCAGTGTGGCCTCCTCTCTACAGGCCACATTTCCTGCCAGGAGCCTCCTACTGCGTGGACTCTCCACGGGCTACTCCTGTGTGGACTCTCCACAGGCTGCAGCTCCCATCAGGGTGCATCCATCTGCTCCAGTGTGGGGTTCTCCATGGGCTGCAGTGTGGGTATCTGCTCCACCATGGTCTTCCTTGGGCTGCAGAGGAACAACCTGCATCACCGTGGTCTTCAGCATGGGCTGCAGGGGAATCTCTGCTCCAGTGCCTGGAGCACCTCCTGCTCCTCCTTCATCACTGATCTTGATGTCTGCAGGGCTGTTTCTCTCACATTTTCTCACTTCTTTCTCACAGCTGCTGCACAGCGTTTTTCACCCTTTCTTAAATATATTATCACAGAGGCACTACCAACGTCACTGATTGGCTCAGCTTTGGCCAACGATGGATCTGTCCTGGAGCCAGCTGGAACTGGCTGTGTCAGACATGGGGGGCAGCTTCTGGTGTCTTCCGATAGATGCCACCCCTGCAGCTCCCCTGCTACCAAAACCTTGCCATGTAAACCCTATACAGTTGCTCTGAGATCCATAAATGAAGAAGTCTGAGTAAGAGCTATGCCTTTAGTTGCACACTGTGAAGAAAGTGTGCATTACACCAGGCGCCTCCAGACACATCTATTAAGTACAGCTGGGGATCCATGGTATACTTGTCTTACACACTTGCACAGCATGTCTAAAACTGCAAAAGACTCCTTGCTATGATCCCTGATGTGGAACCTAGCAGCAGCACGGAGAGGCTTGCATCCATACTAGTTGTCTAACTCTCTAGACAAGGTGGCCTCGCCCATGTTCTTTATTGGGAGTGTTAACATCTAAATTATGCCCAGGAATTGTCTGGGAGTGCTGCCAAAATCATGCCAGGGACTGTTCCATGAATTTAACAACACAGACGATTGAATTCCAATGCTTGGAATTGCTCCTGGGCCCTGCTCAGTTCACCAGCTAATGAGTTGCCTTGGAGTGCTGTCTGATCTTCCACCATCTTTTACTAACATGGTTTTACTGTTTTGTTGTGTGGAATTGCTATTGTTCATGATTTAGAGGCAAGAAACTAATATATCACATGTAAAAGTAATCTGACTTAACTTTAATGGATAGGATTTCTTCTCAAAAAAACTCTGCAATATCTGAAATTAGGGGACTTAATTTTCTCACAGAGGGGTTTGTTAGCTGGCTGCAGAAGGAACTTGGATGACTGATTTAGCACAGATGACTGCACTGGGCTGTATTAGACAACACTGAGATGAACAATGTGCTACTGGTTTGCATTCACATGGCCTTTGGCATCTACGTGTTACGTGGTGGCAACATCCAAGACAGCGCACAGTGATTCAGTCAGATCTTGCACCTCAGTACTGTCATTGGAGAAACATAATCTCAACATCTAATTTTGGCAGCCATGGAAGGGATCCCCGATACGTTCTCCTCTTTGTACCAGTACTGCACAGAGACAGGCTGTTAGGTGAGCCTGTCTAATCATTACCTGATGTAGAATATGTGTAGTTCCCCCATGTCTCCTGCCACCCAGTCCCACTCCTGCTACTACTGCTCCCAGGTGCAGATTCATACCTCCCTGTTAACACTGGTTGTCAGTTGTCTGGCCCTTATGCGACATGTTTTAAATCATTAAACGGGCAGGAGAATAGCCCACCAAAATGAGAATAGTGTTCTGTTAGCTTTTTTGTCAGAAGCCGAGAAGCCAGGTGGATGCTCGAGTCAATCTCAAAGTATAAGTGGAGCATACAGCAAGGAAGGGAAGTGGGCAAAGTGGTATGAGACTTCTCCTTTGAGCATCAGCAACTACTTGTATCATCTCATGTCTCTCCTAACCATATCACCTAACCTTGACTGTCTGATAATCAAAGCTGGTAGCACAATCACTTTAACCGGTTACTTCAGACATTGAAGAATTCTCTTTGCATCTTTTTGTAGTTATAAGCCTTTATCAAACAATAATCAATTCAAGCATCTTATGCTTGCTTTTCTAGAAAAGTCATGTTTCTAGTCACTTAAATCCCCCTTTTTAGGTCTCTGTATATGGTTAGATGGGATCTCTTCGGAGAAGAGCTTCATCTGGCTTCCCTATTATGCACGTTCAGCTGCTATCTTGACGTTACCTCCCTGCCAGCATTTCTCACCTGCCTCACAGAGGTGTTATGTGATGTAATTAGTTTTATTATTACTGTAATTACCATGAAACCAAGCTGACAAAATGAGACTGCTTCCCCAGGCTTTTCCCATCATTTTTTCGCTGAGCTTTAAGACTATTTTAGAAGGTAGAAATTTCTTCTGTGCTAGTTACCCATGCTCACCACTTTCTTTTTCCTTTTGTGTCATTTGGTTATGGTGGTGATAAAATATGCTGACATATTCTACTGTGTCATTTTCCGCAGCTGGCTTGAAAAAAAAAGACACTAACAAAGTGCTGTTACTAGTGGGACCCTTCTCCCATTTTAGGTAAAGAGGAAACAAATAAATGTTTTTTATTTCTTTTTTTTTTCCCCCAAGGAAATCAAGCACAATGTACATATATATTTTGCACACTCACAAAGAATGCAAATTAATGATTTAGGTAGTGCTTTGATTCAAGTTCACTGGTTTTGTCCCAGATTCACAGAGAATTTAGATGTCACCACAGTGAGCGTTTCAATGCTTTACAATGGCATGTTTTCCTCCAGGAGACAAATTCACAGTCCCCAGTTGCACAGGTTCACTGTGCTGGAAATGAACACGAGTAGGTGTTTCACAGAGGGGTGGCAAAAGGCAGCACGCTGAGCCAGGCTGTGCCTGTCAGAAGGGGTGTGTTTGAATTGTGCCTCTCGCAAACACACTCAGGAAACAAAACTGAAATTCACGGGTATGTGCTTCTGCAAAAATTTCCCTTTGCACCTCTGAGTGTGCACATGTGGTAGTGTAGAAATTGGTGTATTCACCAAGAAAACAGTGGTTTTGGCTAAATTCCATCCTCCAGGATGGCAAGGGCTCAAACCCACCTTTCTCAGATCCCGAAAGAGTGCTGCGGATTGCCATCTCTAACTCAGGCTCCCTAAATCAATCTGTGTATTTATGGGGGGCTAGCCCTCAGTTTATTTCATTTATCAAAGGGAAAGAGGAGGAGGAAGAAGGGGATTTTGGAGGGATACTGTTTACAACTGCAGTCAGGTAGTTGCTAGCAATTTCCTGGTAGAAAAGGCAAAGCAAAATCAAATGCTTCAAAGATGACGCTGGAAATAAACAGTTTGAAAATGTCAATTTTAAAATTTTACGTATCTGTAGGAAAATCTTACTTGAGCCTGGAGTACATTCTCTATTAGTTCAAGTATTTAAAGAAATTTTGTATGCATTCCTAATAAATAAGCCTTTATTTGTCTATTTATCTATTTATTTATTTACAATATTGTTTAAAATATTATTAAATATAATGTAAACATTATTTATTTTTTATTTTTAATTTTAAAATATAATTTGAATATATTATTTCCATTCATCATAAATTAAAGTGTACTGTAAAATAAACTTTTATTTACCATTAAGGATGAACTTGAAAGTTTTATATACAGCACATTATTGATCTGTCACCTAAATGATTCTTTCTTTCTAATAGTCTCCATTATGATACATTAGTTTTGAGGCCACAATTTAACAATCTTGCTTTTTTTGTTTGAGTGTATGGATTTTTGTTTTGTTTTGCTGAGGTTTTTTTAGTTATTCCAAAACCCAACTTTCTTTAATATATACTACATTACTTTATATCCATACTAGTGCCTTCAGGGTACCTAGGTGAAGAATGCATAACTCTGCTTTCTTGTTTGGAACAAGAATGACCTAACCCTAATTTGCTTTGAAGCAGCCAAATAGTTTTGTGATTTCTCTAATACAATATTTCATATTCCACATAATACAATATTTCATTTTCCAGTGAATTTGTTCATAGTTAATTGCATTATATTCTGTCTAAATATGTGACACTGTGAAGCAATTTCAGAAAATTCTGGTCTAATTCTTCAGGATCTGAAACCAAAAACAAAAGAAAAAAAAAACACATAGATAGGAGAAAATGTAACTTTGGGTCCAAGCCTGAGCTGGAGTGATCGGGATACCCTGAATCTGAAGCAACTCGTCTAAAAAGGAGGACTGCAGTCCTTGGAGCACTGCTATTATCATTGGAACTAAAAGCCTGTTTCACCAGAAAGTTGAGTGGAATGGTTTTTTTCTTTCTTCTTTTTTTTTCTTTTCTTCAAACAGATCTTCGGGGATGTGAGTGTAAGGGAGACTCTTTCAGGATTTTTTTTAATATTTCCTCTTTTATATGGAAGTCTTGATTAATGTCTACATTAATTGTCCTATCTCTTATCCTGATGGAAAATGAAAAGCTAAAAGCTTGGTGTCTTTATTCCAGGTTTTGAAAGACAGACTGCAAACGGAGAAATGGGAGTGTGGTGTAATACCATATGCAGGTGGCATGTTGTCCTGTGCTGGAATGGAATATGGATAGAGCAGATTGTTTGCAGGATTTGAAAGGGAAGCCAATGCTCTTCTCTTGTTCCCATTCTCTTTTATCCTCTTTTGCCTCACTTGCTAATAATTCTACTTACAAAAATGTACATAAATTAATTCTATTTATGCTATTGTGTGATCTGTAGGATGTAAACTTAAGAACTGCTACATTTGGAAGTCTAGATAATGGCACACATGAATAATAACTTGAATGAAAATTGAAATTTTATGCAGTAAACCGAAATATTTACTTTCCTCCATGGCCTCAATCAGACCTGCACAGGTCTGGCTCTGGAAGAGTTCCATGTAGGTAGTGGACATAATGTGAATGCGGATTAAAGTCTGAGTAACTCAGTACAGAATCACTCCACATGTTTCAGGATGTATTTCTAAATTGTCTGCCCTTTGTAGCTGTGCTAATGATGTCTTCACCTTCTTTGCGATACAGTTGTAGCATAATGCTTTTATGAACCGAAAGAGAAACTACGCATCAAATTGTCTGTGTTTATCATGTCTCTTAATGACTGCATCTATACTAGAAAATTAAGCAAGGCCAGGGAATCGGCTCAAGCACTGACACATGATCATCCACACCCTTTAACACCCAGAACTTCCTTAGCACAGTTTTGGCCCATGCCACCAAGCACTCTCCCAGACAACGCCCATCCATAATTTGGAGGACACCATGGGCCAGGGTAAGTTCCCAATAGGTAGTGTGGATGGATTCCCTCTGTTTTGGTGAGGCAGTTAGCTGTATGGTCATAATCCATATTTTCCCAAGTTTCATAACAGTTCGAGATACAAAGTCCTTTTTTGTTTACCAATACAGACATAAATGATGAAAATTTCAGCCTCGATATGTATTGTAATGGCAATGCAAAATAGATGCAATGAAAACTATTGCTTTGATCCAGAAAGAGTATAGTACAGGTGAAACTTCTGGGATCAAAACCACAGACAACACTAGATCTGTCAGTGTTAACTGGCAGAAAGGAACAGAGAGTAAGCAAAAGGCTCTTGAGCATCCAGGTGGTCCACCATGACTTGTGGCAAGTCTAACAAGACAGCAACATCAGGAATTGCAGGATTTCACAAATACCAAAGCCAGTAGTAATAATTATGCAGCTGTTCCACCTTTATCCCCAGTGTTACTAGACAGTAAAACAGGAGTCTGCAGGACACTATAGTTTAAAAACCAGGGATACTAGCTTTACAATACTGATGACCCAGGAGAACAAAACTGGGGTCAACTGAAAAACGTGGGTGGGCTGCTTATTTTGGAGGGGATGGAGATGATAAGGGGGAAGAGCTGTGGAGGGGAAGAAAAGAGGAAAGAGAAATAAAAAAACCCCAAGGTGGAGTAAGTCATGTGAACAGGGCTGTTTGTAGGTATCTGTCAAGCAGATGATCAAAACAGCTAGGAGCAAGGCTATAACCCTGTCACTGCTCCAACCATGTCTGTCTCTGCCTTACTCCTAACGTCAGGGGAGGCTGGGTACTTTCCCTGTTGCTGAGAAGGGAGCACCTACAGCGAAACAACTTCTTCTTACCAGCACAAGGTTCCTTTATTTCACTGCTGTATATTCTTCATGTGACTTGCATCAGCCACTCCGGTCTATATTCTGCTCAGATAAATGAAGGCCTAAAGTAAGAGTGTAATTGCTCTAGGGTCCCTCAAAAACCACACAAGAGACACACATCTCTAGAGGCAAAGAGAAGATCTTCGGTGGCCTGAACTCACTGATGCTATAGAGAGCCTAGGAAACTTTCCCAGTGTTAATATTTCAGCTCAGTGCCCAAGGTTAGATATGATAAGTTAAGGACTCTTGTCTCATGTCTGTAGTGTTTTTCCATGTGAAAGTAAAAAGAGATCCATTAAAGATTGCATGGAATTTAAACAGTACTTTGAAGAAAACCCAATAAAGCTTATTATTCCCTCTCTTTCTTTATATTTTGCTAACAGAGATAAGAACACTGTAGGTGTTAACTACAGAACTGTTATTCCAACTATTGAGAGAGTTATTTTTGCAGGTGCAGCTGTGCCAGTGGAGAGCCTTTCACCACAGCCTACTACAGCTTCTTGTCAGTGCCTCCCTGCCAACGTGTCCCTTTGATCGTTGTTTCATGTGCTTGAAATGTAGCTTCCAAAATTACCTCGGTATCCATGAGGTAAGTTAACAAAGATACGCTATTATTAGACTCGCCTGTCCATTTTTACTGAACTGGGTTAAATCAGGATCAAGGAACAGCTCAGCCAGAGAGTCAGAAGGGCTGATAACCTTTCTGAGAGGAACAGGGATGATGTGAATGGCAATCTCTACAACTAAAACAGGACAGCAGATTAGAGCCTGAAATATTCTGACTGTGAATGTATCATGAACAAGGTCAGTCCTGGCCTTTGCCTAGATGCATATATGTGACATTTTTGTATGCAGGAATCTTTCTTTTCCTTTACACACCTGGATAAGAGGTATTGTGCTACAGGGATCACAAGGACTTCACTCTCTGGGAGTCTTTAGAAATGCAAATCATCACTGTTGGTGGAGAAAGAGATCCTGCAACTTAATTGCTTCTGGGATCTTGGGAAGCCCAGCATATCACAGAATCACAGAATCACAAAATAGTTGAGGTTGGAAGGGACCGTGGAAATTATCTTGTCTGACCCCCCTTCTCAAGCAGGGTCACCTAGATCCGGTTGCCCGGGACCACGTCCAGATGGGTTCCATCTCCAAGGATGGAGAATCCACAATCTCTCTAAGCAACCTGTGCCAGTGCTCAAACACCCTCACAGTAAAAAAGAGTTTTCTGATGTTCAAGGGAACCTCCTGCGTTTCAGTTTCTGCCTATTGTCCCTGGTCCTGGCACTGAGCATCAGTGAAAAGAGCCCGGCTCTGTCCTCTTTACACCCTCCCTTCGGGTATTTATACACATTAATAAGGTCCCCCCTAAGCCTTCTCTTCTGGCTGAATGGTTCCAGCTGTCTCAGCTTTCCCTCATATGAGGTGAGGTGCTCCAGGCCTTTAATCACCTTTGTGGCCCTTTGCTGGACTCCCTCCATAATGTCCATGTCTCTCTTGTACTGGGGAGCCCAGAACTCGACACAGCACTGTATGTGTTGCCTCACCAGTGCTGAGCAGAGGGGAAGGATCACCTCCCTCAGCCTGCTGTCAGATATTCTCATGTAAGTCAAACTAGCTCCTAGATGAAGAAACTTTCTTATGTATAGACATGTAAATTGTATGTTTTCAAGTGTTCATCATACTAGATATGAAACACCACTATTCTGTAGCAAACAAGAATCATTAGCAATGGACCAAATTTCTGTGCTACTGCAGGAGTGTTAACTAAATGCTTCTATACTTTAGCGGCATAATTTAGGACAAACATATATTGTACGATTATTTGGTTTGAATATGGTCAGTGGAGGAAATACTTTTCAGGCCCAGGCTTCCTGACACAATCACGCATATCTATACATAGACTATCCAAACACAGATATTATCTTTTCCACAAACTAGGACTGCAAATAACTCTGTTGTTCTGAATCTGAAGACCCAAATTAATTGCAACAACTGTAACTTACACAATGGCTTTGAATTCATCCTACCTCAGGAGAAAGTCAAGAACTTAATTAATCTCATCACCAGTTGACCTGGACAAGAAGGGCTACGCAAAAGCAAAGAGCTTTCAGTAGTTGATATACCTGGTGCAACTTGGTTCAGTCTCAATCATTTTTTCCTCTTCAGCTGGTGAGGTTTTGGCATGCCAGCAGCTAAGGTTTATCAATACCCAGGGTCAGTTTGGGTTAAACTTTCTAGACCATATTGTATGTAGATGCTGCTATTCTGAAATAATTTTATTATTCCAAAATAGATTTAACCAGATTAGTAAGAAATTCTCTTCTTTCTGAATAAGAATATATATTGATATGCTAATATGGAATGACCATTCAACTTTAAATTTGTATCTTTTTATTCAGATTATTTTTCATGGGTAAATAGATGCTGATGCAACAATTTTTCACAGTGAAAAGCAGAAACAATCTTGTCTTTATACCAGATGAGCTTTTAAAGAAATTCTAAGCAATATATTAGAACAAAAAACTACTAAAAGTCCAAACCTAGCAGATCATTATCAAGGGAAGGGAAGGGAAGGGAAGGGAAGGGAAGGGAAGGGAAGGGAAGGGAAGGGAAGGGAAGGGAAGGGAAAAGCGTAAACTCTTTCAGCCACAAGGTCAATAAGAAATTTTACTTCTTTAAGGGACTGAAAAAGAGTAGCAGAGAGAGAATGAAGCACATGCACAGCATCCTCCAATGCTTCTCCTTCAAGGCTGTTCTCCCTGGGTACTGGGTTGACTCCATCATCTGTGTTTTATGAGATCTGATAGGATCACAGCCCTGGATGGCAACCACAGTATGCTGGTTGCTTTGCTACTTCTTGCTGATGATATGCAAACTTTTCCTCTAATTGAGTGTGTGCCACTTTCCCTTGAATTCAGTAATTGTTAGCCCTCTCACAGTTCCACATAGTCGAAGAGCATATTGCATGTTTTCTCTAACACAGTGATTTATAAAGGCATACAGTTTCCACTGAGGTACTGATGCCTTTATATTGACAGAATTAGATCATCTAAAGCAAGTGCCTCCCCAATGGGATGCGTTGCAAGGGAGGGCAAATTATTCATGTAGAAGGTAATGAATGATGGGTTTTTTTTAAAGACTCAGATTTCTGTAATGTAACTAGAATAATCAAGTTGCTTCTAATGAACATTGAGATTCTGAGTGAGGATACTATTATAGGGTCTTTTTTTCCCCCAAGCCTCCTGAAGGAACTTCAGTTTGGGTATTCTTCTTTACAGTAAACACAAGTCTTTATAAACCAAAACAAAGAATAAATCATATTACCAGTGATATAAGGCAAGAAATAAACAACCTTAAAATATTTTTTTTTCAATATCTTTTATTCCTTTTCCCTGTCCAGCGTGGGCAGGTTGCTATTAGCAATAAAGGATATACTGCAATTATAAACAGATTACTTTTTGACATTGTGATAGAGAAGATTATGCCTGGAAAATTTCCCGTAAGGATAAGGGTATTTTGGTGTGCCTGGAAAATGCTCTGTGTAAGCATTAGGTGTGAGAAATTTATTTCCAGCACTCCATGCTAACCTTCTGCTGAAGATTAGTTTCCTAAAAAACACCTAAAAAGAGAAATCGCATACAAGTGGGTCTACAAAAACACAGATGCCGGTATTCCAGCATCTTCTCACTGTAGGGTGAAATGCAAGACTTACTTCATAACCTTGTGGGTCGGCAAGGGATCTCTAGAAGAACATGTAGGATGCAGTTTTGTCTCTTGGGTGAACTGCTCCAAAATTTTCCCTCTACAAATAATTCCCCTGTGGTCTTAATTCGCAAAGAAAAATAATGCAGTGATCAAGACTTTAGACTGGGACACCGGGGTTTATTTCCTTGCTGGTGCTGAAAGTATAAACCCACTGCTGTTAAGGCATTTGCAGTGGCTATACATCTCAGCTTTTTTTTTTTCATAAATGAGAAGTAGTTTATTATAGCAGTTCTGAGCAAAGTACATTAGCCTACAGCAAGAACTAGCATGAAGTTACCTTGGTATTGGAATGCTGTGTGTAGAAATAACCATAGAATACAAATGTTATTTTGGGAAGATTGCTCACTCTGTTAGGAAAGGGTACATCACACCTCCACTTTGCAGACGTCTGTATCTGAGCTCTCTTTTATGTTCAATGGAGATGAATAAGCATTTCTACTGTAGGAGTCCTTTCATCTTACAGGAGATACAGAACAGGGAAGATGAATTGTATCCATTTCTCTCCATTTGCTATATAGAGAGTTCTCTTGACCAACTGAGACAGAGAACACTTCATTACAGGGGTCTAAAATAGGTGAGATAAATCCCACAGTTAGTGAGTTCTTTTCCTATCTGCAAAATAGGAATAACATTTTCCTGACAGATACTGACAAGATAGATATACAATAAATCTCTTTTAACAGTTGAATATCACCAGTATAAGTAAGAGCATCCTGTATGTGAAAGAAAGAGAGGAAAAGGTGAAATGAACCAGCTGCTGATCAGTTAATGATGCAAAATCAAGGTAAGGCATGTAATAAAAGCGGACTTCTACTATAGTGTCTGAGGTCAGAGTCTAAACGACTGTTTTCACATCAAACCTGAGTTTTTTAAGCAATCAGATCTGCTTGGTGAGGATGGCAGCACACATTTATTCTGCACAGCACAGATGTGTTTCTATCCTGAGGGCCTTGTCACTCATCTTTGTAATTTTACACCAAGTCTTTTAGTTATAACATCTGATAATTTTTACTTTGATTTTAAGTGAAGATATGTCTGTAACCAATATCTTTCCACTGTGAAAGAGAAGTAGAAATAGAAATTTTGACTCAAATGTAAGTTAAATGCTCAACATTTTGAAAGTTGAACACACACATCCCCTGAAAGCCCTGAGATGTAATAAAATAGGATAAGGTTTGGCGGATTTTCTCAGTTTTCCTTGGATACATGGTTTTAGCAATACTAGACATGAAATCTTAGGATGCCACAAAAGTGTAAATAAGAACTGCTGTAAGCTCAGTTAGAGCACTGTAAGATACTGTGAACTACCAGTCTCTTACATGATCACAAATTTTAACACAAAATAAAAGGACAAAAAAACCACCCTACCTAGAGTTGTAGTCCTTACTCTAAACTAACCTGCACTTTCTTTTGCTGTAGGTAAAAAGTATTGCTCTTCCATCTAATCCATGGGAATTCACAGGAGACTATACTGAACTAGGTATCCCTCTTTTTTAAATTAAGTGGATGCTGAGTAGGAGGCTGTAAAATTGGCAGAAGAATAAAGCTGCTTGTCTAACAGCAACATTTGACAAGAGACTTTTTTTCTTTTTACATCTTGGGCTCTGAACTCATTAGCATGATCCTTGGTAAACTTTTCTGACCCGATTTTTACTTCGTGCAGGACTGGCACAACTGCATCTCTCATTATATCACATCAAATGAGTCCCACTGATGTGAACTTGGTACTAGCTTGTTAAGGAAAAGACAATAAAGGCAAAATTCTCCCAGCAGATCTGCATGACAGGTCTTGATTACTGACACCCTGCTCTATAAAAATGTGTAGTCTTGTCTTTGACATGCAGTCAGAGACAAACAATATCAGAGGGAAAAGATTTTCGGAAAAAAAAATGTTTGCCAAATTGCATAAAGAAACCTATTTTTAAGAAGACTTTATTTTTAGATATTTTATTAATACTGTTCATAAAGAACATTTTAATAGCAAAATTAATTACTGTTTAATTACAAGGAACAACAAATCCCATATTCTTTCCCCTCCATGCCGTGTACAAGAGAGGGAAAAGATCAATATTTGAACAAATACATGCAAACTCAGCTGGGCACTTGGAGACCAAGACAGATCCTACAGATTATGTGGACTGTGGATTAACCCTGAACTCACCACAAGGAAGCACACAGAGAGAAAAATGTGATTTCACTGACGGACTGGCAATCAATGTGGCGCCCTAAGAAACATGTCCATGCAAAGGATCAAAATCTTCAACTTAAAAAATTTATTAATAAAATAAAATCCTGGGCAGCTGTAACACTGAAGGAGCAGTCCCAGAAGTGGTCTGAAATCAGGTGTTGCACCTTGTGTCCTTATAATCAATACACAAAGATTGCATTGAGTCACAGTGAAAAATGATGGAAAAATCCCACCTGGTTTGGGGGTAAGGCTGTGTCAGAAGTTTTTCTGGGAGAACCCTGCTGCCTCTCAAGGAGGCAAATTTTCTGCTTGATTCCTCCTCTGTAAGGAGAGATAGGACAGCTTGAGACTTGCAATCTGTTTGCACAGTAAATAAAGATGGCAGATGAGGCAAGGCAGGAAGGAATGTTGTAGGCACTGCTGCCGCTGGGGGCTACCCATGGAAAAATCTCCTGGGTTATTCCTGTGCGAAAGCTGTGGCCATTCCTACAGCCAAGAAACAGGGCTTCCCCTAAAATGCTGCCAGGAGGGAGTGTCCAAAGGAGAGCATAAATTGCCATGAAAAAATATACAATTTTTCAGTTATTAATGGGATCGGTCTACACTACCTTGATGCAGTCGAGAAAGTCTTCAGTCTAGAGAAAACACAGTGAGTATAATAAGCTTCTCTCTCATTTTGCACATTTACTGTACCTGAGGGCATTTTCTTCTTATTGTCACAGCTCTGTTGTTGTAGCTGTATGTATGTTGTTATAGCTGCCATCTCCTAACAAAGTTCAGGTTTCAGTTTGATAACCAATTTCCAATCAATAATTCCTTATATTTATTTCATAACTGGAAGTTTCCTAAAATTTCTTCTTCCTGTATAGAATAGAATCATTTAAGTTGCAAAAGACCTTTAAGATCATCAAGTCCAACCATTAACCTAGCACTGCCAAGCCCACCACTAAACCACATCCCTAAGCACCACGTCTACCCAACTTTTAAATACCTCCAGGGATGGTGACTCAATCAGTTCCCTGGGCAGCCTGTTCCAATGCTTGATAACCCTTTTGGTGAAGAATTTTTTTCTAATATCCAACCTAAACCTCCCCTGGCACAACTTGAGGCCCTTTCCTCTTGTCCCATCACTTGTTACTTGGGAGAATAGGTTGACCCCCACCTCTCTACAACCTCCTTTCAGGTAGTTGTAGAGAGCGATAAAGTCTGCCCTCAGCCTCCTTTCCTCCAGGCTAAACAACCCCACTTCCCTCAGCTGCTCCTCAAAGACTTGTCCTCCAGACCCCTCACCAGCTTTGTTGCCCTTCT
>RSEF01000001.1:77250411-77272519 GCA_003993805.1 Himantopus leucocephalus | reverse complement strand
AGTTGTCTGCAACAGAGCTAACTGGAACAGTCCAAACCAGAGCCAGGCAGAGAGTGAGTAATCAAGGACTGCTGGGAACCAGAAGGCTGCAGCAAGAACTCTCTCTGTATCTTTTATTTAACAGTATACACATACCCATATCCTAGGACTCTCATGCTGATGCTTAGGCAGAGTGTGCTGAAAACAGATTGCTTGCCTGTATTTCACTGACCATTCTTGTGCTAGCAGTAGTGTAAATAATGTCAATAAAAATTTCTTTCAATACGTGCCCAGGTTGCACTATCACAGCTTTCCAGAAAACAATAGTTGCTGCGTAGCAGAATGATGAATCAATATATCAAACTGTCCAGGGCATTTAAATCATGTGGGCTGAGGATATTAACAGAATAACCATTTTCCAGCATGCCTTCAAGTGACAAGCTGCAATTTCAGCACTGTTGCAAATAAGAGAATTGGCACTAGGATGTTAACCTCTTCACCATAGCAGAGAAGGGGAGTGCAGCTACAGCAGCCATCCCACTGGATTAAGAGTCTTTCACTCTAGGAATTAGATGTTATGAAACAATACTTGTGTCATTTTACAAGAAAATCTTAAAACCTCTAACTGGAGACTTAAAACTAAAACCTAACAACAACAACAAAAAGGCAGGTTCATTCCGATTTTTTCTTTCCCATAACAGAACCATGATGAACTACTAACCCTGTGTGTAATTCCGATTTATGGTCCACGCACTTATTTGTACTCTTATATGAGATGAAAAAGAAAGGACTTTTTCTGCAAAGCAGTCACTTCAGAGCTGCTAGCTTTGCACCACCAGACTGATAATGGTATTGCTCTGTCCACCTGCAGATATGAGAGATGCTTACCAGTTCCCCCCAGTGATTTCTTTAACTCACCAGCCAAAAACATTAGGGTTCACTCAAGCTTCAAACATAGTCAATGGCAAGAATGCCACTGACTTTTTGGGCAATGACCAAACCATTAAAAGGATAGCTATTACAAGTGACATAAATACTATGTTCCTGCTATGTGGAGTTCCTTGGAGGTCATCACAAATTTAAGCACCCTTGGAAATGCAGGGATGTTCAACTGCAATCAACCTAGAATCCATTAAAAAAGAAAGGGATTCACCTGCTGGGAAGGTGTAGAAAACTGCTCCTGAATCTCTGAACAAGACATCAACAAATATGCTGATTTACCTGAACTGTGGCACTAATGCTCTTTGATGTCTCTCTCCTCTGATATTTTTTTTTTCAATACTTGATGAAACATGAAAGCTCTAGTCTTTTTCCTAAGGTGAAAATAGATGCTTTTGAGACAACCATCTGTAACGTGTTGGACACTAAATGTTTTCTCACTTTCTGTCCTAAACTGGACTGTTGCCAGCTCATACATTATTTTAGTGTTTTCCAAAAAGCTACAGAACTTTGAGTTAACCAGATCTCAGCTTTTCATTTTTCTTCATTTTTAACCACGTAAGAGTAATTTAGCATTTGTTGTTCTGGAATGAAGGGGAAAATATGTCACCTATTTAAGCTCAAAAACTAGCTAGAAAATGTATTCTTCTAAATTAAAATAAAAATAAATCCTGAGTTTTAACCTAGCTTTGAGTTGTCACTGAATACTTGGAGCTAATCCTACCAAGTCTGTAGCAGTTGTGACTGCACTAGCTACTGTTTATATCACACTTTGTGTGTTACAGAGTTTGCAGGAGCTGTTGCATGCAAATACCTATGCCTTTAGTACTTCTTGCCCCCCAGATGTTTAGGGTATATAGTTGTATATAGTGCCAAGCAGGTAGGAGGTACCTATGCTTCATATCTTTAAGTATTAATAGAGGATGGATGGATAGATAGATAAGAGGAGCAGCACTTTGGCTGTTCCTGCCATGGGTGACAGCCTGTGTCCATTCCCCATCAGACACCAGAGTATCACATAGGCACACTCCCCCTGAAAGCCACCTCTGTAAAACAGACCTCCCTAGACCCATGGTTCTTGGAAAACTTGTTTGAGTTATAGCTGCAGCACTCAGCTTATTTATAAAAGAATTAGTTGCCTATCTGTATCTAAATACATTTCAAAGTTTGGAAGTTAAAAAAAAAAGTAGTTTAATCTATTCCTCTAATCTGTTCCCCCCTAATACATGCTGTCTGTGCTGTCCTCCCAACTTCCAGATGGTAAGCCATTTCCAAAAACATATCTTTCTTTCTGGNGTAGTTTAATCTATTCCTCTAATCCGTTCCCCCCTAATACATGCTGTCTGTGCTGTCCTCCCAATTTCCAGATGGTAAGCCATTTCCAAAAACATATCTTTCTTTCTGGATGCCTTTCGAAAATATAACCCAATCAGAAGCTACAAGTTTGATGCAGCTATTAGTGGCTGGATTCTTTGGCTTCAGTTATGCAGAAGATCTGATTAAATTATTATAATGGCCACTTTTGGCCTTAAAACAAAAACAATATAAAACAACAAAACATATAACATCTAATTCCCCTTTTCCCTTTCCAAAGACCACAAATAGCTCGGGACTAACTTTCTTCTACAGAAAGAAACTTAACAATATATGCTGTGGGTGCACCAACCCATGCCAGTGAAGTAATCTTATTTGTTTCATCCCCACAGGGATTGCGTAGTATTTCTGGGAAGCGGAGCTCTTGGCTTACAAAACCAGGACCCACAAATGTTATTCTTGCTGTTACGTGAAGCTCTGTGCAACATGGGGTGCTCAGAGCGTGCAGGACTTGATGTTTGGGGACTGGTTTACCTGCTGTACCTGCACCTTCCCCTTCTACAAGAGGACGTGAACCAGCATGGGCTGCTTTCAGGTCTAACTCCAAGACACAGCCAGGTATTTTGGGAGTAGCCCAAGTAAACAGTGTAAAACTTTGGAAGAGGACACTTGTTGGGAGATGGGCACCTATTTTCTCTGACAAACCACCTGAGATGAAGTATAAAAGGCTGCCAGCTTCACCTGGTTTTCTCCTCGTATTTTCTTGGGTTGGGTTTCATTAAGTCTGTTCATAGATTCAGAAAGTCGCTCTGCCTGGCATTATTTAGCATCAACAGTATCATTCATATGACAGTTGTGCTATCTAGGGATTAAAATAGAATATAGTGCCTTAATGCACGCTATGTGCACATTGCATCCCGGACAGAAGCATTTTGAGAAACTCTGGAGAGAGAACCAAATATTGTAAAAAGCTGTTAAAAGCAGCAAGCTAAGTTTTACAGAGCAAGTCAAAATTTAGCCCTTGATTTCTTGATGCAAATGGCCAGACTTTGATCGAGTAGAAATCAATTAAACTCTACTTTCAGGCCCAAAGCTTCCTAAAGACAAAATCTCATCAAGGCATTTGCCTCTTGATAGGACTGAAAAATGCATCCCAGCAATTGTAACGCTAGGAGAATACCAAACAAACCTCCTGCTCTCTCCGAGTCCAGCTCCGCACTTACTCCAGACGCTGCAGTTACTAATCAACGTCAGTTTGATTTCACACTAATATCCCAGTTAATCTTCATGGTTTCAGTTGCTGCAGACTCTTGTTACAAATCTCTAGCGTACATACAGTGGCTGCAGAGGCATAAGATTAATAAGAGTATAGGATAAAGACAGGTGGCCATTTATTATAATTTGTTTTGCCATGTGCATAATAAAACACTTCTTGCCAAAAGTAAATGCGTGCAGCAGTATGTTTTCCATATCTTGCATCTGATTTTGTTTTTGCTAAATCTTACGGCCAAAACCACACCACAAGAGCAAATTTACTACTAAAATTTATACCACAGGGTGAATTTCCTTCTTTAAGCTGGGTGTTGACTGAAGGAGGTGCAGGGAAAGGTTAGGAGTGGAAATGCTACTTTTTGCAGGACCTTCGGATGAAGCACAATCATTTGACTGAGAAACACAGACAATCCTTAGTTCACTTTGATCCCTGATGCTGAGAGAAAAAAGAAAAAAAGCTTTGTGTAAGCTGTCAGGTTTATTTAGTCATGAGAATAGATTTACCTTACAAATGTTCATAAAGGAAAAGCTCTTCTTGCCGTTCTTCCCTCAGTTTTCTATGCCAGCCCTTTCCTATTAAGTGGAATTCTCAAGTCAAATAAAATTTATTAGAGACTGAGGGAGTATATGCATGCCTTTTACATGCAAAGGTGCTGGTGGACGCTATGCTTGATGAAACATAATGTGATCAACCCACAACCTTAGGGAGGGGAATGAAGACTTTGTTCTTTGAATCATAGTGAGAGAAACCAAAGGACTTCCCTTTCTCCTGGAGAAAAAGACAGTAGAGTATCCAGACCAATGGGAAAATTAAGTGGACAGCAGGTAAGATTTGTAAAATGAGAAAATAGAATAAGAAGGGGGAAGTGTCAACACCATTCATTGTATTAGCCTATCAGATACAAAGAAGGTAAAATTATAACTTAGATGTAATGTCCTTCAAGGTGTCTACATATTAGCAGTAGCATATCAAGCTGGCAATTTACATCAAGCAGAGATGGTTTGTTCAGCTCTGACATATCGGCTTAGTTGTATGTCAGAAGACGAAATCGTTAAGCCCTGAAGTTCACCTGAAGTTTCCCAGTTAATTTTAAGTACATACGTTAGATCAAGACTCTGCATGCAGATCATCTTGTTGGTTACAGATCTCTTTGGTGGTTGGATGACCTCTACATGGATAATTTGTTTACTTGGCCTTCCAAATAGTGTTAATATACTTAGACTATACTAATCCCAAGTATCTGTTTATAATCTGTATTCTGTTTACTGATGCAGTTGACAACATTGCAACTAGAAGAAGCACCCATATGCTGCTGAAGAGAGTATAAAAAGTTTAACATCTAGCAAAGTCATTGATGAGAAATGAGCACATTTCTCTGGGCTGAGCCTGTTGATGTTAGCAAAGGGCTAGGAATAGCTGAACCTAAGCAGATAAATTCAGGACTGATCGATCCTTTTTCTCATCCTTTTCATGAGATCCAAGATGAAATGTTTTTAAGGCTTGGTAAGAGGGACTTGTTATTCTTCCACACACCCCTTTCATTTTCACATGCTTCTCTTATTTCTTGGCTCTGGCTGGGACCAGGAGCAAGAGCAGGATGCTCTCATCTTTCCAGCCTGACTAGAAAAGGGAAATATTAGAAATCTAATGAAAAGCATGTCCCCTGGAGATTTCCAGCCCAGTTTTGCAGATGCAGCTGTAGTTCAGATAATCAACACGACTTCTAAGTGCTTACTTGAATGGAATTATTCAGTTGCTCTGCAACACTAAATAAAGCATACATGGGATAAAGTTGTTGGTGTGGATTAATGGAATCTGTATTTTCAGCTCAGTTTTATAAGGTGCTAGTACTCAACACACTGATGTCCTCATCTCTCACCAGCATCACTCATTTTCTAAATGATCTGACCCCTAGAGAGCAGCACTCAAGTAAGTTTGCTTTGCTTAAATAGACCCACCATTGAGAGAAATTGCTCTTTCATTTACAGAAAAGCTGTTCAGCAGGCATTTAGCCTATGCCATCCAGCTCGTGCGTCGCTGCAGCTTCCCACTTTCCTGTCCCTTTTACTATTGCCAGCTTGCATAGATCGTTGCCTGGCTGGATTGTACAAGATAGGCCAACGTACTGGCTGTCTCTGGGAAATGAGACACTTCCCTCTTTGTAGAAGTCTCCAGCTCAAGCAACTCAATATCAATTGCACAGTCTATGGCTGCATCCTACAGGGGTCTTCCACTGATGTCAGGACATGCGCTAAACGCAGCGCCAAAAGAGTGGAGAATTTTGCCCTTATTTAGTGAAAAGTGCTTGGACACATGTTGAACTGATGAGCTCAACTGGGTGTATAGCAAATAGCCACAGTCATTTGCCAAGCTTTATTTAACACTCTTAAATATGTTTATTTTGTTAAAGCTGAGCCGTTCTAAAGCCTTTTGACGTGGAATCCTGTGTGCAAATCAGCTCTAAGTAGAAGAATGTGTGAAGGGGAAATCCATACAAAGTATCTGTAAACAGATACTGGTGATTACAGTGTGATCTGTGATTATTTAAATGGATTGTCTAACACATTCCTGCTTGACATAATTAACTATACTTATTATTCTGTTACAGTACAGTAGCTAGCCATATGGTAGCTCACCCATTTTTTGAGTGTTTTTTTAATTACTATTATTTTTAATTTTTTAAATGTTTTAATCTAGTACAGAACATACATTACATGATAAATTACCCATATATTACCTTAATAAATTGATATTTAGGTCTAGCCAACACAATTTTACTAATTAAATGTCAATATGTGCCCAAGAGTGCAGCTCTTCAACATTGTAAATGTCACAAATTAGCAAATAGGCAGTATTGTCTACAACTATATTTCTCCAGATTACAGGCAAATTCTTCCATACATCTCCTGTGACACAATGTAGGGAGAGAGGAGAGGACAGGAGGCAGAGTGGGAAGAGAAAGCTTGTGGTAGGACCTGCCAGGGGAGACTGTTCCTGCAACATTCCACATACACTTGTTTTTCCCCTGTTATTCCCTGTTGGTCATTTGTGTTGCCAATACAGAGGGGAGTCAAAAATTTGAACACAAGTATGCTGTTAGAGGATGTCACCATTGAGCTCAGGGAAATTAGCTGGTGAAATTGCCTAGCATTAAAGGTCTCACATAGTGGTCCCTAACTATAGCCACTGATCTTAATTTTAGTGGGCTTGAATTAATTCTTTGGTCCTGTTGTTTTGAGTGGTTTTGACAGAGTGAGGTCTGTAGCAAAAAGAAGCCTTCTCTGTCTGTCCCTCTCTCCCCCGAGGAAGGGTAGGGACTTTTCTAACAGGGTTCGGTAACCTTGTACACTGGAACCCACCAAAGATTTTGCAAGTAAAACCTGCCATTTCTGTTACACGCTTTGTTTTAGCAATTCTAGTTCCTCATCTTCTGAGATTATCTGGTCTCCATTCCCTTAGGGTCATTAGGCTACAACAGTTTCTCCAACTTCTCTTAGTACATCTTGGTCCTAAGCTGATCCACTGATGTTAAATCTCAGCATTTTAATGACAGACCAAGATGATATATCAGCCCCACAGAAATGATTAAGGAAGATGCATTCAGTTGCCAACTCTAATTGAGTAAATTGATAAACAGACTTATTGCTTACTCTGTGGTGATATTGGCCGGATTTTCCACTGCCATTACTGCTGAATTTCTGCTGGTTTTCTTCTGTCTTCAACACACCTGTAAAATACTGCCCATTGCAATTTTAAAAAAATAAGCTTGCGTAAGAATAATTTCAAGAAAATGTAAATTCATGCTGTAACTGTAAGCAGTTTTCAAGTTTCCCAGTTCTCAAGACAGATTCTGAGGAAAACCTAGCATCTGAATAGTCACCCAGAAATCAGAAACTTCTCTAGGAAAAATTTGCCCTTCAACTATTACAAAGGGCTGTATTTGCAAAACTACTCTTCACTGCCATCTTGTGACACAAAGAAATTCTCAGCAGGAGTTTGCCTTTGTGGACTCAAATGCATCACGATAGCAATTGTGAAAAGTGAACACCTCAGATTAAATGCTTGTTTGCATATTTTGATAAGACAGGTCTTAAAGCTCTGCACGGAAAGGCTCCATTTCTCAGTGCTGCATCATCTTTAAAAGGTGTCAGTAGTTACGGAGGGACATACAGAGTTATCCTTGCTCCTCTTTCTGACATTGCTATTAACTATTATTAATTTGCAAAATGAACCTTGGGAAAGTCACCTTTTGACTGTGTCTGTCCCCCCCAAAAGGTAACTTCTCCAATACACATCTCTACAGAAACTTTCCTCAGCTGCTGCCTAATCCTGTAGAAACCAAGTTCTCCACCCTCAGAGCTTCTGTGCTCTTTCAAAAGCACTTCAGCTCCCTGCCCTGTAACCATCATGCGTTCAAGACACATCAGTATTTATAAAATAGGTTTTCTTCTACTCATATTCCAGGATCCTGGTGGTCTTCGCAGAGCACACAAAACCAAGTGAGCTCTGCTCCAGATAGTTTTGAGGAAGAGTCAGAAGTTAATGTTGTCCCTGTTGCCCCATGCACGTAGGGAAAATCCATTACCTTCAGTTTAAACACTTATCCTTAGCACAATTTATTTGTTATTTGCTGACCTAAAGGAAAGAGTGAACAGGACTTTACTCAGTGTTTAGAGAACTTACTTGGTACATAGGAGGGTTGTGCTGTAGTTTCCCTAAATAATTAACCCAAAATAGTGACACCAGAAGTCTAAGAGAACCACTCACTCAAGGCAGGAATTCAATCATTTCTCTCAGATCTAATTCAAGATACAAAAGAGAAATTCACTTCTCATGTAGAACCAATTTATCTTCATTCTTTCAAAGCAAGCTATCCAAATCCACCAGAGTGCCCAAACTGAAAAAAAAAAAAGCACCTAACCTTACCAAATATCTAGCAGCATAACGTAACATCATCTATCTAGTTTCTTTTACTAAATAACTTGTGTTCTACTGTTAGATTTTATTGTCATTTTTGTAGGAAGCTAAGACATCTACTTCTGATTTGTGGGAAGCCTTCACACTGAATTTGGGACTATGCATCCTGCTAGACAGATGACTAAGCAGTGACCATCTCAATGCTTCACCATTTTTGTGACATTTACCAACTCCCTCAGCTATAGAAATGACCTAGTAATATTCTCTAACCACACAGGAGATGTGAAATATAACGAAACTCATGCCTTTCCTCTATCAATAAACAGGCTTTGAGGACTTCAATGAAGGATACTGTTTAAATGCAAGTCACTCTGCAGTGTATGAAATCAAAATTAGATTTTATTAGGAACGATCTCTGGGGGAAAAAAGTTTATGAGATAAATGCTTTAGTGCTTGTCTGAAATAAAATGACAGGAAAATAATTAAGGTTTGGCCTTTGGAAGGCCTTCCTTGGTAGAATCAAACCACAACAATGAGAATTACTATTAAATACATTCGAGGATAAATACTCATTTCCTTGTTATGATTTCTGTAGTTACAGGAAATAAAACTATTATTGATCAGACAGACTGAAATAGTTTAATAGCTTCTCTTCTCAAGAACAAAGATCATCCAACTCTTCCTTTGTCATAATTCTTTGAATAAACATTAGCCATCCGCGCTCTGGGGAGAGAGTTTCATGCCTGTGATTAAAACACCCTTAAAATAAAGTAAAATAAGAACTGCAGGACTGACACTATAGTTGCTAGAAGAAGAACAGTTCAACTGAAAACCTAAGTCCACATCAAGGTGGCTTACTGCAACGCATCAGTGCAAACTATTTGTGGCCCAGCCTTACAAACAAGTAGCCAGCTACTTGTTGTCTCTCACGGAGAGCCAAAAAAAATTAAAGTGTATTTTTTCCAGAAAAAAGCCCTTAGATTTAAGGCCTGTAGTTTTCAAGGCACTGTGCTTAGCATTGTTTTATTACTCAGCTCTACAAATATGCATAACAGACTTCACAATTCAAAAGTGTTACTCACACCGCCTTTGGGGCTACAGCATCCTTTATGTGCAATTTACCCTTCAATGTCTGCAGTAGCTTCCCACAGAATTAAATTCCAACTACTTTTGGTAGTATTGACAGAAAAAAAATCCCAGACCACCTCTTCCTTAATTCCTACAAAATCTCAAGGGGAATCACTCCAAAAAAAAAAAAAAAAGTATTCAGCATTTGATTTTTTGGATGTAAGAGAGAATACCACACAACAATTAATCTAAACAGAGCTGTGTCTCCTAGCAGAAGCATTTCTTCTTAAGCAGGTGAAAATGTAAAATTTGTGTGACCTGCTCTGACAGTTTATATTTAGTTACCTTGAACATAAAACATTACTCAGTTCTTAGATTTATGTTCATCTATGAAGGCCCTGACATTTCTGGCATGTTAAGTTCAACTCCTCACACAAGTTTGATAGTCTTAAACAAACAAAACCTCACATAGCACTGGAGTTACATAAAGTAACCACGATTTGTGATGCTTCACTGTATGCATGTCAGAACTATTGGGGGTGGCCAAAACCAGCTTGCCTAGCAGTAAAATATAAATAACCTTAAAATTCTCTTTACTTGTAACAAGAAGGTAAAGACAAAAACTATGCAAAATTTACTTGAATTCAGTTTGAACTCAGTTTGCAGCTCTGTGGAATTTCCCTTCCCCTATGGACTCGGCCGAAGATTCAGATTCCTACAGCTGGATGTTAAAGGTGACCATGCATCTGCACAGGAATATAAAGCTAGTCCGTCCTTCATCCGAGTCTCCCGATAGAGAGAAATGATCTCTAACAGATCTGTAGAGATCTCTAACAGATCTTCTGCCAGCTGCTATGACTAATTCCAGAGAAATAGCATTTTTTTATTTTAAAAAATAAGAATCTCAGGTGTTCATGTTGGATCCTAGCAAGTTTCCCAGCATTCCCTCCTGCTGTATAATACAAACTATTTAAATTAGAAAATGACCATGGATAGTTGGTGTATTTTGCAAACAACATTTAGCAGTGGTTTAAAAAGAAAATTCTACCTCTTGACAGTCTAAACAAAACAGTAAAATTCAGGAAAGTTTAAGAATAGATCCAGTTTGCCCAAGGCTTTCCCATGTCCCTGACCATCCTTACTGTCTCGACTTGGTTTGGAAACACGGTTTTCATCACAGAAGGCCTATGAGTTTAGCTTTTGCTCAGCTTCTCTCTTCCATATTAATTTTGTGGTCAGATGTTCCTTTTCCAACAGTCTATGTTGTATTTTCGACTCAGATTTCTTTTCAGCGCTTGATAATATTCCATCAGAAGTCCTAATTCATCCTCTCTTTCTGCTGGTGTTTGTCATCACCAGAAGACTGCCTTCAAAGCTTTAAAAATGCAAATGCAGAAAAAACTGTAGAGACAGGGCATCTGTCTCTGGTGCCATCATCTAAGAGAAAAATGGGTTTTTCAGTGACACTGCAGTTATGGTAGAAATTCAAAGCAGGTCCTTCTATTTTTGTATTTTTCTGAGGAATGTTGAAATACCATATGATGTAGGGAAAAAACTCCACAGTGCAAGTCTGAATATTAACCAGGTAATTTACAATGCACAATTACTTTTGAGGGTTTTTAAATCAAATACTGCTTTCAAATTCTTTTTAGGCCTTCGGGATATTTTTGAATTCTGCCTCTAAAAAAAATTACAACCATGCCATTCACCTCAGTATGCCTTGGAGCAAATCCCTGTACAGATGGGTTTGTGTCAAACATTAAGCTCAGGAGACTCTGGGAGGTGGAACTGACCTTTTATAGCTAAGGCCCATTTTCCAAACTACTTAGGAGCTTACAGGCTGATGTCCATCATACTTACAGTAAGTCAAACCCTCTTCCAAAACACTCAGGGAGAAAAATCATTCGCCCAGTGGTTTTGACCAAGTGAAAGGACTTTTCCACCTTTTTCATTTAAGAAAAGAAATGAATAACTACAATGTACAGCCTACTGCCATGTTTCTTTAAGGATGTTTTGGTTAACCAATCCCTATTGGAAATAATTCTTTCTGTCTATATTCCCTAATGTTTTCATTTGAGAAATTTCCCATTATGTGTTTCAATTTATATTTTTTTTTTAAAACTGAGAGGTAGTCTCAAGAATTATGCCCTGTTCAGAAGCTTTTCTCCCTGGCGTATCATAGCATGTCTGGATTTTTCAAAGAAATAAGATAGTGAAATAAATGAGGTATTTAAATGCTAGTTTCCCAAGTCACAGACATGACCTGTGTGTATGTATTTCTAGTATGTGGTGCTACCCGTTCCAAAAGCTGTCAGGTGCACAGCGCTTGCACATCACTCACTATTTTAATTGTCAGAAGAGTGCAGTATTTCTTAAAAGTGATTAGCTAACTGGATGGAAAAAAAAAAAAAAAGTGTTTGCCTATGCTCTTTGGTCAGGCTTTCTTATAACACACAGTGGTCCTCATTACATTGTGAAAGAGTCCTGTGCCGTGCTCAGGGCCTCAGCAAGCGCGATGAGGGTGTTGCACCATAAGACCACTCCAGAAGAGTCCAGGGCACCCAGATGGTGAAGGTGTAAGCCTTTAGAGACAGAAGACAGCCCAAATCCCAGAGCTCGCTTCCTTATGAGCAATAGTAAGACCACAGCCAAATGATTTACAGAAGGGTGGGAGCACGGGCCGTATATCCCAGCTAGTAGGCACAGAGGGCACTTTTGCCCATGTACCAGAGGCTGAGTTTAGAGTCCTGATTCCTGATTTTTATCTTGATTTGGGGTATTTGGTTACAGAAAGTTATGTCTTATTGTTTCAGGTCTGTATCAAGCATTTCTGGTACCTTTTACCTTCAGACAGAGCCAGTTTTCTCTCCTCCCATTTTCAAACAAAACCTGAAGTAATTTCCTTAGGAAAGAGGCAGCATATGTTCAGGTTTCTGATCACACAGCTGCAGCAGTTGACACTTAATATGCAAAGTAATTCTCACAGTAACTACTCATGAGAAACTCCTTCCTGGCACAAAGCTCTTTAACAAAAGATTAGCACCATGCTGACCTGATGCTAAATGAGAGTGCTTGATAATAAAGTTAAATACAATAACCGTCTCTCTCATGCACAGCAGCAAGAAGTTATGGATAAAATAACGGGCTCCACAAAATATGTGTTTGCAAGAAAGACTGAATTTAAATATGCNCCAATCTGAATGCGATTTAGACAGGAAAGGTAAAAGGAAGACCTAACCATGTAGGCACTCTGTAGCTTTCTCCTTTTAATACATTAGTTTTAGAAGACTTAAGTTATCACTTTGACATTACTGAAAATTTTAGAGTAAATCCAATAAAACCACATGGCAGTCTACATCAGTCCTATTAACAATCTGATTCAGTACAGAAAAGTGAAAACCAATTGGGGAAAAAAATACTTTTTTTTTTTTTTCCAAAAGCAGCAGAAAATAGGCTTTTTTATCCATACTGAAAAGTTAGTCTTCCAGAAAACCATGTAAAACTGTAGAAAATTCACATCTTGTCATAATTTTAGCAAACAAAAAAGATGTAGATCTTCTTCGCAGGCTTTTCTTATCTTTGTTTTTAAACAAAGAAGTGANACAATTGGGGAAAAAGATACTTTTTTTTCCAAAAGCAGCAGAAAATAGGCTTTTTTTATCCATACTGAAAAGTTAATCTTCCAGAAAACCATATAAAACTGTAGAAAATTCACGTCTTGTCATGATTTTAGCAAACAAAAAAGATGTAGATCTTCGCAGGCTTTTCTTATCTTTGTTTTTAAACAAAGAAGTGAGAATTGCAAAAATCAGCAAAGTTTTCATTATATATCACCAGATTTAAATTTAAACAATTTTTTAACTACTCCTAAAACCGGAGACTTACAATTAGCAACCCCTTAAAGGAAACGCTCTAGAGATTTCCAACCCAAAATTAAAATAACAAAAAAACAATAAAGATACTACCCATCAGAAAACCAGTACCTCTAAAAAACAAAATTAGCAGGGAGCAATAGAAATCCAGCAAGATATATTTAGAAACAGATCCAAGTAGGCCCATTCTGCGAGATACCTTCAAGAAAAATGGCAAGGGGTTTTTTCACACGCTTTTCAACCCTGCTCCTTCTCTTCACACTACAAACAGTCACATTTTTTCAAAATAATTGAAGAACTTATATATTGGGATTCCTTCCCATATTTCCTTACCATGCCATTAAAGAACTGGGAGACACTCTTTCTGGTGTTGACTTTCTGCCTATACACAGAGCAAGTTCATTTTGCAACAGATAAACTGAGAATAATCATCCTTCCCCATTCAACAGAGTTTAAGGATAAAGAGAGAGGGTCACATATATCCAACAAGGATGCAAACCAAGGTACGCTGATGTAAGACCTTGTCATCTCTACCCAGCACCCAAACGTTTGGCACTTCCTCCTTGTAAGTGCCTGCAGGGCTGCAGTATTTGTTTCCTAGCGTATTTTATCCAAAATTTAAGTAGATTGACTTAGAAGTTTTGGCTGCAACAGCATATTTCAACTGAAACACATTATGGGGGAGTCATATGAGCCACTTCATTGGCAGGAGGCGATGGGCAGCTGGGGCTGTGACTTCTTCCACCAGCACCGCCAGGCCCTGGAAGAGGCTGTTTGTCTATGACTGAAGCCCTGAGACAAGCAGATGTTGGCCTTGTCTGCAGAAAGCACGTAGGGTCACAAAAGCTGTCGGCTTTCTCCTGTGCCACACTGTCAGACAGTCCGCGATGGTCCCCAGCCATACACTGATGAACGACGCCACAAAGCCGTATGATGCAAATAGCAGCAGGGGGGAATTAGTACAGCATGCTCAGCGTGAGGTTAAAAGTTTCTGGCAACTACAAGCACGAAATGATGTGTTGCAACAGTGATTTGCCCGAGGTCTGTAGTAAGCCTCCCTGCACTCCCTGGCAACTCGCAGAAGTGTTGCGGAGACCCTAAATGCAAGGGAACGGAGTGGCATTCTCAGCTTTAGCTATTAAGGGAGACAGATCAGATTCAGAGAGTGCTCCAGAGATGTCTCCACCTTCCCCTATTCACCTCTGGGTTTCTGATGAGGCCAGCAGACAACAGGATGGTGTCCCAAGGCTGTGCCAGATGCCAGGGATGCATGCCTGCCTGCAGGTACGTACGCACTGACTCTCAGCCCTGGGAGAAACAGCAAGATGCCCTTGTGGGCACGACAGGTCTGCTGGTACACAAATAGATTACATTATTAAGCCCACCCTGGGTGCTGCTATTCTCTCCGTTGACCTAGCTTTCAAAACATGTGGTAGAAGAAGCAATTTGGAGACTGACAGTGCTATAAGCAATGCAAAACAGGGGTAGAAGACGAGGTGCAACAGAGCGGGGTAAAAGCAGCAGACAAATGAGCATGTGAACATGGTCCTCCTGCACTGCAGTCAGGGTAAGGAGGAGTCTAGAAAAGCAGAGTCCGACATTACTTTGTTTCAATTGCTTATTCTTCAAGTAGTTCTCTGAGCTTCAATGGATGTGATGCTGCCTAGAAGGAAGACTAATTCACCTTTTTTCTCTTCAGATTTGGACACTCAATCTTAAAAATACATGAAGTGTATTTTCAAAAGTGAAAATACATGAAGGTATATATTTTTGGCCAAATCTCTAATCCTCACTCACTCAACATTCAGATAGCCTCATTTCATGGCTGATGGAAGGAGTGGAGCAAGCGATGTTGGGTTCAAATATGTATACATCTGGCATGGCTTTTGTTCCTAGCATATGGTAATAGGGGTTTTTTTTATCTCCTGAAAAGCAGTAAGTTTTGTATCCCCGTAAGATGCAATCAGAAAACTGTCCCTGAGAGTTCATGAATTAAAAAACAGCAAAAGACAAGCAATTGTCTCTCAGGATGCACAGACTTTAGAGTAGCATTTTCCCTTTTTGGCAGATGAGACACTGCAGAAGAATTTATAGAGGCTGATGCTGGGCAATCTGAAGAATCACAAGTGGGTTAGAAATGTATTTTAAACAAAAGAGTGCTCGTGAATCCTTTAGGACGCTGGCCACCAAAAATAAAAGAGATGTAACTGGTTTGCAACTTCTTGTGTACTTTTTTTGTAAAAGCGTCTCAAACACTGACGTTTCACATACCCATCCATTATAAATGGTGCATGACCCTACCTAAGGTTATGAAAATTTGCTGACCTAGCCCACTACTGAAAGACTGGCCCAGCAAGAAGTGCTGATTCTCAGCTTTCAGAAAGATTTTCTAAAAATATGTTCTGAATCTGCAGAAAGCCAACTGAAGTTAACAGGTCCCATTTGGAAGCCTTACTTCCATAGGCTTTGCATTCCTTCAATTCACATAGGCTTAACTTTGAAACAGGTGATTTTAAACTTTTATTAAACACCAAGCATTTGTATGTAAGGTTTTTCATTTTATTTGCAATATCAGAGAGGACATCTGCAGCAATTAATGCCACAAGAACTCTGAAAGTCACTATAGAAAAAGGAAAGGCTACAGAGGAAAACAAAAAGGAAAGAGCTTTGTAGCCATCAGGGAAGCCTAAACAAGAGGAATAGTATAGAGCCTGTATTAGTTAAAGCTCTCTTTCTAAAAGTATATTGAAAAAACCACAAGTATTCAATGACAGTCACATTCTGGCTGATTGAATCACACCAGCTTCAAGAGAGGTACAACTCCTTTGGACAAAAGCTGACTTTAAAACTGATCTTGTATTTCCCCATCTCCCACTCTTAAAAATCTATGAATACTTTCCTTTCTTCAAAAATATAACGATGACAAAAAAAATCTTTCCAAGCTCAGCAACATGCAGAGTAACATAATTCCCATCTAAAATAACACTGTCTGAGCAGTGAACCTGGAATATACACCCCTGGCTGGGAAAACAGCAGAGGTACTTGTTGTGCAACCACATCTATTTCTAGGCAAAATTCTGCAGGACAGAGATTTACAGCAGCACTCGCCTGATCAGGCTGTAAGAGATTAGCTTGCTCTGGAAGGAGATGCTTTTTTGCCAATGACCAAGAGTGCAATAACAACGCGGAGGAAGCACACGACGTTACTGGCAGCGCAGTGTTTTCTGCCTCATTGTGCCAGCCTTCCTCGCTTACAGGTGTGTGAAAGCTTCGTGTCAGCACAGCCTGTCTGCTGGGCTCTGCCTCCAGCCCTGCCATGCTTGTGCCTGCTGGCCTGCTAATGTTTTGTTTCTCTTCACTTTCCTCAAGGTGAGAACTTAAGCATTTTCCTTGTTTATTTCTGCTTCTACCTATGCTAGAAATGGTTCTAGTACTCCACTTCCTTTTACCAGAGGAAATAGCTCTATAACAACAAATCACTATGGGTTTTCCTTTTGGAATACATTCATTGAAGAACAGCCTTATTTTCATAGAATGGTTTAGGCTGAAAGGGACCTTAAAGATTATCCAGTTCCAACCCCCCCTGCCATGGGCAGGGACAATTTTGCTCTAACGCCTTTTTAAAAGCTTTGCACGTTTAGAGAAGTTTCTGCCCATTTCATTTGGGGGTCTCTTTGAAACATAAGAGAAACTTTTGAGTGCAGATCCTTACTCACTGTCAAGCAGTGTGAAGATTAACACTAGTGGAGTGATACAGACAGATGCAAACTGGTCAGTGGTACTGAACAGAAAGCAAGGAGGTTATCTCAATCAGCCTATCATCTCCAAGACAAATTCAACAGTTTAGCTGTAGGCATCATCCAGGAAACACAGTGCCTGTTATATGGAAAGTGGGATAAAAACCAATTGCTTGGAGGTGGTTGTTGTTTTGTTTTATGGGCTTCAAGAAAGGAAATTATTAGTATTTACTGATGTTTTTTCTTGTCAGCTGTGCAAATCATCACTCAAAATACTACAAGAAATGCCTTATACAAAGAGTATTTTTCCCTTTTAATTTTGGCCGAGACCCCTTGGTAGCATCCTGTTTAAGCACAGAAAGGGTTTTTGTTTGAGAGTTCAGAGCTCAGTGACATTTTTGAGGTCTGTGTTCCTTCTCAAGTTATACTCCAAAGAATGCCTAGGTTTTGGTGGTGAGATTATGAAGTTTGAAAATATGAACAATCAGCTCAGGAGAAAAAGAAAAGAGAAAGAGAGGATTAGCTGTAGCAGTGACTCTGAAAACTGAGACCCTGCTGCAATCCAGCAAAAATTAGAGTGGAAAATGGATCTATAGGAGAACTGAATAACAACCTAGGGAAACATTTATGTTTACTGAAATAAAAACTGGGAGGGATAAGAGATAGAAACGCCTCTGCAGAGAAATTAAAAATACACAAGCTTGCTCCAGGTTAGAAGGAAGTAAACTGCAGGAGCTGTGAATTCCAGAGAAAATGATATGCCTGTATTACTTTAGCTGCAAGCTTCATCTCTTTTTTCACGGCACCAAAGTCTTTTTAAAGCACTTTTAAAGTATCCATCCCCCTGCACCTCTGCTGTCAGGTGTTTTTCACTAGTGCCACAAATCTTAGAACTAACCAGAGAAATCGGGGAGGGGAGAATGGCACCAGTTTTGCAAAGTACTATCATAATTCCCTAATTCAGTCCTTTTAGAGCACTAAAATGCCATCATCGTCATCCACTGAGGCATTTCAAACCTAGGAACTAGTGAGCCCATGTCCGGGTCTAATCAGAGGCCCATTGAGAGAGGACTGGATGAGTCACCAGGTGGGCACCACTACCTCCTCACAGTAGAGCAAGCCAGCAGTTACCCCAAGATAAAGGCTAATCAGGTCCCAGTTTCCCCTCCCCTTCCCCATCTATCAGGTCTTGAAAGTTAGTGTTGTTTCCTTCAATACGTACTTGGCAAAAAAAAGGATCATTGGAGTAATCTCTCCTATTCTCTTAGTTAAGAAAAAGCATGGACTTTTTTGTTTCCCACATCAGGGCTGTAACAGCTTTTAGGAAAGGATCTAGAAACACACAATTCAACACACCTTCCATAAATGAAAAGGTCGAAATCCTGAAGATGCTGACTTCTAAAAGAACACCACAGCTGATTGGGGATTTACATCATCAGAAAAACTGTACAAAATTCACACTCTTTGGTACTGGTGAGGCTTCAGAGGCACACAGCAGCCAACCCTATAACATGTTTTCTACAAGTAGCCAGGAACTTTCATANATCAGAAAAACTGTACAAAATTCACACTCGTTTGATACTGGTGAGGCTTCAGAGGCACACAGCAGTCAACCCTATAACATGTTTTCTACAAGTAGCCAGGAACTTTCATATCTATTCCAAAACTCACTTCTCCAAATTACAGAAAATCCTGCCAAGCTTGGAATCACTTTGGCTCCAAATGCTAAGCTTATTAACTGTGGTACTAAACAGCATACAAAATGTGTGCAATGAGATTTACCACACAACTCTTCAAATCACGAGAGCTTCTGGAAAGAGAAAAAACCCTGTCTTTGAAATTATTTCCTTTTACAGTTGAGCTTATAAAAGCTAGCATCGTCCTCAATCTTTGAATACCAAAAAGTCAATACCAAAATATTTTTTAAACACAAATGCATGCGATTTATGCTTGGATAAAGAAAATATATGCCTTTCATAAGGCTCTCCCAGAAAACAATCAAAGAAAATTTTACTGAAATAAAGACAATAACAGGACTGTCTAGACAAGATGCTATCTGTTCCCTCTGTTGTAGTCATCATTCCAATTGTAATCACTACAGTTGTCTCCTGACAAATAATCCTTGACAAATAGTTATTACTGTAAGGAAAAAATGCCATCTACATCTCTTATAGGAGAAATGCAATGTTAAAAAAAGAGGGAATATGGTAAATTTTATAGGATTTTGAATAAAGAGGAAATAAAGTATGAAATAAAAAATAAGATACTCATTTTCCTTACATTTGCAACTTCTTCCAAGCCAAGGAAGAGACTCTAACCCCTAACCCCAAAGCTAATCATGGTGAAGCTGCAGTGACCTGAAATTTAGAAAGTATACTCAAATATTGAGCCTATTTCTGTTCAAGGAATAACACAAGCCAACAATGGTAAAGTGCCTAGTATCTTTTTCTTTTGTTTGTTTTGCTTACTTACCTTATTAGAGATTCTGGACACTTGTTCTACTAAGGGTTGGTACTTATTTACTGTTGGAAATGCAGTATTTTTTGATGGGCACAAGTCCTTCATACCACATTGTGGCTTCAAAACAGCCACATCCACATAGAAAGATTAAAATACAGTCACTGTATTAAAAAGAAACAAACACCACCACCACCACCCCAAAAAAAAACCCCAAACAAAAACAAAACAACAAAACAACCAACAAAACCCACAAAAATTCTTGGTTGCCCAAACCCAAGAATACATGTTTTGGGATGCACTGTCACTAGAGTCTTCCACATGACCAGCATGAAAATCTGATCCTTCCGATTCCTTAGTAATATGCAGCCTTTCCCCAGAAGAGTAAATATCATCAGATGAAGACTGACAGACTTGCACTACCCCTTACACACATGGCACAACTTGCAGTCCTCAGCAGCAGGTTCTCCACAACCCTCCAGGCACTCTGGTATTTTCCCTGAGGGTTTTTTTTTTTCCAGCTCAAGTTTGTAAATTTTCTACAGCTAGATTTCCTTCAGGCTTACATTAGTGTCCCATCAACATCAGGCATGAGCAAAGTCATCCGACACTGCTCTACTTGGACTTTCAGATTCAAAGGAAGCACTGTCCTTCCCTTCCTGCATCAGCTGGGGCAAAGGCAGCATTTAATTCCTTGACCTGTTTGCAACATGGCTTGATAACTGGTAAGGAAATGAAAGTGTCAGAAAGTTTTACAGGAGTTGGAAAATAGAAAGGAAAAGAAGTCATAAAAAACAGAGAGAAGGCAATGCACAGCCACAGTGCAACCAAAAAAAAAGAAAAAGAAGTCCAGCTCACTGAACTGCTGCATCTTTTTTTAAAAAAGGAATTTTTTCCAAGTACAGACAAACTGAAGTAAATCAAGTACAAAGCTTGTGATTTTGGATATGAAATTCACTTCAGCAACTAGATCACTAAGCCAAAAAAGCAGCACTGCCAGTAGTAGGATCTGATATGTACTTTGGATACAAAATTATGAAAATATTACTGGACAGCCAACAGAAACACTTGTCTGCTGTGCTGAATTTCATGAAATTAATTTCATTTTCTTGCAATTGAAAAAATAGGAGTTGGAAGGTTAGAATACCTAGATCTAGTCTCAAAAAATAAAAGTCAGTGCATGGTTGATTGTTTATTTGAAAACACTCTAATGCATGTGCACACCCAAAACTGCAGAGCCCTAATAGAATTAAATGTAGGAAGGATACAAGCAATGCCTCCTTAGTCGTCTTACGCATTCTTCATCTTAGCACCTAAGAGCATTCTGGTTTAGAAACTACCAAATTATTATCAATCCACAGTATCCTAAAATCCTCCTACAGCAAGCAATCACTGGATAACCCACTGAAGCCAATGGAAATTAATTTTCTAATTGTTCAAATTTCAGCTTATGGCTTTGACTTCAGTAGACAGTCCTCTCCTTGTATTGTGAGGAAAAATGACTCAAAAATGCATGCTTTTAAAGCTGGGTCTTTACATGCAGTTATTGATTTGTGATTTTTATAATATTTTTTCCATTGGAAATATGCTTCCAACAGCAATTTGGAAAATTATCCAATTTAAAAAGTTTGGTTATGGTCGGAAGATTGCCATTGTAGAAATACCATCTTCTTGATTCCATATCAAAGGCCCAACTTAAATGCCACGCATGTAGCATGGGAAAGAAAAAAAAGAGACCTTAGACATGTGTGCACACCTGCAGGGCTATGATCTTATTGGCACTGTGGAGACATGGTGGGATGGCTCCTATGACTGGAATGTTGGGATGGAAGGATATAGGCTCTTTAGGAGGGACAGGCAGGGGAGACAAGGAAGGGGTGTTGCCCTCTGTGTCAAGGACCAGCTGGAGTGCATGGAGCTCTGCCTGGGGATGGATGAGGAGCCAACTGAGAGCTTGTGGGTCAAGATTAAAGGGAGGGCAGGGACAGGTGACATTACACTGCGGGTCTGCTACAGGCCACCTGACCAGGAAGACTGAGCAGATGAGGCCTTCTATAGACAGATAGGAGCAGCCTCGCATTCACAAGCCCTGGTCCTCATGGGGGACTTTAACCACCCCGATATCTGTTGGAGGGACAACACAGCAGGGCATAAGCAATCCAGGAGATTCCTGGAATACGTTGATGATAATTTTCTTCTTGAAGTGGTAGCAGAGCCAACAAGGAGAGGTGCTATGCTGGACCTTGGTCTCACCAAGAAGGAGGGGCTGGTGGGGAATGTGAAGCTCAAAGGCAGCCTTGGCTGCAGTGGTCATGAGATGGTGGAGTTCAAGATCCTCAGGGTGGCAGGGAGGGTGCACAGCAAGCTTGCTGCCCTGCACTTCAGGAGAGCAGACTTTGGCCTCTTGAGGGATCTGCTTGGTAGGGTACCTGGAGGGTTCCCTGGAGGGAAGAGGGGCCCAAGAAAGCTGGTTAGTATTCAAGGATCACCTTCTCCAAGTTCAGGAGCGATTCATCGCCCCACCCAACCACCCCCCCCAAAAAAAAAAAAAA
>RSEF01000001.1:77214500-77227436 GCA_003993805.1 Himantopus leucocephalus | reverse complement strand
CTGAACATGACTCATCCATATCTGCACTCATCATCACACCAAACAGCTATATCCCCCTGATCATATCTAACAGGGCAAACTTTTCAAGCTGGGACAAGCCCATGCAGGTTAACCCTGTTTTCCAGGGCCCTGTTTTTGCCCAGCACCACCTTTACCTGTTGCATAGGTTGTTACGGTTTGCTCCTTATAGCAGGCATGCTCTGGCTGTTTCCCCAGCAGCCTAATCTCATGGGAGAAGTTGTCAGGGGACAGCAGGGTTCCTGACACACGGGGAAGCAGCTTGGCACAATGGATGCTTTGCTCAAAACAAACATTGCTGAAATATTTACCAACACTAGCGGAATTGAATAACCTAACCCATAATCTCCCTCCACTCTTCCAAACTCTGCAAACTTGGCCAGTGACCAAGCTGGAGAGACAGTTTCAGTGTATGCCCAGCACCCTGCAGCCCCCTAAAGACAAATGGCACAGTTCTTGCAAGAAGTCATTAACAAGATGAGACAGTTGTGGCTGTATTGTTTCTTCTCCTTTTTTCATCAGGAAAAAGATGATATGAGCAGGTACATACATCCCTATCAGTCTCATTTTAATGCAACTCATCTATATCCTTGAATGTAATCTGAGATAATGGTCTGTCACTCTACAGGGCACCCATGGAGTAATGTGGTGTATTCAGGATGCAGCTGTGAGAACGGCTAGTCATTATGCATTTATTCATAAAATTGATACCTATTTTCTTGCAGCAGCAGAGATTTGTAGTTGGTGATCTAGGAGGCTGACCTTTTCTAGTATGTGTTACTGGTAAACAACAGCCTTTAGCATGAGCAACAGGATTCAGGTGTTGGCAAAAGGGCAGATGAAAAGTTTCTGTGTACTTGAGCAGAGTCAACCAGTGCACGCCAACAGGCAAAACGCAGTGTTCTTCTGCAGTCCTTCATCGAAGGACTCTGATGTAAGGTGGTCTTCCTCCAAGGAGCAAAGCATGAGACCAAGGATTGAACACCGTAAGACAGCTGTGGTGTGTGTGCTATTGAGAGTGTAGGCAAAACATAACCCACAAACCTGCAGCTGTTAGCAGGAATCAAAGTTGGTCTGATTATGGGCTGCATTTTCTTGGATAGAGCCCCTGTCTTTGACCATGCAGCTTCTTCTCTGTGCACTTACAACACACTTATCATTTCTGCACACAGTGGAGGAATGCATGCTTGTAACTTTCCCCTGTACTCACAGTAACTCACAAATGTGTTTGGATGTGTATGTAGACAAACAGAAGTCAGGCTGAGTATCTATGATTTCAGCACTGCTCTAAAAATGTTATTTCCTTCATATCAAACCAGGTTAGGTTTCTTATTTATAAACTTCTATTTCAAAAGTGCAGCTGGCCAGAAATCTGAATTTCATGTGGCGAGTTCCCATACTTTCAGACTGTGTACTGGCCAGGGGGGAAGGTTTCTGGCATAGGAAGTTCTGAAGAATTTTAATTCAAGGATGTCTGTTTTATTTTTGTTTCAATGTTAAGATGCAATTCAGTCCCCTGACCTGCTGTTCTTGTCAAATATGTTGTAATAAGGGCCTCTGTTCTTGCCCTTTCTCCTTTTATGGCCTGTGCTTCTTAGCTGAGCAACAAATCCATTGAGAGCTTGCCGAGGGTTCAGATTGGTGTTGAATTCTGTTAAAACAAAATCACTTAAAATTCAGTTTTCTAATGAAAAACTGGGAGAAAGAAAGAAAAAAGATATCCAGGTATCTTTTTTTCCTGTGGGAGAACTATGTAGTAGGTATTTTGGGATGGTTTTTTGTTTGGTTGGTTTTTTGGTTGGTTTTGTGTTTTTCTTTTGTTGGGTGGGGGTTTTGTTGTTGCCAAACTGTTTTGTTTTTTTCTTCCAAACCAAAGAAAATCCCTCACCAGCTCAGTATTTTTCTGTATTCTTCTATTAATGACTCTCCTGTGCTTCAAGCTACTGGGGCAGGCAAGTGGGGAGTTGGCAGCAGTTTCAGGAGATATTACCACAGGTTATAGTGATGGCACTATGGAAAGATTCAAATAAGCGGTATTAAGGGATACAAGAAAGTGTCCAATTGTAGTTACATGACACGTTCCCTGAATTTCAGGAGCAAAAGTGTAGGAAACGTGAAAAGTACTACTGAACGTGTACTGTAGCCAAAATACAAGGTTTTGTTGATGTTGGTGCCTATTTTGAGTAGATGAGACAATGACTTTACTGCCTTTTCCAAAACTAAAAAAGCAGCTTGGGAGAACATCTGAACTTTTCTGACTCACTGCTGCAAATTGCTTTCAAAAGTATTTTTCTGTCCATTTTGGAAGTGGTTGGGATTGCCGTGTGCACTCAGTAAAAGGATTATCGCTAACACTCATAAATGCTCTTTCCTTTGTATTTGTGTTAAACTTATGCTGGATTCTCTTGTGTTGTTTTAGGGACATGCCTGTAGTTGTATTTCTTCACTTAACACTGTCTTCTCCTGCCTTAGACTGCACTGTTTCCTCCTTTTGTTTTTATGTAAGTAAATTTTTTTGGTTTGAACAATACCTTGCTGATAAGAGGCTAACACAAATATTTATAACACTGAACAATGTGTGGGGTGTCTGGCATGGACAGTTCTGCTTTCTGGGGTAAAAGCATGTGATAAAGGGGGGAAAAAATCCCCAAACCCAACAGTTTAAGATAATTCTTATGGCTATGACACAGCAAACCAAAAAATATTAAAAGAGCAGTAATCAAAAGCTGGAGATAAGAAAGTAGGGAATTTGTCCCCAAGGCCATGAAATGAAGCTGTGCCTGTAGATCAGTAGAGTCAAATAAGAGAAATCAAAGCAATTTTTAAAAGAAGACTGTGGAAACCACTGGCTTAAGTATTAAACAGTGATACTTAATGTGACCATTCTAGATGGGACTGAGATTTTCTTTTCTCTAATACGTCCTTTCTTGTAGATCCTCAAATTAATCTGCCTACTAATATGTTGCATGGTGTTCTTGCAGAACTCAAACTGCCTGGAAGTAGCTGAAAGTTTGGATCGTGCTTCTCTTCTACTCCTCATGATTGCCAAGTAGTGAGGCAGCAAGTAGGGTAGGGTGCTGTGAAGTGGGACTCCCTTTGAGTGGCAGAAGGGTAAAGTGACCTTTGTGTCTTTGACCCTGGGTTGCCACAGTGGACAGGGTGGCCTGTACTTGGGCTGTGAAAGCTGCAGGAGCAACAGTGAGGATCTGGCAGAAATAGATGCATAAGGTCCTCCATGTCCTTTCCCTATGGGAGCTTCAGCATTAGCAGCCCACGCCCAGAAGCAGTTACTGCAGTGTGTGAGCCTTTGCACTTGCCTTCGCTCCCCAGCACTGCTGAGTCCTGGGTAGTAAAGTGGCTATATAGTGACTTGCTTGCTCTTTGTCGAGAGTCAGTAATGAGTTACCTGTCTTTATCTCATTCTGATGCTTGCAGCCCGTGTTTGTTCCGTGTTTTACGTACACTTTTATCACACGTGAAATGTTTCATACCAAAATATGTGTGCCAAAGGCATTTGTAAGGAAGTCTCTGCTCCTTCCCATTTGAGTAAAGTAGTAAAGTACTCAGGTAAGCACAGATGGTCCTTGATGTAAGAGAGAGGGGCTTTTGTATCTCCACAGAAACAAAGTAATGCTTATTTTAATTAAGAGGAATGACTAGACCTGTCTACTGGATAGAAGAAAATTAGTTTGGGGATAAAGATTAAATGCGTGGCTCCCCAGAAGGACTTCAGACAAGGCATTGGCTAATGCCTTGAAAAGAGGTTCACTTGTTCTTTAATACATGCAAACAGATGTCTAGTCATGCAGCTAGGTGAAATACTGGGTGTCAGAAAAATCTGTTGGAAGTCTGTTTAAATAAGAAAGATTGTTTTTGTTTGGTTTTCCTCAAGACCTTCTTTCCCCACGTATCATTCTACAAACCTTTGACAACGTGTTCTTAATTTTTAGATGTTGTGGAAGAAAACACTGTTTGCCTTTGATCTTACCTTGAAGTAACTCTTAATTAAGCCAGATTTACTGGAATATGTGGTCTTTCTGACCCCCAAAAGTTACCAGTCTGAGGTGAGTTAGTTAACTGGAGCCATACATCATAGCATGTTCTCCAGGGTACCCAAAGAGGGATAATGGAGCACACAGCATAAACGTCAGCCCTACTACCCTGCTCCTGCTGACATTGCAGCGGTCAGGAGATGCACCTGTATCCAGGTGCCATGAAGACTCTGCAGCAAGATACTGAGAGTGCTTGAAACCTAAGGGCTCCCAGGGAGTCTCCCATATCTTCCACCAGTCTAGCAAAGGTGGATACAAGAAATTAGAATTTAATATTGCATGCAGTATGTACAATTACAGCATTTTCCTTCACTATGACCCTCAAGGGAAGTACCTCTCCTTAATTAATAAAAATGTCAGAAGGACCACTGCTGTCCTATGTTACACGGCAGTCGACAGGAAGAGGAGCTGCAGCAATGAGTTTCTGCCACCTCATCCAGGTGCATCCCCAAGAGTTCTCAAACTAGTGTCCATCCACTTGAAACAAGTAACTGAATTCTTATGCATAGCAAGGCATGGGGCTTTCTAAGTTTGAGCTTGGGAAAGTCCTTTAGGGAAATATAAAGTCTTGATATAAAACTAGTGGAGAATACCCCATTCCTGTGTGTTACCTCACTGTTAGAAACATGTGCTTTACTTCTAGTCTGAGCGCATCTGTTATCAGCTGACAGCCAATGGATCTGGCTTCTGTACTTTAGTTTACCAGATTGCAAATCACCCCTTTATTATGTCTAGACATAAGACAGTTCTCTGAGGTCACTTACCATGAAGCCTGTTTTCTCATGACCTAAATGCTTTCAGGTTTCTTCTTTATGTCCCCTCTCTATTTGCGGTGGTTTTGAACCTTGGGCATTGGCAGTGCACAATATTCCAGTAGCATTGGCTCCGGTATATTAAGATACTATAGCCTCATTATTTTCACTGGAGATTTTCCTATTTATAGGTACGGGGATGCATTTTTTTTTTCCTTTTGGCAAGATTGTGGCTTTGAGTATTCACATGCAGCTGTTTATCCACCTCCTCTTCTTGGAGTCCCTGCTTCCTAGGACAGTGAGTGTGTTGTTCCTACAGACACCGAGGCACTAAGTAACCTGTGCCCACCTTCACATCGAAGTGACCCTCCTCTAATTCTGCAGTATCTTCCCACTTGCTGTTCTGCATATGGGTTTTTGTCATCTGTGAGCTTTAACAGTAATTTTTGTAACCTACTGCTTAGTAAATAGTGGTCTCGATTGTTTTTTACTTCAGTAAATAGGGAAATGAAGCATCAGCATCTTCTGAAGGCTCCAGCAATATGGAAAGCAATAAAACAGTGTCCTGTTTCTACCTAACAGGACACATTTAAGATCCAAACCCAGAGAGCCTTTTTGGATGTTTACCTCGCTGATGGCAGCAATATTAGACTTGATATGCAGACATCGGACACCGCAGAACGAATATTAGAGGTAATGGGTTTCTAGAATTGTGTTGAAATTTTTCCATCTGTGAGAAGTGGGCAAAAATTAAGATAACTTCAGTCAGGAAATGATAAAACTCCCTGTCTGAAGACATACAAGAATATCTTCTGTGTTTTTTGAGGGGTTTGTTGTACTGGGGTGAGGGGGTTGGGGGACATTGCTGATTTTGCAGATGAGCTTTTTTCGTTCTTACTTCTGTCCATCATTTATCTCTTAATGTTTCACGCCCTCTGCTTCTATGGAATTTGGCGGCCAAGTTCAGGCTTCCTTCATTTATGATAGAATCAGAAAATATACACTATTCCTTATGGGGATACATTCTTAAATAACTCCCTGCTTTGGTTTAGCATGGTGTGGGTGAAAGTGCTTGAACACTATAGTCAGAAATGATGGTCTTGTCTTGGCTTATGTCTTAGCTGGTATGCTGCTGTTAAAACTTAGTGTGCAACTGATATGTCTTGTTTTTCTGCGTGCTTCTCTTTTACTTGCTTTGTGTCCCTTCGTGTCTGCTGTGAAACTGTGGGACTTCCTTTGCAGTATTGGCACAGTTTTAGCACTGTGGCTCTGGGATGTCGGTAACAGCTGTTGTAATACATACAGTAAACAATTGCTAGTTACACTCTGAAACCACTAGCAACCAAATGTTGTTTACACAACTGGCTGGCTTGTGTTTGAAACTTTCAGCTGAAGTTCCCTCCTTATGCCAGGAGAGGAGGAGCAGCGGTGGCTCTGTGTATTTTGTGTATTTGCATGTGTGTGTGCATGAGCAAGGCTGAAGCCTCTTCCTCAGTTGCTCCTATTTCCTAATCTTAACAGCAATAACAAAGCATACACGTGCCAGATAGGTAATTTTCTTTGTCATGGGAATCTGAAATTTCCTCTTATAATACAGAAAATTGTGTACTGTATTTCTGTTGTGCCTTTGCAATCCGAGTTTGTTGAGGTGGTTCTCAGTTGGCCATAGACACAAGCAAGCTGAACACGTCTTCACTGTCCTCCATCAAGCTAATGTGTTAGTCTGACTGCAGAACACATGGTATCTGTGCACAATTACCGTGAGTTGGATAACACAGGGTAACCCCTTACCGACTTTGTTCTCCCATGGGGTTTGCATCACCCAAGGCGATGCTGGGACTGGTTTTTCCAGGGGAAGGTAAGTGTCAGAGCTGGCCTTAGACCCTGCAATGGGAGACTTGTGGGGTGGGAGATGCTGAAGGCAAAAAATGTTGGGGGTGGCAGGAAGACAGGAATTTTGATTTGGGGAGAGGGAAGTAGGTGCTAATAGGGTGGAAGAAGTAAGGAGACATTTTTGGATAGGAGACTTGCATAGGGATTGTGAGTAAGGAAAGGATTTGCTAATATACTTAAAAAAAACCTAATAGTTTGGGCTTCGTAAACTTGTTAGTTTTGCAGTGGATCAACGTAATTTCCAAGCCAGACAGTGGTGTTGTATGATGTTTTGTATATTGCATTTGTAGATGTTTAATGTTTATGTGGCACTTTAAAGAAACAATGACGTTTGAAATGCTGCAGACACCATTTCTACTCTTGTGGTCTTAAAGATGAGATAGGACTTTTAGGAATTATTTAGCTTTTGTCATTGTAATTGTGCTACCACATTCACTGTTCTTTTGCAGTGGATGTAGATTTTGTAACTGTCACTCCCTAACATCCTAGTGCTTAGGCAGCATATCAAAGCTTGTGCTTTGATCCAAGAAATAAAATAAGTCAAAATCCTACTGAATTGGAGATCTGTGTTTGTCATTCCTGGGAAATGCCATCTGGTATGCTTAGTATTATGCTAGTAAGGGATAACTCCTTGAAGCTCTGTGGCTAATTTCTTAAAGTAATTTGTGGGGACTTCTTAGCACAGAAGCAGACGGAAAGATGGTGCTGCTAATATTCACTTTTTTGTCTCTGATGTTTGGACTTCCAAAACTTTCTTCCCATTATATCTGGTGTCTGAACTGAGTGTGAGGCAAGCGATTTTTATGCTCTGCTGCCCTCTCCGGTAACAGCACTGATATTAACAAGTGTAAGGAAAACGTCATGAATGTGTTCTTTAATTTTAACTTGGAACAATTCTTCCCAACCTATACTTAGCTTGATGTCTACTTTTTTCCATGCACAAAAACATGTCTGCTTTTTAAACCAGCTGATACAGCTGGAGAAAACCCTTCTGAGCTGTGGAGATGAGTGAATTTACAATGCTGTCACTGTGACACGGAGCTGGAGGTGTTTTGGGATTGGTACACTTTGGAAGAAGACAGAAAACCGGTACTTCCACCTTATGCTCAGACAAAGAAAGTCCTGCTTCTCTGACCAAAGCATGACTCCTCTATCAGGTTGCACAATCTGTCAGATGAGCTGTGACAGGAGTGTTCTCAGGGTTGGAGAGTCTTCTTATGGTTGCCACACCACTTTCCTGAGTGAACTCAGGAGATCATGGTCACTGCAGAATTTAGGAATGCTCTGATGGCATTGTGCTCTGTTAGGTTATGGCTGCTTTAACTTACGCTGTGATTTTTCAGGACCTAAACCAGAACAAGACAATTGCCCCAGTCTGATTCAGCAGTTTCTGTGCTCACCTCTGCCTGATTTTTTTTTTTCTGTCCCAACTATCCCATTTTGCAGCTGGTCCTGCAAATAATTTCTGCATTTTCTGTTGGTGCTATTTCTACCCTCTTTCAGAAGAGATGTAGAGGGGCCACAGCAAGCTAAAACCAATCCAAATGTCAAGCTGGATAGGATTTTTTCCTCCTTATGCACTGTCAATAACAAAAGCTCAACAGAGCTCAAGTCTGCTCTTGTCAGAAGCCTTCACACAGAACTGTAGAACCCTACAAGTAAGACTGCCACTTTCAGTAAAGTGGCAGGACTTCTAGATATTTCCTAGAAAAACAAGAGGACTCTGTCAGCTTGGAAAATATACAAATCCTGTAAAAATACATATTTGTGATGCTCATAAGCAAAGTTGTTAGCTCAGAACATGTAATGCTCACTACAACAGGATTCGAGGATTTAGTAGTAAAGTTCTGGAATAACATGGCAGATGCCTTGCGTTAGAGAATACTTAAATACATGGCAGAGTAGTAAATATTTTCTATTTTATTACACTTTTATGTTCCTCTGAAATTTATGAAACTCCTCACAAACTCAAATGCTGCTATATGGGAATGGTTATATTTGCTGTTAAATGGGACATAAGGGAAAATTTAAAAACAATTAAGTCACATTAATAGGTATCAAACATTTCCTTATTCATGCTAATGGATAGCTAAGCTTCTGCCCTTTGTTTTTAAAGGTTGCATCGTGCAAGATGGCACTATCAAGAGAATTAATAAAATATTTTAGCTTATTTTTCTTTCAAGATCATGATGATGGAGCTCTCTCTGGTAAGTTTTAGTCCTCCCTTGTTTGTTTGTGGGTTTTTTTGTTGTTGTTGTTGCTGCAGTGACTGAACCTGGAATCTGAACAGAGCTTGTATGACCCTGCTTGGGCTCAGGCTTAAAGACCCATCCTGTCTGATAAGCCCCCTCAGGCCCTCTCCTCACATGGCTTGGAAAGAGTGGTAGTGTGGAACAGAGTATGGTAATAGATAATGTGATGTTGGGGTGAGACTTTCACATACAAATATCATGTCCCTTTCAGTTTACAAGATGTGTAGCAACTTTACCACATGGGAACTATTTGGTGTATCTTCTGGGTAGGCATTTAATCAGATGGTCATACCTACATACAACCGTTCTTAATTTATAGATCACATGCTGAATTTAACAATAGGACAGGAAACTCCTTTGTTATATTTATAAACAATGTCTGTGGCTTACTTTCCTTTTTATCATGACATGTTTCCTGTCTTAACTGATAGAAATTTAAGAGCACGGTGTAAGTCAGGGTTGTGAGTCTCTTCATGGTCATAAAATATGAGGGGGGTTTTATGTCCTCATTGGCCTGATGGTGTCCTGTTTCCNTTTTATCATGACATGTTTCCTGTCTTAACTGATAGAAATTTAAGTTTAACCACGATGGTACCGAGCACGGTGTAAGTCAGGGTTGCGAGTCTCTTCATGGTCATAAAATATGAGGGGAGTTTTATGTCCTCATTGGCCTGATGGTGTCCTGTTTCCTATGTGTGGACGAGGCTGGATCCAGGCCTGGCACTGGGATAGCCTTGGGCCAACGCCAGGGGAGTGAACGCAGTCTTTGCTGTTGGTGGGGGTGAAGCTAGGCATTGCAGCCTCTCTGCATGGCCTTGACAAGTCATTCAGCTTTTTTCAGTCTTCTCATTGGCATAAAGATGTTAATACTCTTCTGAAGCTTTTCAAGATAAAGGTCCAGTAGTAAACTCGGGCTTACTCAGTGGGCTAGGAACTTTACTGTCTGTGTCTATTTTACTTATAGTTCCCNCATTGGCATAAAGATGTTAATACTCTTCTGAAGCTTTTCAAGATGAAGGTCCAGTAGTAAACTCGGGCTTACTCAGTGGGGTAGGAACTTTACTGTCTGTGTCTATTTTACTTACAGTTCCGCTGCCCTCTTCTCTCTGGCTGTGGAAGGTATCCCTGAGTAGACAGGCTGTTACTATGTCTCAGATGTATCTGGGGGTAACACATTTTATATACTCTTCTACTGCAGTTGCAGATGCATTTATTTTTGCCTTGTGTTCGGATAGAATTAGGTACACAGGAGAATAGAAGAAGTTTTTCAATTGATTACATTTCTGTGCATCTTTGGTATTCCTCACAAATACATCAAGTCCCAATGTAACACACAGTCCACTGCCAAAAAATGTTTAGATGCTCACATGCTTAAAATTGCATGCTTAAGTACTCTGCTGAATTGCAGCATTGGCTTAGAAGGAAACGTTTACAGGTTTGGGCCTTTAGATATACAATTTTTTAAAAGTGCACAGGAACGTAGTGACCTCTGAAGAGTGACATGTTTTTGTTGCTGTACATTAGTTACAGTGTCCTTGCCTGGTGTTCTGTTCAAGTAAAGCACCAGTTCTGGAAGCTTGCAGCCACATGCCTTTTAAATGCAGAAGCATCTCTCCTGCTTCACTGTGTTTTGAGAGAAGGATATTCTATAAGAGCATAGTCTAAGGGAGTAGAGCTATTCTGTAATAGAGCTGTGCAAGTTTAGAGTCAGAGAAGTGAGGAAGATAACTAACCTGTTACCTTACTTTACCCCAGAATTTATATTTGTTAAGTTCTTTTTCTTCTCCAAAAGCACATTGCTAAACAGCACTAACTGATATATGAAAGTAGCTGGGCTACTTCACTGGATTTCACCAAATGTCTCTGGTTTTTTCTTCTTTTCCTAGTGGTGAAAAAAGTGGCAGACTTTGAACTTCCTTATGTGAGTCTTCAGAGCATGAAAGAGTTGCACTGTAAGCTTGGGATCAGAAAGTGGTGAGCAAGAAGCTTAAGAGAAACCACCAAGATGCACGACAACTGCTACAAACAGAGAAAGAAATCCCATAACTTGGTTACAAAGTCTTCAAGCCTCAGCAGCTTGACTGCTTTTATCTGAGGCCAATTTGTTATTGGAATTTACTGGTTTCTGTGACTCTGTGCGTTTTAAATTTTATCACTGTAGTATTCCTGAAGTGTCCTTTACTGCAGCTAGCTATTTATTCCTTCTCTCTTTCAGAATCTATAGAGAGGTGCTTTGTGGCTGCTTGCCTCCTAATCTTTATAGCTGCATAATGTAGTGACCACAAATGGGAATATACATTTAAACAATATAGAATAGAACTCTGAGTTGCAAGCTGCAACTCTTTTTGGGTAGAGATGGATTATTTTTTTTTTCTAAAGTGCTCATTTCTATATAGTAATACACAAAATACCTGAGGCCATAGCTTGAGCATTTATTTTTGTAAGTGGCCTGGCTTAAGCAGCAGAGCACTCTTCCCCTTTCATTTGCTCGCACCTCAGGCTCCTCCTCAGTTTTGCTGGTAGACCTGTGTGGGCAGACATGATGAACTGGACTGGCGAGCTAACCTGGCCTAAAAATAAGTTGCTGGCTGTTTACTTTTTACTTGGTTTTGCTGGCCTATTTTTGGCCCAGGTCAGTCCCCGAGTCTTGTTTGCTGTGCAGCAAACAGTTGTGCTGACTTGTGGGTGAGGATAAACCCTGGGGACAGGGAGCCTGGTGCCAAAGTCCCGCTTGTCAAACAGTGCCCTGAGGGTGCAGTTAGGCAGTATAGCTGAGCCAGTCTAATGGCTTGCTGCTGTGGTTGTGGTCTGGTCTGCTTCTCCCTACAATGAAAAAGAAAAAAGGGAATAGATTTTTGCATGCATAGTGAGTTGCATTGGCTGCATCAGGTGAATGTTAGAGCGAGGACCATGGTTGGGAGCAGAAGAGAAAGAACAGACCATGCCTTTTGATGGCAGCGAGCAAGGTTGCTTGGCTTGAAGCTACACGGAAACCTGTTGTTTGATGCCTGTAACTTGTCTGGTTGAAACCTACTGGGCTAGACATTGGCCTCTACAAAGCTTTCTCTGCTTCCCTATATGTGCCTGTATAAACTGGAGAACCTAGCAGCCTAATGAAAGCACTGTGTGGTTCTAAGCCATGACAAAGTGACTGTCTGAGTAGATACTTCTCCATCTAGCGCTGCTTCAAAGCACAGAGGTAGGAAACTACAGTCCTGGAGTTGTTCTGCTGCTTCAGGAGGTATATCACTTGTCCAATGTGAGTAATACAGCAGTACCAGTCATGGAGCCTGTGCTGCTCTGTTTGTAGTGGCGTGTAGACTTACCCAAGCTGCTTTTAAATAAAATGGCTCAAGCTAGTTGTTGCAGCATGGCACTTGGATAACTGAATATTTAAATTGCTCTGCTGCTGTACTGATCTGATTCTGCAGCAGTTCTACAGTAGTTGGTACGCAGCTAGCTAGCACAAGGTCAGCACTAGTGCTCGTGAGAGTCTTACCAACTTTTATGTAGACAAACCTTGAGTTCTTTGAGAAAAGGAAGAGAAAAATTTTAGTTCTAAATTGTAACTATTATGTTTGGTACCACCAAAATCAAAGTGGAGAGATTAGATAAGCTGACTTTAGTTCATTTCCATTCTGCTACAAGCTATGAATATAGTACACACTTTGACTGCATATAAAAGCCTATCTTCATATTTTATTACTTTTCTCCCTTGGTCTGGAAAAGGTACATGGATCCTTCTCTTGATACACTGCTGATGGATTGTAGAGCTTCACTGAATTTGCTATATATGCAGGTAAAACTGAAAGGTCTTTAGAATTTTAAAAGTTAACTTTCCCACATTAATTCAATCTTTTATACAAATTCTTGAAGTGTTTGTTAAATGGTTCCTGTTTAACACTGCTTTGTTGCGCTTTTCTAAGTTCTGGGTATAGTTGTTGATCATGTTCTCTCTTTTTTTTTTTT
>RSEF01000001.1:77173401-77207013 GCA_003993805.1 Himantopus leucocephalus | reverse complement strand
ACTGACCAAAATACGTCCTGTTTTACCTCAAACCAGGACACTCTGTCAGCAAGCATGGGTGAAATGGGGGATGTTTCCATCAGGCTGTGGGCGAATCCTGGAAATCATGCAGCTAAAACTAAGCACAGCAAGAGCCTCAGCCACTGCCAGGGTCCTGAGCAATGTGTATTTTACATGATTTTGGAAAAGCTGATTTTGGAGACTACAGACAAACTGTGCTTGTAAATGCTACCTTATTTGCCTGTTGCTAACACTACTGGATCTGTGTCGGGCTAGGTCTGGGTCTTGGATTATTTCCTGATAGACCACAGCTTTGGAGCTAGTGTGTTATCACATACTAGCTGAAACATCTGCTTTGTAATAGTCACATTTTCTTTCTTAGATTGCTAAACCAGCACTATGCGATTGTAATTTATTGTGAGGCTATATTACCATTTAGTGCTTTGATAATTTGCCAAGTGTTAGGTGGCTGAGTCTTTCAGCAGCATTAGCACGTGGAACTCTCTGGCTTTCTTGGTTTTGTTCCTTTTAACTATTATTCCGTGTCATCAGCACAGTGAGTCACCCGATACACTAAAGTTATTTGGTAATATTCCTGGAACACTGTATAAACTAGTTTATTCTGAGAAGTTACAAACTAACACCAACATATTCTTACTTAGCAGACCTACTCCTCTTATTCATTAAAACTTACTCCATTTGACAGCAAAGGCAACGCACTTCTTCCTGCTTTTTGTTCCTAGTAAATTTTTGGTCATTTCCCAAACCTGTGGTATCAGAACATCTCTCAGGAGGTGCTATCAAGCACCCCTGAGCAGCTCTACGTGGAAAAATTGCTCTTTTCAGATATCTGCATGAGGAAAAGGAGCTTTGACAGTGCAGCAAGGTTTAATCTTCTTCCTCTAAAATTATGGTGTATGTGCACATATATAGAGGCAAGGATGATAGAAATGTAAGATGAGGTTGCATGGTTGTGGCTGTATAGTGCATTAGAAGAAAAACTATACGTTTTTAAACGCTTAAAAAATTCATCATATTTACTGACACATATCCCAGCAGTGGGTGGAGAGATTCATAACAAGTGCTTTTAATTTTACAAAGCTGATATTGGCTAGTTTTGTATTCTGTCCCCTTTTCCTGTGAACAATGTGAGAGTGATTGATTATGCAAGAAGTTATGGAGTAGGAATTTCTTGGATGAGAACTGTTTGGTGGCAACAACTGCTGCCAAAACAACCCCCTGTGTTTTATATACCCTTTAAAGAGACATTTAAATGTCTCTCTTTAAATCATAACCAGAAAATGGTGGTGGTGGAAGGTATTGTTTTGTGATTGGCTAGTTCTAAGCTTGTGTGCTTTACAGAAGACATGTAACCTTTGGGAAGGAAAGGATCACTTCTGAAAATCCCTCTAAGACTGCTGTCAGTAAATATATGTGCTCCCTGACTCCTTGCCAAGCCTTGGGATTGAATCTGTCCTTTTAGAGTTTGCTTTGTTGATGTGAAGGAGACTGTGTACTGTTGTACGTGTTGTCTCTTCTAACTGGAGTAAGAGAAGTGACCTTTTGAAGGATAATTAATTGGATTTTCCTTCCTTTTTTTTGTTTGCTAGTTTCCTAGCTGAAAGTGTGGAGACCTGCTGGCTCTGCGGTTTGTTGCATTGGACCTTCACTCCATCTCATCGAGGCAGCAAATTATAAAGCTCTAATATCTATTGATACTGAGTGAAGGGCCCAGTGGGTAGTTAATATTCCAAAATACACGGGCATCATACAATTGTATAGAAGTTTTGAACAGGAAACAAACTTGTTAAAGTTGCTGAATGTCTGTACACAGTATATAGTGAGCAGATAGCAAAATTTGAAGGCTAATTTGCAGACCATTTAAATGCACTTTTTTCCTCGTTCTTTATATGGGCAACAATGGATGGAATGGGGGAAAGGCCAGGATCTCACGTTTCATTTTGGGTACTAAATAAGCTTTCCCATATGATGATGGAGCGAGCTGGTTTTTGTACCTGCTAATCAGAGCATTAGGAAAGTACCCAGTTGGTGGTTTTTTGAGCCCTCAGTGGTATTGGGAATTCACCTTTCCTCTAAGTGTTCCACCATTTGCAGTAACGTTGACCAGATGAGAAGGGCTGAAATAGCTGTGTCAGAAACGTGGTGTATCTTCATGGTGGAGAAAATAGGCACAACTGTCATGCAAGTAATAGTTGGAAAAATAATCCACATAATTCTCAGGTGGCAAGTGATCCTAATGAGGATGATAATGCTCATATAATGAAGGTGCTAAACATCGAGAGAACTTGCATGTGAAAAGTTCACTTCCAGATTCCTCCCTTCAGATATTGGGTCCTAAATTGACTTAGTATGCTCATCATTTTAGGATGCTATTTCTTTTTGACACTGACACTTTCTGTATGACTTTTTCCTTTCTTTAGGAAGTCAAAGAAATGTATCAATGCTTCATGGAGGGGCATTATTCCAACTTGTATTTGTATAAATTTCCATCAGTATGCTACTTAGAAAACTACTCAGGCTCTTATTTAGCATATTTTAGTTCATGTTTGAACGTAAAAAGGTGTTGCCTTCTTTTACACATATATCAGTACTAATTCATTTATTACTGTGTAGCTGGCAAGTTGCCAGAATTTGAAAGTCTCTGAGGAAACCTTATACAGAGCCGCATTGTTTACTGTAGCGGGAAGGCAGAAATAAGCTGCACCTCTGATAACACCAACTTTTTAAGGAATTACTAAAAAGGAACACAAGCGATGCATCTTAATAATTATTTATTAATTTGCTAGAACAACATGAGCTGCTTGATTGGCTACTGTCCCTTCTGCAACATGCATGTACCCATTATATTTTCAGTAATGTCAGCTATTAGCTATGTCACCTTCCTCTTGTTAAAAAACAAATTGCAATCTTCACAAAGTGGAGGTAAATATGAATTTCACTGTAAACAGGTTGGTCAGGCTGCTTTGTATGGACTAAACTGCAACATGATCAAGAAGTATAGTTTTTGGCAGTCTTCAAGTCTAATTTGGAATAAGGCTAAAAAAGCAGCTTTTAAATGATTTTCATTTTTAAGGTGTCTCTTATAAGAATTCTCTCCCATTATTGATAAGTAATTTGTTGAGGTTTAACAAATTTTAGGTCTTTTAATGTGAGTCTGTGAATGGAAGATAGTTAAATCTAAGAATTCGACTTAGACGATTGTTTGAAGAGTATCTCCAAACTTTTTTGGTATGGTTCATTAACTGAGCCCTGCACAATCCTAACGCTTTGGTTAAAAGCAGAGACATCAAATGCACCTGTAAGTCTGCTATGATACCCCCTATATAAGAAAATGAAAATCTATTTCTACGTAGAACATGGTTAAGGTGAGTAACAGTAACACAAGCTCCTNGGGGGGGGGGGGGGGGGGGGGGGCTTGGTTGTCTCAGGGTGGGCTTATATGAGGTCATTTCAAATTCCAGCTGTTGTTTAAAAGATGAGCTCCTGAGCTCAGCAGCTGGCTGAACAGCAGAGTACATGCGTGCACAAACCATCAGCAAAGATGTGGAGCTTGTTTCTCTAGTATCAGAATTTCAACTCTGGTTTTAGGACTTAATTTTCAGAAGGGCTAGAAAAGGCTGCGTGTGGTTTATCTTCTCTTTACACGAGAAGGATAAGAAGCAGCAGTGCGAAATTATACTTACTTCTGCTATAGGCTCATAGAAGGAGTCTGCCTTGTCTCTTAATTGTAAGCTTAGCTGTATTTTGATTTCCTTCACCTTCAAATTCTGACAGTTGTACATGGGACATAATGTTATGTAGTTGTAACAAAAGGCAGATAATTTCCCATGCTTTCCTTGCTTAACATAAATATTTGTAGTCACCACATAATATATATGTATATATATTGAGCATATTATAAATCAGGCTTTCTAACAATGCCTGACAGCTCTTATTAACTCTTTGAAGATTGACAGTTAGTAATCTATTATCTAATCAGAAGTAGCACCATTTCATTATGTTGAGGCCTTCTTATGTGCTACATACTTGTAATAGTAAATAAAGCCACATGGTTCTTCAAAATTGGATGGCAGGAATAAGTGGTCTGTTTTGAAATTTAAGCACGGCCACTATATAAAATGAGATTTGTCTCTAAGGAGGAAAATAACTTAAAAACATTAATGCAAAAAATGTAACTAGTCTTCTTAATCCAGAGGGGCATGCACAGCAACTAACCAATATAAAGTATACTTGGATTAACTGAGCTATTTGGGACTTTTTATGAAGCCAGATTCTTCTAATGGTGGGGAGGAGAAAAACCTAAACAGAAACCAAAAACCTCCCTCTGGGTCCTTAAGACTGCACTGGTGGGGGGAGAAGCTGATGCAGTAAGAACCTGAAAGGTAAAAGTGTGGGTTTGTTGGGTCTTTTGTTTTGAGCTGTTTTTTTCCTCTAAAAGTAGTTGTTATACGTTCCCATTCTAGACATTGTCATCTGCAGTTCTAGGAGTGCTTTGGCATCACCTGTCATTAGATAGAATTGTATTGTTGCTTTAGGATGTTGTATTACTGTCAGGAATAGGAAAAAAGGGTTACAGCAGCAGGTGGTGCAGATGTAGTACGGTTGTAAAGATACCATTATATTTGAAGTAAAATTTCTCCTGTGGAAGATGCTGGTTACATATCTAAGAACTAAATTACGGAGTTGTAATTAAACAAGGAAGTCAGACCTGCATATTTTTTAAATGTGATCTTTAACAAAGAATAAGACAGGTAAAGAAACAAATAACTGTTCATCTAAGCTAGCTACATCATTTTATACACCAAAAAGGCTAGGATTTTTGTTAATGCTATTGGTGAGCTTACTCATTTTTGGAGTCCAGCTGGGTTTTTGTGTGTGTGAGATTAGCCACATGTTCCCTGGAAACCACTGTGACTGCTTTAAGCAGTATTGGGAAATTACTTTCTTGCTGAGCACTGATGAGGCCTTTTGGATGTCTTTGGGGGCTTTCAATCTGATGCTTGTCAGTAGTGTTACTTTTAAAAGCATGAACCAGAAATGGAGGGAAGCATAAGACCTATGGCTACATGACAGAAGTAATGGGCTGTGTCCGGTTGCTGGCTTTGCCTTCTCTCTGGGCAGTTTTGGTTGAATAGCAACGCTAAATGGAAGGGATGTTTCCAACTGAACTTTAGTATTAAAGTGGCAGAGTGATACAACTGGTGTTTTTGTGTGTTGAAATCAATGTGGCTTTGGAGACGCTGAAAAGGAGATGTGTGAAAGGGTAGAACTTGCTTGTTTCCTGATCTTTTCCCTAAATACTGTTCTGTTTATGAAGCTACCTTTGAAATCTCACTACTGTACTGCAGAGGAATTCTTCTTTTGCTATCCCCATACGTGTCCAGGTGGAACTTGTTGTTTGTCCTCTTTCCTGATCAGTATGGGTCAGGAACAGTGCAGCACTGACATGTGAATAAAATATGATGTACTTTATATGAAAGTTGTTCACCTTGTCCCTTTGCTTTTAAAACACTGTTTTGTGTTTGTTTCACTTGTTCTTTTTTTGATTGATGTTGTAGGTATAGGCACATCCCCTCTTGTGACACTGTACTTCTTGTTTCTTCACTTATCTGAGAATCTGGTCTGGGATTAATTCTGCACTGGATAGTGTGATTTCATCTGCCATTTCATTTGTCATGCTGCAGTAAAGCAGAGTACACTTCGTGCTTTCAGCTTCAGTGAGCTTTATTGCTCATTAATTGTCACAGACTTTAATCGTTTGTTGATTGTAAATTCTTTTCAAATCTTTCACTTCACATTAAGAAGGTTAATGGTAAGCAGCTGAATATAAATGACAAATCTAACGATGCAATTGTTTCCTGATAGAGCTCTTTAGACAAGAAGTAGTAACAATTTTATTTTCCTGAATGTGCTTGAGGACCATATTTTTCTTTATCACATAAGACAAGACTCTGCTATGCCTGTCCAGGCAGGTCTACTTTGTACATCTATCAACAGAGCTGTTTGGCCAAGAAAAAGAGTGGAGCTCCAAACAAAAGAAAAATAGCAACAGTGGAAAACTGACCCAAAAGCCATTTTAATTCATTAAGAACCAGAGGAATGTTGAGTTTCTATACTGGTATTTCCCATGGGATCTAAATTGCTTCCTTTACAACGCTGGTCATAAATACTTTTTTCATTGCTTCAGTAATATTACACATCTGGGCTAAATGTGATCAGTCTTAGATCTTGCTGTTCCAATGTATGCTGGTGCATTTGCATGAATGGACTGGGGACACGTTGGGAGGGAGAAGAAAGTTTCCGACTTCCTCCACATGTGGTAGACTTTAAATTGTTTGTGAGGGTTTTAGAAAGTTTTGTGTTAGACTAAAAGGGAAGCCATAGTCTTTTTATAGTTTTGTTTCTCTTCTTTCTTAGCTCTTATTATTTCTGGTCTTGCAGGAGTGGTGTCCTAATTAAAACATTCTGCCTTCTGAAGCCTGTTGGTTACATGTTAATTGTCTTTTTAAATTAAAAAAATCAAATTGGAATGAGAAAAGTCTGTTTGAAACATTAGTTTTCTGATTTATGTTTAGATGTTTTTAGATGTTTGACTGGTGCAGTTTGCTTCTCTAAGTGCATCTGTATACCTAAATGATTTAGACAGATTGTTTTGTGGGTTTTTCAAGCTGTACATATTAAAAATACTTTTCTAATATAAAAATACAGAATTATGCACTCTTACTGAAATAGAAGATGTAATTTAAGATGGCTTGATGTGGTAATGTGGATATTCTGGGTTTAGTTTGAAATTTTAGAAGAATTTATCTTAATAAATAGCTGAGTTTTATTCATATTGTGCCTTAATTTTTAACCCTATCTCTTTGAACACTTAATTACCATTAACAGCATGGTAATAGCTCCTAAAGCTATCCTGTAACAGATAGATTACGTGAAGTACAACATTGTGGTTAGCTTGCCTTTTTTGCAGGGGCAACATTTATTTGGTTGTAGTGGGTAAAGAAGGTGCCCTAATTTGTTGTGGTTTTCCGTTCTGAGTCCTGAAAATCCAGCTGCTTTGTGAGGGAAGGCCTATAGAGATGGATCAAGCTGGCCTGCAGCCTGCTCCTGGGATATCATAGAATCGTTTAGCTTGGAGAAGACCTTTAAGATCATTGAGTCCAACCATTATCCTAGCACCACCAAGTCCACAACTAAACCATGTCCCTGAGGACAATATCTACATGTCTCTTAAATATTTCCAGGGATGGTGAGCCAACCACTTCCCTGGGAAGCCTGTTCCAATGCTTGATAACACTTCCAGTGAAGAAATTTTTTCTAATATCCACTCCAAACCTCCACTGGCACAACTTGAGGCTGTTTCCTCTCATCCTATCCGTTCCTACTTGGGAGAAGAGGCTGACCCCCACCTTGCTACAACCTCCTGTCAGGTCATTGTAGAGAGCTACAAGGTCTCCCCCAAGCCTTCTTTTCTCCAGGCTAAATAACCTCAGTTCCCTCAGCTGCTCCTCGTAAGACTTGTGCTCTAGACCCTTCCGCAGCTGTGTTGCTTCTCTTTGACACACTCCAGCACCTCAATGTCTGTCTTGTAGTGAGGGGCCCAAACCTAAACACAGTATTTAAGGTGAGGCCTCACCAGTGCTGAGTATAGGGGGATGATCACTTCTCTAGTCCTCCTGGCCACATTATTTCTGATACAGGCCAGGATGCTGTTGGCTGCCTTGGCACCTAGGCACACTGCTGGCTCATATTTAGCTGGCTGTCAGCCAACACCCCCAGGTCCTTTTCTGCCAGGCAGCTTTCCAGGCACTCTTCCCCAAGCCTGTAGTGTTGCATGGGGATTTTATAGCCCAAGTGGAGGACTCGGCAGTTGGGCTTGTTGAAAATTACATAATTGCCCTCAGCCCATCAATCCAGCCTGTCCAAATCCCTCTGTAGAGCCTTCTTACCCTCAAGCAGGTCAACACTCCTGCCCAACTTAGTGTGGTCTGCAGACTTAACGAGGGTGCACTTGATCTCCTCATCCAGGTCATTAATAAAGATATTAAACAGAACCAGCCCCAATACTGAGCCCTGGGGAACACCACTTGTGACTGGCAGCCAACTGGATTTGACTCCATTCACCATCACTCTTTGGGCCCAGCCATCCAGCCAGTTTTTTACGCAGTGAAGAGTATGCCCCTCCAAGCCATGAGCAGCCAATTTCTCCAGGAGAATGCTGTGGGAAAGTGTCAAAGGCTTTATTAAAGTCCAGGTAGACAACATCCACAGCCTCTCCCTCATCCACTCAGTGGGCCATCTTGTCATCGAAGGAGACCAGGTTAGTGAAGCAGGACCTGCCTTTCATGTAACTATAACCTGTTTTTTCTTCCTCGTGGAGGTGGTCATGGTATGGGGGGGCAGGCTCTTCTGACCTTGGCAACACCTCTGGTGAAGATGGACTGTCATCCACATCATCCATTGACTGTCCCTCCACACTCAGACCCTCATACCTGTTGCACAGACGTACCTGTGAAGGCAAGGTGGGCAAGGAGGGGGTTCACCTGCTGCCCTGACCATGGACTTGCCTCCATATATTATGAGGGACTCTTCTCAAGCCCTTGTTATGGCTGGGAGTGGCTTGTCTAACAGTGTGGACCCTGACTAAAGAGGAAGGTGGAGGGGAAGAAGTCAGGTTGGGGGTGACCTGGTCTTCCAGTCTTTAAGCTGTCTGTTTTATTTGGGGCAATATTTCTCCAGGAAGCCTGGTAGGCTCCTATGTCTCCAAGTTTCTTACCTGCTGACTTTTCAGCTCTCTGTTACTTCTTCATGAATTTTCTAAAGCGGCATGCACTAATGCCCTGGGGCTTTCCATGAGGACTACCGGCATTAACATAATGTAAATATATGACAGTCTAGTTCTCTCTGTCCAGAAATCTTTCCAAATTACATCATTGCTAAAGCCTAACTGCCTCAGAGTCATGAGATGTGCTTTTATCAAACCAGTTTCTCAGATATGGTTATAAAATCTTGCTAGTGGGGTCGGATAGTTCTTGGTGCTGGAACTGATCTTTCTTCTGCTGATGTGAAGCACAGGCAGAGTAGATTAACACCTTTCTACAAATGCTGTAGATGTATTCCAGTTAGCTGACTTCACTTGTCATTCGTTAGATGCTGGGTAGAAAAGCTATTTTTATAGCCAAAATGGCTGGCAGACCCAGTGCAGGTATAGAAATTAGAAGGATTCACTCAAAAGCTGTGGAAAAATAACTTTCTGAATTATTTAGACTATTAGCTTCCTGTACCACTGCACAATAATCAGTAAATCCAGGCTAAGCTGCTAGAGACAAAATGATTAGCATGTTCTATTAGAATTTCACCTGTCAGAACAGGTAATTTGTTTGCTAGATTTCAACTTCACTGTTTGATCTCATTTCTGATCATGCTGAAAAACTCCCTGAAGTTTTTGTAATACTATACCTTAACAAATTTATTAGAGAAGGAGAGCTAGACAGAACATAATTATCTCGGCAACTGTTCTGATTTTTAGAGCAACTTATATTACTTTTATAACTGATACTAGAGGTGGATTTTGCCCACTCTTCAATACTTAACAATGTAAACCTATCTGGTTTTAAATGTCAGTGAACTGTTCATCCAGTGTACTACAATAGCAAAGACAATACAGGCTTATCATCCTCTGAGCAATTTTATCCTATTTTAGGACTAATCATGTTGCTAGGAAGTAATTGCCATGCTGATGTAGCAGCAATAAAAGTTTAACTAGAATTGCCCCACTGTAATTTGTTTTGTGGAACTGTTACTGTGTTTGTATTCTGGAATTGCATTTGATAACGTGGCATTCATCATCTCAGTCTTCTAATTAATTCCTGTGAGTAGACCTCTGAGTCAATCAACGGCCCACTCAACTTGTGGGCTAGATGGGTGGCACTCCTTCAGAGCAGCGGAGAGCTGCCAGAAGCAAACTAAGTTTTACTTTGCCATGGTTTGAGTGGGACTGTAGGAAACCCAGCATTTCTGGGAAGGCTTTGTTGTGTGCTGACTTATTAGTGGTTCTTTGGGGCATGTTCTCTGGCCTCACTGGGGAGACTGACTGTGGTGGTGCTGGAGATCATGGTGGAAGGCTCAATGTGTATAGAGTGGAAAGCGGTCTTTAAAGTAACATCAAGGTTACTCCTGAGAGAGTAGGAACTTGTCCAAAAGGGCTGTAAGTGATAGATGTTAATCTAGAACCAATACAATTTACAGGATGTAAGTCTCAAGTTATTTAAAACAAACAAACCCTTTAAAATACCCTAAAATTTGTGAGTATTAAATATGCTTTTTTAAAAAAAAAATTGTTAATGAATGTAAAAAGAAATGTGAGGCAGATAGAATGGGAAGGAATTTGGAGAGCTACTGAGACAAATATACAAAGAAAAATGTCTTCTAGGAAACAAGAGCAGGGTGACCACCAACAGAAACTCTTGCAAAAATACAGCTAAAATGAAAAGTAGTGAGAGAATGAAGAAGTAAATGATGAATAAACAAGTAATTTTTTTATTTGTATCTGAACTGAAATGAGATTACAAATATTAGTTATAAAGTCCTCTTTTGTTATTATAAGATTATTTCAGCAGTAGATGAAATAATGGGTGAAGAAACAATGTGGGCAATCATTCACAGGCTAGAAGTTTCTAGATATTACTTCCTTTTTATTTTTTTTAATTAATTGCGGACTTCTTGAGTTATGAGACTAAAAACTAAGTATGTCTTCATTGGTAGGGAGTAATTAATAGAAAATATTGATAATTCCCACTGTTGAGAAGTGATGTAATCTGCCATGGTACCAAATAACTCACTAATAACTGACTAGATCATGTGTTGTGAATGGTAAATCTTTATAATGGCAAATGCCTGAAACTGCTTTTAGAGTTCTGACTGGAAAGTTCTTTCCCTGTGTATTTATGGAAGTAAAGTTACAGTCCTGTGCTTTTTTTCTCTAAGCAAAGGCAAAGTGGATCATGGCATGGTAGAAAAGAAGTAAGTCCATGAAATAATTGAGTATGTAACCATTTCTTCAGAAAAAAAAAAAAAAATATCTTGTTCTTGTTTACTCACCTGTTGTTACTGAGGTGATTACTGGAGCCACTGTTTGCAGACAAGGAGTGTGGGAGAAAAAACTGTTTGCCTTGGCTGGTGCTGTATGTAGCAACAGCCCTAGTGATGGAAATTCTGGGAAACTTTTGACTTACCAATGTGAGACAGGCAAGCCAGGACACAAAGCAGAGGTAACAATTTAAATCTGTCATTAGATGAATGCCATGTTCCTTTGGGACTTGGCAAATACAGTGACAATTTGGCATTTCTGATTATTGGTACTTCTGGTGTTTATGAAATGCAATCTTTCAGCTGTGGTTATACATTATATATATATATACAGTATACCTTAGACCTCGTTACCAGCCTAGCAGAGTACACTCTTACTACCGTTATAAAGCTTCTGCTTTTCGCAGATGGACAGGAAGTCAATGCTTAAATAAAGTCTTTGATGTGATTTTTAGGTTTTGGCTCACTGACTTGTTTCTGCCTGAGAACTACAGGCGATGGATCTATGGGGTCCTGTAAAAATGACTTACAGGGGCAGGGGGTTGTGAGGAACTGCAGCCCTGTCTCCTGCCTTCGCGTTGTAAAGCCTCAGTTTTTCTGCCATATCCTCAGATCCGTGCACCTGATGTAGAAATCCAGAGAGAGGACGTGGCATTGAGGAGGTAGTGAAAGGAGGTCTGTAGCCCATCAGTGGGGGTTTGCCGTGGTTCAAACCCCACACTCATGTAAACTTCTCAGGGTGAACCTACCCTGTTTCCCACTTTGTGAGGTGCATGTCCTTGCAGTAAGGAGCTGCTCTTAGTCCCTGGATAGTTGCATTGTACTTTGACTTGAGCAATATCTGATGTACAGGACACATAAACATGGTCATCTTGAGGTAATCGTGATAGCAATTTTGGAGAGAAAATAAAGTTATAGATAAAACATCTTTTCAGTAAATGAAAAAAATGAAAAAAGCTAGCAAATGTGAAGCCTTTAGCTAGAATAGTTAAGAAAGCAGGCTTAATTCAATTGTGTAAACACAAGCATCTAGTCCTGCTGAGATGCTTTAGGTTACATGTGGCCTCCATTTGCCCCTGCAGCAGGGAATGGGCAGTATGTCCACCTACCTGTGCCGGATCTACCAGCACCAGGAGCAGTAATCCAAGGGTACTACATACTATAAAGTATTTATGCAACTGACTAAGGACAGAATGTATATATACTTAATGCTGACCATTTGCACTATACTTCGAGATGTCTCATTCCATGTCTCTGTTTCTATAAGGATATGCAGGCACATTAAAATTGATGGAAAGACATTGCCTGGAATCCATAATATGATGCTATCATGCTCTTAGTAACTTGCATTCCTGTCTAAAGAACCAGTTGCACAATTTGGCTGCAGTGGCTGATGTCTTGTTGCCGGTGTGATGAGAATTCATAGTTCTTAGAATCTGCACACCTATGATGTATAATACCTAAAAGAGTGCTTGGCTACATGATTTGCTCCCCCAATATGTAATTTCCTCCTCTCGTGTTTTTATCTCTCTTTCTACGTTGTTGCATGTGTTTCTTTTTTCTTTTTCATTTAAAAAAAAAGAAAAGTTAGAATCCTTTGTGCATTCTAATCAGACCATGAAATGGGGCTGCTATTTTAAATTTGAATTTTAAAAAATTTTACTTTTTTCTAAGATTTTTTAGAGTTTGAAATTTAAGATTTTGAAATCAAAGTATCTCAAAGCTGTACAGTTACTCTGTTACTGACAAATTATTAAATGGGTAATTCTACTGAGAGAGGTTATTGCCACTGTGAAGCTTCGCTGTAGGAGACTGTAGGCAAGCCTGTGTTAGGATGCAGTTTATGTCCTGGAAAAGCTATGGTCTGTAGCCACGTAAACCAGCTAGTTGGCATGTGCGGTAAAATCTTTTTGGAAGACTTCCATTGCACTCCTCCTCCTGTGTTTCGTGAACATTAGACCAAACATCAGTTTCTGAAGGGACCTGTGATTGCAACAGTACTGTATATTTGCCAATACTTGGAAATGCTACAGTCATTTCCCTTTCCTCTGAGGTTGAAGGTTCCTAAACATCCTTATCTGCCTGTAATTGGTGATAAACATCTCTGCTCATAATATTTGTTTAAATCAGTTTTCTACAGTACCAAGTTCTGGATATTACTTTGTTACTATGCTTAGAGTGAGACCGCCTATAGTTTATTTCTTGGGACTTAAAAGCAGAAATATCTAGAGTCAATATGGAAGTATGAAATAATTGAGAAAACCCTCCTGACAACTTATTCTCTGTAGGTTTTTGCTTGTACAATGGAGAGACTTTATATATTCTCATTTACCACCCATCCGTACAGAAAAGCTTAGGCTATGTCATTCTTACAGTTTTATTTCAACTGACTAATTACAAGCAAATTTTTACTTTGTTCTTTAGACCTGATAAGCAATCTGCATTTGTTATGCTACACTTATCACGTAGGCACCAAGAGTGGATGTAAAACTCATGAAAACAGAAGTATAACAATACAGCATGAATTTCATTGCTTTTGTCAAGAAAGTAGGCCAACACAGCTCATATTTACAAAGTGAAAATGATCTAATTGTCAGTTCTTTTTAAAACAAACAAACAAAAAAACCCTAAAAACCTCCAGACCATCTGTCCAGTATGTTTTGTTGTTTTTTAGGGCCTCAATAGGTCAACAGTTTTCGAGGTTGGATACAGTTAATTGCTATAGTGGTTTTATTAATCTACACTTTTATCTTGCCAGATTTAATGTGTTCGAAGAATTGCTATTGTTTTGACTGTATTTTTTTTAATTCTTATTAAGTAAATGAGGTAAAAATTAGAAAGAATTCTGCCAATTTAGCTGCTTTAAAGTTTTTTGTCTTTCTTAACAGTAGCTTTGAATGATTAATGTGAGCAAATGCCTTTTAGTGTTGCCTGCCAGTGGAAAGTATAACTGAGCTCATTCAAGTGCTGTTAATGAAAATGTTAAAAGCAGTGATTTGTTATTGCTGCTGCCATTAGTTACTGTTTTATGAATCATGTGACTTGATGAAATACACTGTTGTTGTCACGCATCTGGTAACACAGAAGAAAAATCAAGCAAGAGAAAGATCTCTACCAGTTAAATCTATTTTGGGGAAAGGACCCTCTCTTCTTCCAACTTTAAAAAAAAACCCAACCCTACTTTCAGTTATTTCTAGAAGGAAATATAAAGTTAAGTCTTGCAGCAGTAAGGGTTGCTAGACTCATGACCTGGTAGTAAAATAAATGCTAAACATTTCATGCCATAAAAATGAGTGAATCCCTCTCTGATTTCTCTGTGCGTTTTTTTTTTTTTTTTTTCTCCTTCTGGGTAATCCCCTTTCTGCAGGGAGAAAGGTTCTGTCTATCATGACACTACCTGACCAGCCTCTTTGTGTTAACCCCCTCAGAAGGCTGCATGCTAAGCCTGTTCGGATATGGACAGGTATTATCCTTGGTCTTTACAAGCCCCTTCCACTCAGAGACTGATATCTAGCTCTTCTGAATTTCTAATCCTAACATAAATGGGAAGGCTTTTCACAGTGTTTATTTGCATTTTCGTCTGCTCAGGCTGGCTTTTGTCACAGATCTGCTTCCCTGCTTTTTAATTGTTCCTACAGTTTTTCTTTGCTGTGAGGCTGTGGCATCTGCAGGATCAATCAAGCCAAAATCCAATGTACTGTACATGCATCAGAAGTTAACATCAGCAAAAGCTATACTATATTGCTGTGGGTGGTTTTATGAGCTAAATATTCACACATTCATATGATAATCCTTTTATATGGGGTTAGTGCAAAAGGAAAGGATTATCTCCTATACTAACAATCTTTCTTACAACACTGAAATTACCTTAAAGTTTTCTGTACTAGTGTGGATTATGCTGAAAGCTGCTTTGTGTTCTGCTTTAGACATGTACATAAATTCTAGCTTGAGAATTTCATAAAAATGATGGATAAAAAGAATTTGTAGAGCCTTAGATAATTGTTAAGTTAGAACATGATCACTTATAACACACCACAGTTCACATGTTGGCATTACAACACACATACACAGTTATGATTTACCAATATAACTTCATATAAAGCCTGACATCATATTATGCATTTGGTCACTGTTGATAAACATACTTATCTGTCATCAATAAATCACTGTCTCTCTTCCCAAATGTAACCTATATTGTGCACCACAATAATATCACTGCTTAGAGGCCCTAAACAATGATAATTTTTTTTAGGAGGGATTGAGACTCTACCTTAAAATATACTCATATATAATATCTTATTACAGTGGCAAGAGGAACATCTTAAAAGAACAACTATAGTTTCTCCTCGCTACGAGATAGACGCCACAAAAGTGAAACCCAATTGTTTGTTCACTGTCTGCGCTGGCCTGTGTTTTCATGCTTGCCTTGTAAGGAAAAGGCTTAGACATTCACTTTGAAAAAATAAGGGAGGTTCTCAGGGAGAGCGAAAACTTACTGTGGTTAAGTAAGCGGCACAATGAACTGCTGTGAGCCTCCCATAGAAAGACTAGGCTTTCCCAACAGAGGTGAGGCAATGACTTATTACACTGTCAGAAAAATTGCCTTTTTAAACTAGGCAGCCAAGTTAAAGCTTTAAGTAAACTGTTAAAAAGCATACGCTGACAACATGATTGAAGTAACCTCCGTCAAATCAATGTATCCAACTGAATAAATACTTCATTTCTCCTGTGAAATCATCCCAGAGGATCAGTGTGAGGCTATAGGGGTTTATGGGCCTGCTGTCAGAATTACTTGTTCTTTGTATTCCTTGGAGTAATGCAGCTTGAGAGGATGCTAGAAGGGTCGCCGATTTCCTATGGCTTTTAGCATCTATGCTGAAGTCCATTAAAAGCATTAAGAGGTTCCAGTTTTAATGAGATTTGAGAAATCAGATTGGTTTTTGAATGTAAACCACAGTACTTCAATATTTGATCAATGAATCAGCAAGTTGTCTTTTACAGTTTATGAATGAGAGAAAGAGACTTGTTTGTGTTACAGTATGATTTGCAAATGTCAGGTCTGCTTTTATCTAATTATTAGGGTGTCTGAAGGGAAAACAATAGATATGTGTGTTCATACCCAGGAAAAAAAAGACAAAGTACTAATGAGTTTTATCACTGGAGATAAATTCAGGAAACATTGGTAGTATTGTAGCATACTGTAGACCAAGTACCTTTATAGCATATGCTGTACATCATAATTCAGCATAACATCAACTCTGCACCTTATGAATACTATACTTTATAGCTTAAGATTAAGCAATCAGCTGTACTTCAAGATTTATCTTTTACTTTGAAAGAATACAAGAATAAAACAACAACGAAGAAAGTAAATGCAGCAAGGCAGATATTTTTCTTATGTGTAGCCAGATAAACATTTATTTCCTAGCAGCAAAACTATTTTATTTCAGATCTCTCAAAACAAGAATGGTGAAATTATGTTCTTAGAGTTGTCAAATATCAATAAAAGCCTAGAACCTTAGGCTATCAGTTTTGGCTGAAACTTTTATACCTAGTTTTCACTAGTTTTTAAGGTTTTATTGAGAGGACAGGAAAACAAAACCAGAACTCTTCTATGGGAAAAGAAAGGGAAGGGGGAAGATAGTACCTCATCAATTCTAATATTAACAGAACAGTTTAGCAGACTGGAATAATACCTGTCTACTGCCTGATCTCTCCTGTCTGCTTTAAATCCTTAAACACTTGCATGTCAGAAGAAACCTTTCTAACTTTTCAACCTTTCTCTTTAATTTATCGTTGAATTATTGCCATTAGTTTGAAGGCTGTGTTTGAGTTTTTGATAGAACTTAGATTCAAGAAATCGTGGATAAGAATCTCTTTCCATGTGTGTGTAAATTATTCTCTGCGCTTCATCAAAACAGGACTGTGTTGGCTCTTGAATATTTCTTATAATCGCTTTCCTTGCAGGACTGTCAATGTTAATCTGGAAGAGAAAACAACATTACTAAAGTATTACTGAATATATGTAAAAGAGGGGTAAGGAAGACTGAATTTGGGGGATGTGTACTGAGTGCCTTTTATTTATATCTTTTTCTAATCTAAAATCAGCAACTAACCAAAAAAATTGATTCTATCACTGATTTCTCCTCTTCTCTAATACCATCTTATTAGTTGATGAATTTGCTCCTCTTTTGATGTTTGATTCAGCAAGAGTTATGTTAGTGGCTGAATGGGGAGCTTGCTCCCTTGGGGACAAGAATCCTGGAAGACTGGGAGGTGTCTGAATTTCCCAGTCTGCCCCACATCCATAACGGAAAAGCCAGTTTAATCCTGACTATTTTGATCAGTGGAGGTCAAGAGCAGTGTTAAAGTTGCTACTGCTGGGCCCATATGTAGGATATGGGCCCAAGACTTCAAATCTTAGGGATGTTAAGCAGTATACACTTGATTTGCTCGCTGCTTCTAGAAAGAATAAGAATATACACGATTTAGGCAGAAGAAGAAGTCTTGAGGGTATGGTTTGCATGGAGTAGCTGCAGTGGAAGGAGTAGCTGAAAGGTGCTGACATCCAACCTCCATTTCTTTTGCTAAGAATTGTTCCTAGAGCGAGAATTAGATCCCTGAAGAGGAAGCCTGACTTTTGATTTCTAATGAGTCCAGGTGGCTGGAGGTGCACTGTAAAGGTGAAAACCAATTGCTAAAATAATTACGATCTCTGAGATGAGATACAACTGAGCCCATATATCAACCTTTTTTAGGAAAAGTTTTGATTCCCAGAGCTCTTTTGCTGCAATCCAGGGTTTGTAACAGATAAGTTGAAGCTCTGTGGATATGGAAGAGTAGAAAGGTCTAGTGACAGGAAAATATACCAGATAAAGTGGGAACTTTCGATAATCTGTCAGCTCATGATGAATTACATTGCTTTTTATCAGCTTGACTTTGTTATTGTTGAGAGGAGAGCTCTAAAGATGTGAAGTTAGTGCTGATGTCTTTCATGGGTTGGGGTCTTGCTCTTCCAGAGGAGTCACTTGAGTTGCACCTTTTGAAAGGCTGCTGAAATTTTAATATAAACCGTGTTTAAAATCCTCAGGAACATCTACATTTTTAGAGTGGTACCTAGTTCTTGTGTTAATAGTGAGTATCAAGAAAACGTGAAATCAATGTGTCCTGAGGACCTAGAAACAAGACAGCCAATAGCAAGATTCAAATACATACTATTTTAGAAAAAAAAAATTACATAGCTTATTTTTAACTGTCCTGATTTAAGCCCTTACTTTTGATTAATGAATTTGTAGTTGACAATACTGACATTTCTTTTTTGGAAATGTAAATGTCTTGCTGAGTTTCCTATAGCTGCTCATGCTAAAAATAAAATAAATCAGAAAACGACAGAAAAATGCATTGTCTTTCCAGTTGGCATTTAAAACCAACAGAGGGAACTTTCAAATTTCCTCAAGTTTTGGAGTAGTGGGAGTGGTTTAGTCATTTAAAGCAGCAACTGCTCTCAGCCAACATTTGGGAATCCAGCTGAGTTGGTTTTGGCTCGCCCTTCAGTGTCAACAGGGAGGCTGCATTTTGAGACTCTATAATAGTTTTATTGTTATGCATAAACAAGAAAATAATCTAGCCTGATTTTTCAGTTATGTCAGTCTGCCAGAGGCAGCGGCAGTAAAAGCCAGTATTAGCTTATTTTTGCAAGGAGAGTAATAAGCAGGGATAGTTAAAGGTCATAGAGCATGACTAGCTGAGCAGGAATGACTTTTTTTTTATAGCCACTTGTCAGAAAAAACATTACTCTCAAATATTTTACATACAAATCTGCTCTGTTTTCCCTAAATCTTGTGCTGCTGGAAGCAAAAAAAAAAAATTAATCTGTCTCGGAACCTTTCTTTTAGCCCATTTCAGAAAGGGTACAGCACTGGGTAGAGTTTTTAGTTTGTTCATTTATATTTACTCTCACAAAGACCAGAGTAATACATGTAGCAATGGCGTAATTCAAAATCTATTGAAATGATATCAATGGCCTCTGAATCAGGCACTAAAAAGAATAGAAGAGATCCAAGAACTTGGTTCTTAATCTAATTGTGCCTTTTGCTTGTATCCTTGGCAGATGGAGTTGAAAGGTTTGCCTATAGACAAGATGTGAAGGCAGGTATTAAAATTCTGGGTGCAAAAGAGTTTGGGGAGGATGAATAGCAACGGTTTTCATTCCCTTTAATACAGGAGGTGCTAGGCATTCATTGTTGCTTTTTGTTAGCTACATTACACATCAGGCATTTCTAATAGAGGAAATAAGAGCTCATGTTGTTGTATGTCACCTCATTGGGAGCCTGGGGTTCAATGTAGCTTGTAAAAAGTTTCCTGGCCACGGAAATCCTTTTCCTCTGTGATGTGATCTTCTTATAAGCTTCACAAGCAAGCCAGAATTCTATGTTTTCATCACTGTGCTCTGTCTTCAAGTAGGTCTTGTAGATCATAGGCCCATCTGTAAATATTTCAGAAGCCAAATTTATATAATGCGTGTATATGCATTACTTGTAATCCTTTGAAGACAATAGGGACATTTACAAGGCAGTATAATTCTTGATTGTACACCTATAAATATTCTTATTAGATTATGTCAAAGTGGGAAATTAAACACACTAAGTCACCCCAGAGCCTTACGCTTCAACACTGCATTTTCCTGCTCATGCAGAGCTCCCTTTAACCTCAGTGGCATTTCACTATGCAGGGACAGACCACCAAAAACTTTTGGTTTTCCTGCTCTCTGTGAACAATATCGAACGTACCCGAAGAGTGACAAGTATTTTTAAATTCCAGTTCTAGTTTTGTACAGAAGATATCTAAGCATTACCAAATAATCATGATCTGAGTAAAAAAATAAGACCTTCTTTTCTTGGTGTAAGAATTTTGGGGAAAAAAGCAGTTGGCAAAATAAGGAAATAACTGTTTCTTGCTGCTGTAGTTGCGTGAAGTAAAGCAGTTAAAAGAATACTCTGTTCAGCAAATAAGTGATTCTGCACCTGATGATGTCTTTGAAACACCTGGCAACGGAGTTTGACAGCAACTATCAGTGCAATCTTGGCAAAGATTAAATTCCTGAGCCTGTCTTTTGTCATGTCATTAGACTTGCTTTGTACAGAATTAGGTGATAGAGTTGCTAAAATGCCTCTAGCCAGGAGAACATTTATGAAGCGTCATTCCATGCTAGCACTTGAGCAGGAATGGTGCTTGCAGTTGTAAGATGTACTTTTAGAGTGAAACTTAAGATAGGCAAATACTTTGCTTGCCTCTCATAAAGAGCTACAAATCCATTGGCTTTAGAGTTTCTGGCTTTTCATGTGAGTACACCTGTGCATTTTCTGATGTCATTGAGCATTGAAATGAATTCAAAATTAATGAATAGTGCCACCTAAGTGCAGTGAATGAGGTATTTTAAGAACGGCAGCCTCTGAGTACTGCTGGAAGATACAAGCATTTTACCCAAAGCAAACTTTCCTGCTGGTGCAGCACTCTGGGCTTTCATGTTTCTAAAGACATTGAGCGCTGCCTGTCGGCATGCAGTAACAGTGATTGCACGCATGCCTGCTGCTTGTGCTATAATTTTGGCTCTTTCAAATGTTTTCTGTTTTGCACTTTCTCCCTGTGTTTTCCCTGCAAACTGTAACATACAAGGTTGTTTGCTGTTAAAGATTTTAATGGCAAAATCTTTTTCTTTACGGTTGTTACACATTCTCTGTTAATCTTCTTACTCTTTGTAGTTTGTCCATAGTTTGAAAATAATGCTAGTCCTTAGGAATAATTTTTAGAGGTTTGTGCTGTGATGTAACTCTGTACGTGATTTTCTCATCAGTATTTTAAAAAAGGTAATTCAGCAGTGATGTTCTAGATTGCTGGCCATATGAGAAATATGGGAGAGCTCTGAGCTCCAAATGAGGCAGAGGGGTGCTGGAGTGGGAAAGTTCAGATTTGCTACTGTAGCTACAATTCTTCCCATACCTGAGATGAGAGCCTGAGTTCCATGGCATTACACTGTATTGAGGTACCGTACCATTAGCTATGGTGTCTTTGCCATACACAGGTTTTCCCAAGTCAATTTTCCTTTCACTTTCTTCTAATGTATATTGTTATACAGTGCTCTAAGTGGTGATGTGGCAGATAAACCTACCTTTATCACGTGTCTTTAAAAGAATCATATGTACTTGCAGAAATGGTAAGTTTGGGAAAGCATTTACATCATGCTACATTTATTTTCAGTGTGATGCATGGTAAGCATGTCACACAAAGTTGTTCTTCATTAGTTGCATATAAGACAGCATACTGCATGGCTTATTGATTTTGCTTCACGGGAACTCTTTTCAGTAATCCATCTGGGTTACAAACATACAATTACTTACATTTACTTGTTATCAGCTTTTCAAAAGACTGGGACCATTGTAGCACTTCCTCCAAAGACAGCCTTTAGAAAAAAGGAGGAGATTATTGTAGGATTAGCTGTAGTTCAAAGTATAAAAAATTAAATGAAATTACATTATTCAAAATCTGTCCCCTAACTTAAAGAAGGTCTACATGAAACTCACATTTAAAAAGGTTTTTCTGTGTATCATAGATCTTCTATTTACTATGCTGAAGCAAATATTCTTCTTGCTGTAACAAATACAGTTCCCTCTCAAGGTACTCCCATGCAATTCCTTAGGAAGTGGCATTCACTTATTTAAATTGTGCTTAGGAGAAACACAAGGAAAGCACTAGCTTTCTAGATAGCAACTTCTTTGGGACAGGAATCATTATACAGTTTATGAAATGTCAATGTTTATATTTAGTAGGAAAGTCTTTAAGGGTTCAAGATCTTACTGTAATATTTAAAGACCTTTAACATCTAAGTTGACTTATCAGCTGAGAGCTGAATATAAGATCTGAACATAAGGTGAATAATGAAAAGTTAACAGTCCATCTGTAAGGGACGTCCATCTCTCTCCAGTTGTTTACAATGCAGTATGACACATTATTACTAATCTAGACAGTTCTGGGAGGTGATTAAAATGGGATTTCATTCGTTCATGCTTGCTATTCTTAAGCAATAGTTTCATAAGCTTATAGGAGTCTCCTGTGTGATTCTGGGAAAGAGTATAGAAGTAGTGAGGTGAGAGACTAAACAAGGAAAAACAAATGCTTGAAGGCCAATAGCTCCATTTAAGTGGATGTAGCTCCATTTACACCAACTGATTTTTAAGCTTTGCAGTTGTAGGACATCAATGCTGGTAACTTGGAAAAAATGCTTATGCTTATATTAGTAGAAGAAAACACAAGGGATGTATTCCAGTGGGTGCTTTCCATTATGCGTCAGCTAAACTTGGGAGGAGATACCTTCTCATTCAGTATTTTGTTTTCACATGAGCTACAATTTTGACAACAGCTACTTAGTATGACATAATTATTTTTTTTTCATTTAAATTAAAACTAAATTTGGCTTTGGTGTGAGTGCTGAATGACGCTTCATAGATTTCTGCTGCACAGCAGCCATTAGTAACTTCTTTAATTGCTAATCACACATTTATTTTTTACTTGATATAATCCTCTCTTTCTCTGAAAGAGTACATGCTGTGGCACTGATTATTTTGTCAGGATTTCCTGATCAGTCTGACCGGATCAGAGAAATATAGAGTAATAGAAATTTTACCGCAATCAAACTGTGGTGTCAATAACTCTCTAGTAACTCTTGCCAGTAAAAGATACTTTTTTTTTTCTTTTTCATGAGCTACTGGTCTCTTCTCTGTATAAACTCATGAAGCGTGTGGTTACAGGAAGGAAAAATCTCTAGTCCTTTGAATGCTTTTTTTCCCTTAAGAGCTGCTTCTGAGTCATATTCACTGTTACTGACGCAGTTAATTTTTCACCTCTGTCAGCAACAGCACTTGTATATAGAACAAGTGACAATCTTGTCTGTCTCAATGAGCATCATCAGTAGGACCACCTTATTTCCATTTCTGATTATTTGCATTTAGTATTAATATGTGAAGCAGAAAGAATGCTGCCTGATGGGGCAGCTGACACAGAGGAAAACCTTTTTACCTCCTTACTTTCCTTTTAAAATAGGATAATATGAAAGGTGGTAAGGGAAATGTGAACATGGGTTACTAAGATCTGTATTAATGCCACTTTCGTAGCTGCTGTGCTGATGGTAAACTTCTTGCTGCACTGACTTGCAACATGATTGAATTTGCTGAAGAACATATATTACACTGAAAAAAAATTAATTGAATATTCTCCAAAAATAACTAAGGCTTTAAACTAAGTTTAAATTGGAAAATGCTGTTATAGTGTGTTGTGGGAGGTTCTTCCCTGGCCACTGCTGGGTGGGAGAGAAGTCCAGGAGGCACTTTTAGAAATGCTGTCTGGATTTCTGCCATTTAGCCTCACCCAAATGGGCAGTTTCAGGTGTCATCAGACACACCTCAGTATTACTGTGAAGGACACATTTCTCTCTAGTCAATAAATCAATACCATGTATGATCTGATACCAGTTGGCAGGCATGTTGGATGGAAGTGTTTCACGTCCCCGATGCAACATGCCAACCAACGTTCTAGCTGTGGTTGGCCTGCACTGAGGTTGGTGGCAGCTGAGGACTTGCAGGAGGCACTTGGCTATATGAAGGTGGTCAGCTGGGGCACTTGTGAAGATGTTGCACTCTTTTGCATGATTTTAAGCTTACAAAGAAAACTTCCGCTTTGAACTTTGAGATTTTTCTCTCCTACTCAGGCAGCTGCATATATTGCAGAACATAAGAGTCTTATTGTTACTTACTTAGAACTGATCCCATTTTCTTCCTCTCTGCATATCTTGCAAAGCCAGCAAGTATTTGGACTCATTCTCCTAAACATGGAAAATATGTGAGTTTTAAACCTGCTGTGCTAAGTTCTGGCTATCTTAAATTCTTCTTATAATTCAGTCTCCATATAGCAGTGCTGCCAGTTCTAGCAGGATTCTTATTTTATGCATCTAATCTTTATCTATGAGTCAGGGCTGAAGTATTAGACCAAAATGTATTTTTGTAACATGCAAGAACTTAAAAAAAAAAAATCAAGCAAACCAATGGACATATCTTGGGGAAAAATAGAAGTGCTAATAATTCTCCCTCTTTGCTTCTTCAGCTGTGAAAAGAGATTACAAGTTTGAGCCTGATCCAAAGCAGAAGGAAACCATGAATCTTTTCCCTGAAAGTTCAGGGTGACCTGGATCAGGGATCAGAGCTAAATGTAAACTGGACAATGCTTCTTAAGTGTCTGAGATTAACATTGATATTTGTCCAGCAAATATTTCAAAGTCAATAAAAATTGGTATTAAACTTGCTTTTGTATAGAGATGATATCCATAAGAAAGGGTATAATTTTTTATTAGGAATGACGCAGTCAAGAATGTTTGTCAAAAAAACAAAATTAAAAAAGTTAAATCTTGTGACCTGAAGTATGTTTATTTCTTCTTTTTTTGGCTTTCAAGAGATGCCAAATTCTTTGCTAAGTTTACATGGGACCGTGGCTAAGTTTTTGTATAGACCTGCCTGAAATCAAAACAATAATCTTATATGTTATTTGTTTAAACTCACAGTTTTTTTCAGGTTTGGGTTTGACTGGCACATACTAGTCCTACAACCAATTTTTCTTTCAAACTGAAACACACAATAAAACATAGAACAAGGCTGTATCTCCCAGCAATCTGAACCTGTGAAATGACTGCACTTACCTTTAGTCTTATTTTCCTTGTTTCCCTGACATCTTTACCCAATCCTACGTTATACAAGAGTCTTACCCAGTAGATTTTGTACTGGATATAGAAACTTCATAACTCTGCTGGACTGTTATACTGCAACTCCTACTGCTCACGTTCCCTGCAGCCCTGTAGGATGGCCAGTGGCCATCACCCATTTCCTACTTTTGTGGAATTCTCTGAACGACACTCTGTTTGGTTTCCCTATGACTTCTTCTACACTTGCCTATTCATTTAACTAGTATTTACTTATCTCACCTTCTGCCTAAAAGCAATCTTTCAAAAGTACACAATATTCCATATTTAAGATAAAGTTATGCATTTAAATTCTGGCATATGGTTATCACTTATCACCTTATTTTAGGCTATTTTACCCAATACCCTCTATTTGGGGTGTTTTCATGTTGCAATCATTAGTCTTCTATTCACTGAAATATAAACAAAATACAGCCATTGTGGTTTTTTTGAAACCCAGAGAAGCTTATGGGGGTTGCTTACTATACAGAAATGCTCAAGAAACATCAGATAAAGCAACACTAAGTAATCTAGTTCCACCTAAATTCAAAGTGTCAATCAGTAATTTCTTTCTTCAGGTGGTTGCTGCATGAAGTTACGTTTGTATAAGGAAATGTTATTGTTCTCAGGAACCATTTTAATTCGAGTTAGAAGCTTTAAACAAATATTGTTCCCCAGGGCTTGTTGAGTACGCACATTTGCCAAGCATACATCCAGGGCTTTGTGGTTCTCTCTTCTTTCTATATTAGAAACACTTCCTAACAGACCAAGGAACAGAGCATGCTGATTTTTATCTTTTTCAGTGCTTCTTCGGAATGTCTTCTTTCTGCTGAAGCATAATCTATGCTTCATTAGTCTAATGTTGCTTGTTTCTGCTGGCAATAGTCTTAGTCCTAAAATAAGATGGGAATAGTACACTAAGCTACAACGTGCCCTTGAGCAATTTGTGTCAGTTCTGAACTGGCTAATCTTCAAGTGCAGCCTGTGACTTTCCCTACATTACTGAGCTATTTTCTGTTGTAAATGGTAGCCAATCTACATCTTAACTACTTAATACAGCTTTGCAGTGTCCAGCTAACTGCATTTGGATCATGGGAGCTGTTTTCACCAGATACATATAAATAACATGTAGTATCCTTTTTGTTTGTTCGTTATAAGGTTTTATTGTAACAAGGCCACAAGTTCTTTAAGGAGTAGGATCTGTGCTTCCTGCAGGTCTTGTAATCAAAAAGAAAGTCACATGGTTGCAACACTTTCAGAGAATTAATTGCCTGTCTGATAATAAATGAATCTAAGTCCTGAAGTTATTCACATGCATAAAAGATACAAGCAGTACTGATCTGGAAATTACTGTTTAACTGTTATTGTATTTTATATTGGAAAAATATCAGGAAAACTGTTTTAGTAGATCAAAGAATAAGATCTCTTTGTTTTTCAAAGTACAACATACACTTTGATTTTTCAGCACCCTTGTGCTGTGCCAGTGAATCTGTAAACTACCTAATGTCACAGTTTTTAGGACACAGCGTAGGTTTCAGCAGAGTCTTCAGAGAGCAACCGCTATATAAACGTTCTAATTAATTGCCTTCTGTAATGTCACTCAACTTAGTTTGTACTGAGTATTACACAAAATATTCACATATAAATAGGGATAAAGTTGTTTATACATCAGAAGCATTTCTAAAATGAATGCCTTTGCTATTCTGAGATAACTTGCCAAGAGAAAAAGAGGTGTTTCCCTGCCGATGCTATATTTTTCTGTTAATATTTCGAAATACAAAACCTCATACTTACAGAAACTCTTCTTGGATCGTTTCCTTTGGTTAAAAAGTTTCATTTAGTAGTTGCATTTGTAGGGATAAGTTTCCAAATTCCTTGACCTGTTTTTTTGCTTCATTATTTCGGTTTAGTGTAGAAGATCTTACTACCCTTTGGCTGTGTCTATGCTGCTCGTGTTAGTGCCCGACTCCTTTTTTTATACATACCATAGGCAAACAGTGGCTGTGGTTTCTATCAGAAAAAGTTCAGTTGGGCTCTGATGCACCACTGATAGAGGCTGTTTGCTCTGAAATTATCTTGACATCTCTACTGATCAGCTGTAATGAAATGAAGCTGTGTTTTACTTCACTGAAATCTTGCATGTATTGTCCAAGTTTTGTGACTAATATTTTCCTTCTCTTTACCAAAGTTCTTTTAAAGTCCATGTTGAGATGATACGAAAGGCAAAAGTATCCTGCACTAAAGCCTCTTACAGGCAGCATTATAAAGCAAGTACTTTCGATTGCTGTGGAAGAGCCTGTATTTTCTGCTCTGACCCATTAGGGTGAGGCTTTTATGTGCTTCTAACTGGTCAAATTGGTATTGCCCATCGTCTCAGTGGTGTTAGAGCAGAACTTTCTTTAAACTTTTATGAGGTCCTCTGTCATTTTTCTCATAGATGTTGCCCAGGTTATGGACTCATTTGGAATTGAGACTCAAGTTTCCTACATTTCACTTATTCTTCTCTAGCTAAGTGTTTCAAAGCAGCCATGCAGTGCAATACAGCTGAAGTTGCTCTGTTCATGCCGGTGGTAGACTTGTCTGCAGTGATACTGGGGCTTTGGGAATAAGCACTAGCTCAACTAGTTGTTGTAAGTTAGTCACAGAGGGAATGGGGGGGGGGGCAGAATCTTTCTAGAGAGCTTGCTGTCCTTTCTGGGAATAGTTGTGAATTGCGATCTCTGGGGATTTGCCAGTGTCTACAAGGCACAGACTGACTTTGTCAGGAGGGAAAGTTGGTCTTCTCCCTGCTCTGACAGCCCAGCTATGTGCAGTGTGCAATGTTTCTTTCAGTCTTATCTCTCTGTTTTGACTCATCTTTCTTTTTCTCTTACAATGCCTCCTCAGCAAAGCATGAACTGTGTAGTATTTGAACTGAAATTGAAGTGTGAGCCTACAGTAATATATTACACTCATTTATTTTATTGCAGCTCACCCTACTGGTATACAGGCCTAATGTAGAAGGATGTGCATCCATTTTCCAACAGTAATGATTCTGCTAGGGAGGAAATGTGTGGGGTGTGCACACCTACAGCAGAACTTGGTGTCTGAGCAGGGCAGCATAAGAGCCTGCCTGTAAGGATCTCACCATGGGATCTGGCCTGTACTTATGAAAAGGGAGGGACAAATATCACAATGCGATCTATTTTCTATGGGTTACTATTTCATTAAATCTTGTTTTGTATTCTTCATAACTTCACACAGGGGTTTGGAATATTTTCTTCCATTTCTATACTAGGAATGGGCAGGGGCAAATATCTATGTAGTGTACCTTGGTGTGATTATTTGAATAATCAACATAGTGAGACGATCTAACTTTCTCCCATGCCTCCTCAAAAATAATACTTCTAATGCCTGCACATACAGGCAGTTATATACTAAAAGCATCTGATTATATACTAAAAGCAACTTTGGCCTGAACTTGACAAGCTAAAAATGGCTGTAAAGAATCTTACTTGTGGAACTACTTAAATTAAAAAATAAAAGCACCATATTAATAAATGTGACTCTAGAAAAGTTACATAATGAAAATCCCAATTATGTTGCTAGTCTCCGCTAGTGATTTGAATCAGTATTTAACTATTTGGTTTACATATATTTTGTAAAAACCTTGTGTATATACACATTGTACAAACGCAAGCTCTTCTGCAAAAGCTTAGATATATCTTATTTTTACAATAAATTTTATTGGCATTAAAAGATAGCTCATCTAAAACCTTAGTATTAATGACAATTAACTACTTAGGGTTTTTTTTCTATCATCAACTGATGATGATTATCAGGACACCGTATATGAGATCATCTCTTTGTAAATTTAAATTGTGCAGTGACCGAGTATCAGTAACCTGTGACTTTGTTCACATATTTTCTTTTACATGCTACAGATATTAAAAAATACTGTAATATTGCTTAAAATTGAAATAAAATTGTTTTGGTNCGTATATGAGATCATCTCTTTGTAAATTTAAATTGTGCAGTGACTGAGTATCAGTAACCTGTGACTTTGTTCAAATATTTTCTTTTACATGTTACAGACATTAAAAAATACTGTAATATTGCTTAAAAATGAAATAAACTTGTTTTGGTTTTTTTCCATAAGCCTTTTTTACTATTAAGCTGAAGAAAATGCTTCTCCAAATATCCTCTTGACTCTTACAGTAGGAGGATATTTAAGTGCATGATTTGTTGTTTATTTCATGTCTGCAGTTTTGTATCTTTGGCCATGCTCTAAAACACCATTTANCTATTAAGCTGAAGAAAATGCTTCTCCAAATATCCTCTTGACTCGTACAGTAGGAGGATATTTAAGTGCATGATTTGTTGCTTATTTCATGTCTGCAGTTTTGTATCTTTGGCCGTGCTCTAAAACACCATTTGNTTTGGCCATGCTCTAAAACACCATTTAAAATTTAATGGGTATCTGCAGGCACTTAGAATTACCTGAGTGCCTTAGCATTGGGTGGTTGACTTGCTGGTAAATCTGTCCTTCGATCAGTGCAGAGAAACTGTAAAAACTAGAGAATCTAGCTGTCTGGGAAGCCCTCAAAGACTGAGGGACCTTGAAGGGCTATGAATATGTTCCTGCTTGCCATCACCATGCCTCTCAGCCACTATGAGGACTCTTATCTTCTCTCTCTCAACAGGACTGCTACTGTTCAAGCTTGTTACTATTTCATTAAACTTGTTCCAAACACAATTTTACAACTTGTTTCTCTGTCAGCTGCTTTCCACTACCATTCTTTCATAGCTTGATACTCAGAACATTACCTTTCTACCTCCTTTTCCAGGATACTTAAAGCATATAGGAGTGGAAGGTTTAGTCATTAAGCAGGTATGCTTCTTCACTGAGAAATTATATGATTGAACCTAAACCATACCCTTCCTCTTATTACATAGATATTCCACTAGATGTCATCTGGTATCACCCTGAAGGAGAAGGTGTAACTTCTGTGTGTGTCAGTTCAAACTGTGGTCTCATGAGGGTGGATGTGGTTGCAGGCTCGGGGAAACTCTCTGAAGTTTCATTGTAATGAATGGCCTCATCTAGCCTGAAAGACACCCCTTTCCCAGGTAGGTGAGACACTGAGACAAGCAGTTAGCTGAGGCATATGTTAGCAGGGTGGTTAACGTGGCCTCTGTTATGGCCTTGTTCCTTTGAATTCCTTATGTTGCCATGTGTATGGGCGCCGAACAACTTTAGTCTCATGATGGCACGTGCTATGTAGGAATCAATTATTGCTTGGTTAATTCAGCAGTTGAGCTGGACATGCTTTTCAGAAAGAATATGATGAGGAAAATTGAAAAGCCGAAGTATCAAAAGGGAGAAAATGGCTGTATCATAACAGCGCTGCTGAATTCGTCAGTTGTTCTGGCATGTTCTTTTTCTAAGGATTAACTATCAGTAGCCAGCTAGTTTAGACAATATATGTTGACCATTTTAATTGCAACAATTTTTTCTTATCAGTGAGAATAATGCTCCCAGATGAGTTCTTGCCCATAGTCTTGTATTTCCTTTTCTGTTTTCTTATGTTCACTTACCTAGTAGCATCTTTGTTCACTCTCATGCCTTCTCTTTTTTTTCCTCTTGCCCATACAGTCATTCTTTCCTATTTGTGTTTCTATTTTAATGCTCTTCTGTTCAATAAACATCTCACCCACCTACATCTGTTTCGCCCTAGTGAACATGGAAGTACTGTCTGTCTCATTCTCTGTGTTGTACCCATTCTTTCCATCTACCCACATACTCCCCTGCTTGCACTACCCTTTCTCCTGCAGCACACCCACGCACTGGCATTCATGAATGTAGGAACACTGCTTGATGGGGCTTGCCTGGTACTCACATTCCTGATACCATGTCTTACAAGGGCATGTAAATAGGAGCACTGAGAATGTGCGTAGAGACCTAGGGCCAAGAACAGGAAAAGCAGTAAAATATTAAAAGGCCTTTGTTAACCTTGAGGAAAACACAAAGCGGATACTGTGATCTAGGTGCTACTCATCCTCATTGCTGTTTAAATAGTATAGTATAGAAATATCGGATCAACGTCCTTGCTTTTCACTTAGTACAGCCATTGAGGTTCCAGAGGGCAGTCCTGTTTCTCTGGTTGCCTCCTACTTTCTGTTGGGAACTTCTTGGTATATAACTGAAAACAGCCTCAAGAAATGTTAGGTTCAGCGTGCAGCAAAGGTCTTCTCATGGGGCAACAGGGAACGTTATTCACAGGTTCAGCTCCTTAGTGTAGGCCACAACAACAAAAAACTGCAGCTGTACAAACAATGAAGTGGTTTCTGGGTAGAAGTAGGCATGGCCTGCTAGTAGTCACTGACTTCAAGAATTTGAATAGCTTCTCTATTCATGGCTTCAGGTTTTATTGATAAGGCTGGACAAATCTTACATTGCGACTGGTCTCTGCAAAATCCATTAACAATTGTCTGCTGAGTGAAAAGAGACTGAAGTGTAGATAGCACTTCTGAAATCCTTACTTCAGTTGTATATTATGACCTTTCTTTTCCCTTTTTCTTCCTAACAGCCGTGATGTCATTGTGTGAGCCTGATATTCTGCAACCATTGAAGTAAAAAGGAAATCATGTGACTGGAAGCTTGAACTACTTTTTACATGAACTTTCAACCCTCCCATTCAATCAGGCTTCACAGAGGTGGTTTGGGTACAAAGCACTGTGTGTCCTTAGCTCCGTCAGACTCTGCATACACACTTGCACAAAAGCACACTAGTAAACAAAGCTACTTACTTACACTTCCTGCAAGTGTACTCATTTTCAAGATGCCAGGTGTCTGTTTAGTGCAGTTGTTTGTTTAGTATAAAGTTTTTGCTTACAGTTTGGTCCAAGCTGGTCAGAATATTTGACGATGTTAGTCCAGGGCTCCCTATCCTCCAGGTGTTTGTTCCAGCACACAAACAGTTCCTGGTTGGATTTGGGCTTTGTTTGAATATCCTGAGTGTGTTCACTGTTTCCTCAGACTGGCATGAACAAGTATGTTGTCTTGCTCAAACTTGTGTCTGGTGAAACTCTATTATAGCAAGTCTCTTCTCTAGCTCTAAAGCTGGCTTCTTGACCTTCATGGTTGACAAACCATTCGCTAGAGTAAATATAGTACAGACTTTTTCCATAAGTCGTGTGAAATTCACAGGTTACTAAGCTATTAGTATTATGCAATGATAGTTTATTTTTTTTATTTTTAAAGGCTATCCTCTAATAGCAGAAGCCCTCTGACCACAGTAACTTGGAAAAAAAAAACCAAACTCCAAAACTCCTTGTGACTCGAGTGATGTCAACTTTGTAGGCAGTTGTACTGTCACATTAGTACTTTGGCTGTATAATAAACTTCTGCTCTGTTTCTCGCTGCACACAGGTCTGGAGTGATCCTGAAAGGTTTACATTTCTGCATTTCATTTTGTACCCAAGCTATTTTAAATTTTATTAGTGAAAGGGACCACGTGAATCCTGGTCACCAAACTAGTTTAGATAAGTGTTTTAAGGTTGTGTGGTGCCTAAGCTGTTTGAAGACATTGAAGGGAAGTGCTCAGTAGAATTTAAATGTTGATCATCTTTGAGGTCTTTCAAGAGAGTACTTTCTGGAGCTGTTTTGAGAAATGAAGGTGAATGAGTTTATTTCCCAAATAAGCACATCAGTTCTTGCTTAATGTAAATCTCCTTTTTGTCACTAAAACCTTTGAGGCTGTATTTATCCAAACAAAGTCAGGGAATAACCTTAACTCCTGCCTGACTTTTTTTCTGAGCATCCAAGACAAATTTAAATCATCCAATGAATATTAAGCAAGAACTTGTTTTGCAATCTGCCCATGTTTAATGACTAAAGACTTAATTTCAAAAAGCTTCATTTATAGACATTATGCTCTCTGATACAATCAACCCATGCCTCTGAATGGAAGATGATAGCATCTAATTTTTCCGCCTATTGTCATCTATTTTTGCTCTTCAAACTCATTTCACAACCTAGAGGAGATCATATCCGGAAAGCCTGTTACTTCAGAGCGTGGGCAGAGACGGGTGGCACTGAGGGGTCCAAGGTGATGAATTTGTACTATTCATCACCATTTCAGTTTTAGTTTCCTTCCTGCTTCACTGTTCATAATGATAGGATGTCTCTACTAACAAGCTTTCATGGATGTCTTTTTCAATATATGGTAGAGAATGATACTATGTTATACCATATTTTTAGTTCTACTTCAGACATTATTAAAAATATCTATTTCGGAGAATACATTTAGAAGTGGTTTCCCAAATTGGAGAGGTTAAAGTTAGTCTTCTAAATTCACATTTAGGGTCTGCTGGACTCTTGAGTCCTCCTATAAAGAAAAATTCTCTCTGCTGCAGGGAGAAGTTAATTAAAGTATACCTGAAGATGGTATGATGATTTGTATACTGAAACACTGACAAACAATGAAAATGTTTCCTTCAGGGGTAGGGTAGAACACTTAAGGAAAAGACTGAGTCACTACTGTCAAATCTTAAAGCTTCTCCATATGCTGCATTCTATACTGATCTGTAGCTGATGGCCAATCTGATTCAACCAATTTTCTTAGGGACCGTCAGTGGACAAGGGAAGAGCTGAGGATGTTGTCTATCTGGATTTCTGTAAGGCCTTTGACATGGTCCACCACAACATCCTTCTCTCTAAATTGGAGAGGTATGGATTTGAT
>RSEF01000001.1:77155621-77173391 GCA_003993805.1 Himantopus leucocephalus | reverse complement strand
ACTTGGCATAAGCAGTAACAAAGTGTAGATAATAAGTTACAGCCGTGTTTAACCAATAATAGTTTGTGCGTATAAAGTTTAGAAGCCAGTGAGCACAGACCATGGAGCTAACCCACGTTGTAGTAAAATATATAATGGTTTAAGTATTTTAATAAAACGGCTTCAGCACGATCACATTGGTCTGCGTCTGAGTCCCACCACAATTCATCATACACTGAACACCAATGGGGAACCAAAAAGGCACTCCGTCCATCACAGAAACTGAACTTGTATTCGTCTTCTGTAGCCACCGCCTCCAGCAGCTCCGGGCCCAGGGGTTCCACTAGTTCAGGTCAGTCCTCTCCAAAGCTATGCCTGTAGTTTCTTAATGGCTCACCAGTTAGTGAAAGTATACTGCTGGTCTTGTGCCTCCATTATCCCTTGACCAGCATGTTTGTGTCTCTGTGTGTTTTTCTTTAGCACTTCCTCTATTTACTTATTATCCCTTTTGCACTGAAATCATCCTTGACTGCATGAACTTAATGAAGAAGAGGCGCACTCTCACCGTCCACGTACCCTTACATCTCCTCATGAAGTTCAGGAAAGGCAAGTGCGCCTTTCCCTGCGCTCGGGAAGGAACAACCCCAGGCACCAATACACGCCAGGGGCCACCCGCCTGGAAAACAGCTCGTCAGGTAAGGACATGAGGGTCCTGGTGGACGCAAAGCTGAACAGCAGCCAGCAGCGTGCCCCGGCTGCAAAGGCGGCGCATGGTATACTGGGCTGCAAGAGGCAAAGCACTGCCAGCGGGTCGAGGGAGGTGATCATCCCCTCTACTCAGCACTGGTGAGGCTACAGCTGGAACAGTGCGTCCAGTGCTGCCCTTGTCCAGTACAAGAGACATGGACATACTGGAAGAGTCCAGTGAAGGGCCACGAAGATGATGAAGGGACTGGTGCATCTCCCCTAGGAGGAAAGGCCAAGAGCGCTGGGACTGTTGGGCCTGGAGAAGGCTTTGAGGGGATCTTATTAATGTATATAAATACCTGAAGGAGAGTGCGAAGAGGATGGAGCCAGGCTCTTCTCACTGGCGCCCAGTGACAGGACCAGGGGCAGTGAGCACAGACTGACGGGAGGGTCCCTTGGCACGTCAGCACTATTTTACAGTGGGGGTGACCGAGCACTAGAACGGGTTGCCCAGACAGGTTGTGGAGTCTCCCGCCTTGGAGATATTCAAAGGCTGTCTGGACCTGGTCCTGGACAACCAGCTCTGCTTGAGCAGGGCAGTGGGACAAGATGACCTGCAGAGGTCCCTTCCAACCTCAACCACTCTGTGATTTCCTACTTTCCCTTACTATTTATGAGGAGTTTTCCTTATTGACTGTATACTTCCCTTACTAGTTTTGACATTATTTAGAAACGTTGCTGAGAGCATTTTCAAAGCACTTCAGTACAATACCCTGACAGGCCCACTCTTATTCACATGACCCGTCAAAGAATTCTAATCCTAATAAAATAGGGGCACAACAGATAATAGAATGGGAACATAACAGACCTGTGGGGCACCATTTGCCTCTACAGAAGACACGCTGACTCCTGATCTGCAATGGCATGCTTAGACGCCAATCCTCTGAACAAAAGACAGGACTCCACTAATTACAACTTCACGTGCACTTTACATTGCTAAATATACTAACAGATGAGGATGGCTGCAGCACTTGACAGAAGCATTCACTCAGAAAATAAAATTTGAAGCAGCTATGAAGAGCCTGACAGAAGATATTACAGAACACGGTGTCAGTAGTTCTCTCTTGGCTTTTACCATACTGTCCATACTTGTCCCTGCCTGTGGCGGAGGGGGTCGGAACTCGATGATCTTCAAGGTCCCTTCCAACCTAAACCATGCTATGATTCTATGATACTGCAGCCAGTGCTGGTCACATCTCCAAAAAGTAAGCAGCAAAATTAATAAAGACACAGATATGGAAAGACTAGGGACAAGAATTGTCTTTTGACGGGGAACTGCAAAAAAGGGTGCTTGTTTATATTGCAGGAGAGGAGGAAAACGTACAGAATTAAGACTAGCACTGAGACAAAACTAGGAGCACGTTATCTCGTAACAGGAGAGTTCTCCTGTTACAGAGAGGACCAGAGGGCAACAAACAAATCAACAAAAGCTTTTTCACACAGAATAGTTAGCCTGGGGCACTAACTGGCATAGGACTTGCCAAGAGACATTGCAGATGTAGAAAGGGGTCAACTAGATAAGGAGCATCCTTAAGAAAGACGACCTTAAGGTTTTCTTGACTTTGTGAGCCACGCAGCAAAAATCTTTACATGTCAAATGGCCACAAGACACATACCACCATATAATTCAGAGGATGGCAGAGAGAAGTACCAGATAGTCCACAGAAAAGTTATGACAGAAGATGTCTCACATGTTCCATCACACTGCCTTGGGCCCTGGTTGGTCTATACACACTGCTGGATGCCAGGGAGACCTCATGATGGCATTCTTGGCAGTGCCCACTGGTTTGCATCCTTCCAAAGACAGATCTGGACTACCAAGCATAAAAATGCCACCAGAATTACTTACAAACCATATACGGATACCCTTGGGCTAGACACTTTCATTCATACAAGAATATCCAGAGCTCTAATGTTAAGTATTAAGAGAACAATGAAAAAGTTCGTAAAGAACAAAGCCCCCAGAACAAAAGCCAAGGTCTACCGGGAACTAACAGGATCTTTCTGTGAGGGGCAGCTTATTGCCTAGCATTAATCATGAGGGATTTGAAAGACCATTCTAGAGAGATGACTGGGTATTATTAGACTAATTTTTTTCTGATTACAAATAAGCACTATGAAATACCAATAGTGTGCCCTATTTGCTAGCACAAATTAAACAGTAAATGGAGTCAAAAGTGAAGGTACCTTTACAGAGAGAGTTTGTAACTAGTCAGACAACATTCAACAGTGTCATTCAGCACATGGAAATTAATACAAAGTCACCTCTAATGAACTGGAGTGCAGAACAGAACTCTTGCATCAAGCCATCCTATTAAGATGGATCCATTCAAAGTGTGTGTTTAAAGGCAAGGAATGACCTAAGAGCACAGAATGAAAAACATCCCCTCCTAAAGCAGGAGATCATGTCTTGGAAAGTGGAAAATCTGAAAGGGAAGTAGGGACCACAATGGGAAAACAACTCAAACTGAATTACCTGTGACACGCTGCGGCAAAGAGAGCCAAAGGAACCCTTGGATTCATGAAGAGGGGAAGCAAGGATAGCAGGATGATTTTCTCTATATACCTCAATCACTAGAGCAGTCCATGTTGGAACACTGAATAAAGGAGTGCCAAGTACAATGCAGAAGTCTGAAAAACGTTGTCCATGAAAGATTTAAATAATGCAACATGTTTAATGAACTAAACATAAAGCTGAGAGATGAACATCATGATGATGTTTAAGTGCATTCAACGTAAGTACAAACATTCACAAAAACCCAAGTGATAAAAAGTTTTTAAATTAAATAGAAAAAAAAAGACAGAACAAGAGTCAGCAGACAAAAGCTGATATGAGACCAACTATGCCACCAATCATTACCACACAGCGCTCATCAGTTCAGAGTGTGTGTGTTTGTGAGGCAAAAACAAAAAACAACAACAAAAAAAATCACACTCCTAACTGACAGTTATAATGATGTTCTCCCACATCAGCACCACTGAGACCATTATAACCTTCACCCCTTGCCTTCAGGATAGTCTGGCCCTCACAAACAAGGTATTTACAGAATCAAAGTAGAGGGGCTAGCACGCCCATTGCAAGATCTTCAAATCCTTCCTTGTCCCAAGCCAGTATTGACCTGCCAAAACCCTTCGTAACAGATGTTTGTCTACATTCCTAAACCCTTCATGGATAGAGGCTCTACAGGCAGTATGTTCCATTTTTAATTTACAATAGCTACCCAAACTGCAGTTGGTCTTTCTGGAAGGTATAAGGCTCACAGTAAGGACAAACAGCAGTCCATTAGTGCTCAGTAACATACAGGTGTCAGGTGATCCAAAAGTCTCTTTTAGCCATAAGATCCATTAATCTGTAAACAACCATGACCGTGCAGATCACCACCTGGCTTCACGGCTGCGATTGACACCCGGGCTTTGACTGCTACGATCATGGGATGTTCTTTGATGAATACAGGGGGAGAGACAAGATTCACCATCAGCCAGTTCCCTCAGGACCCTGGCATGCATTTCATCAGGTCCCACGGACTTGTGTATGTTCAAGTTCCTCAGATGGTTTAGAACCCGATCTTCTCCTACAATGGGTGGGACTTCATTTGCCCAGTCCCTGCCTTGAGATTCAGGGACTCGAGAGATTTGGGAAGAGCAATTGCCAGTGAAAACTGACGGGGAAAAAAGTTGTTGAGTACTTCAGCCTTCTCCGTGTCTGTTGTCACCAGATTCCCTGTCGCATTTATTCGGGGGTAAAATTTCTTTTGTCTCCTTTGTCTGACTAGCATACCTGTAGAAGCCCTGCTTATTATTCACATCCCTTGCCAAATTTAGCTCCAGTTGTGCCTTAGCTTTCCCGATCCCATCCCTACACTCCTGGGCAGTATCCCTGTGTTCTTGCCAGGACACGTGTTCCTGCTTCCGCTGCCCATGAATTTCCATCTTGTGTTTCGGTTTGACCAGGAGGTCCTTACTCAGCCACGCTGGTTTCCCACCTTCCTCGCCCGATTTCTTGAACAGGGGAATTGATAGTTCTTGTGCTCTAAGACAAATGTCTTTAAATAGCTGCCAGCTCAATGTCCAGATGGAGATCAGTACCAAGCGGTGTCCCTCAGGGGTCCATATTGGGACCAGTACTGTTCAATAGCTTTATTAACGACATCGAATCACAGAATGGTTAGAGTTGGAAGGGACCTTAAAGATCATCTAGTTCCAACCCCCCTACCCTGGGCAGGGACACCTCCCACCAGCCCAGGTTGCTCCAAGCCCCGTCCAACCTGGCCTTGAACACCTCCAGGGATGGGGCAGCCACAGCTTCTCGGGGCAACCTGCCACAGGGGCTCACCACCCTCAGCGTAGATAGATAGTGGGATTATGTGCCCCCTCAGCATGTTTACAGATGACACCAGGCCGAGTGGTGCAGTTGATAGGCTAGAGGGAAGGGATGCCATCCAGAGGGACCCTGACAGGCTGGAGGAGCGGGCCCACGTGAATATCAGAAAGTTCAATAAGGCCAAGTGCAAGGTCCTGTACCTGGGTCAGGGCGATGACCAATACCAATACAGACTGGGGGGTTAATTGACTGAGAGCAGCTCTGCTGAGAAGCACGTGGGGATATTGGTAGATGAAAAATTAGACATGAGCCAGCAATGTGTGCTTGCAGCCCAGAAAGCCAATCATATCCTGGGCTGCATGAGAAGCAGCATGGCCAGCAGATGCAGAGAGAGGATTCTTCCCTACTCTGCTCTGGTGAGACCCCACCTGGACCCAGCTCTGCGGTCCACAGTACAAGAAAGACATGGACCCGTTGGAGCAGGTCCAGAGGAGGGCCGTGAAAATTACCAGAGGTCTGGAGCACCTCTCCTATGAAAACAGGCTGAGACAGTTGGGGTTGTTCAGCCTGGAGAAGAAAAGGCTCTGGGGAGACCTCACTGCGGCCTTTCAGTACTTAAAGGGGGCTTATAAGAAAGACAGAGAGAGACTTTTTACCAAGGCCTGTAGCGACAGGACAAGGGGCAACGGTTTTAAACTGAAAGACGGTAGGTGTAGACTGGGCACAAGGAAGACATTTTTTATGATGAGGGTGGTGAGACACGGGAACAGGACTAGGTGATCCGTGAAGGTCCCACCCAAACCATTCGGTCATTCTGTGAACCACACACTGAATGAGCTTTGCACGTTCTCCTGCAACGGCTCATGTTGGCCACTGCCCACATCAAGTCTGACCAGCACACCAGCCAGCTCAGTTATGATGAGCTTACCCCTATGATCTCCAGGAAGAAAAAACAAGAATAAAAAAAAAAAATGTAAGTAACCTTGTAGTATGCCCCTTCTCTACCACGGAAATGGAAAGCTTTAAAAAATTGTCTATAAGTTACATTTAAAAATCATTCCTCACTGACCGAACAGCTGCAAACACAGCTCTTGCTCTTCATGTAGACATCAGCTTTAGCTGTAAATTCTGCAGTTGCCACGAATCATACATATTCCGCCAGGGGAAAATGACTGGTTTAAATCTTTAAAATAATGAATTTATACATTTTGAATGTTAGGCCTTGCAATTTCACCAAATGCAGTCAAATTTCTTTCACACCATCAAAAGCACATTTGCCAGTCCAAGGCCACATGCTTATCAAAAGTTAAGTTTATACAATTTCCCACGTCAGTGTAATAGCTCTGCCTATAAATCTAAAAACATATGATTGGTAAATGTATTTTCTTCTCTGCAGTTTAGGATCTTGAAAGGAGCTGAACTGCCTTTAAACAAATTCTTTTTAAAAGTCATTCACAGGCAGAGAATAAGTGTGCCAAATTTCAGGGTAAAAAGGGAAAGCGGCACTGTTGATTAGACTCTGAAACTGACATTCTTAGAGCAGGCAAATTCTTCAGTCTAGCTAAGGGCTTCATTTAAGCCATGGTGATAGCTATATTCAAAGGGAAACGCTTCTATCCCTAGCTTTGGAAACTACCACAGGCAAATACAGACATCATCATTATGGTAAGAGTACAAAACAGTGAACGCTATCGGACTACCAGAGGCCATAAAGGAAAGGACAGGAAGTTTCTCTCTCAAACACTGGAACTGATGAATAGAGTTTTTTTAAAAAAATGGAAGGAAGATCGAAACAGCTTTCCATGAAATTCATGGGACCGTTGTCCAGCATTGAAGCGTCAGTGCTATCAATATATCGAGGTACAAGAATGACCGTATCACTGTTGCTTTCATGTTTACTCAGTGATCATCAGAACCATCGGACCAGGGCATCTCAGGCTTCCAATTCACGAAAATCAGATGCACCTCACTTGATGACCTCCAAGTAACGTTTCCTGAACAAGACCTAGTAGCCACTGTCTACATTACAAAACAGCTTTGTGAGCCAGAAGAAAAAGCATGGAAGTTGTAGTTACGTGCTTGTTTCTATGCACTTAGGACACTCCTGTATAAATGAAAAACATGGATAACTCCCATGGTATAATACCAAAACTCTTAATCCTTTACATTTTAAATTAAGAACCATTCAGTTCCTCCAACTGCACCTTTCCAGAGCAGCTAAGTTCCTGGAATGCTCTTCAATTTAAGGGGAGACCAGCAAATCCCAGCTGTTAGCCCGAGCACTCTGTTTGCAAACCCCTGTGGCAATACCGCACTGGAAGGGGCGCGAGCTCCAAGTGATAAAGAGTACCAGAGACTGAAGTTAACACCTTACTTTTCACCAAAAAGCTAAAGGAGTTTTAATACATAAGCTCGTCCGATTCTAGCGAGGGTTGTGGACTCTCTGCAAGAATATACATTAGCAAGTATATTCCCCATTAACTTTAACATCAATGGGTTCTTAACAAGTCAGTCAGCATAGAGAACACGGCGTGTGACAGTTACAGGAACAGAAAGAAACAGAGTGGAGTGTCCGAACTGAAACGGAAAGAAACTTTCCTAGACGTCAACTAGAAATAGCCTTTCACCACATTTGCTGCCTGGTGTTCAGTGGTCATCTTGAACCCAACACCATCCATAAGCGCAAACACAAGTAAAGAAATCACAAAAGCGTGTCCTGCTTAGCAGGTTATTATTCTCATTGTCTTTACTTCCAATTTCTTTTGCCAAGCATCTGCAGTCACCTCCTTTTTGTCTGGTCTTTCCCGCTGCCAAATAGCTCTCATGCATACCTCAGTCTTCTGTCACATGGAACCTGAATGAGGAGAGATACCAAACTGCCTCTCTAACAGACATACCCTCACTCAGCAACAGCTGCGAGCTGGATATGGGCACCCTCTACCTTTAGGAATATGCCAAAGCGAATGGTCCTACAGTCCTCCCTGGACTCAGAATCCACGAGAACATTCAACTGAAGAGAAAAGGACGGAAAACTTAATCCCAGAAAAGTCAATCACAGAAAACTGGAACTCCTCCTTCCAATGAAGATAACATTGAAACAGCAGACCTAAGAATTTGGGGGATTTTCTAGCATTATTTACTCCAAACTGCTGACTCCATAATTAGATGGCTGCAAAAATGTGGAAGGGGAAAAAAAAAAAAAAAAGACAGCATTTGCCTCATTTTCCTCTTCCTTTTCCACACATCCATTACTAGTCTGAGACAGGATACTTTGGTCTGACTCAGTGCAACACAGCTCTTAAATTCACATAAGTTATGATGGGTAGAATAGCTCTGTAACAGACTTTCCCTAGCTCAGCCAGAAGTGAAAAGCCAGAGGCAGCAGGCGCCGGGCAGAGTTCGTAACAGTGCTGCGGCAGGCTACGCAGTACGGTTGTTAAAGGGGCAAATCAGACAACAGTAACACGACTACCGTGTCTTAAAATATAAAAAAAGTTGTAACCTAGGCTATTTATTTCCAGTGCAAAATAGAATGCATTTTTCTACCAGACAATTTACACGACCAGCGACGTGACCTGCGCAGGCTGTAAAAGGTGAAAAGGCGCTGATCCAGTCGTGGGAAAAACAAAGACCCTTCCAGGCACACTGTGTACTGACGGGGAAAGAGATAGATGGGTACAGCTGGAAACTCACCAGCGGAAGCAACAAGAAGAACAGAACTAATGGCAGAAAATAAAGACCTGAGTGGCAGATTTAAGTACCTTATCACAGAGATGACCAATGCGTATCCAACAACAGCAGGTACTGGAGAAGTCTACCGGCTGGGAAGAGCTAACCAGGCTAACGTAAACCTGCTGTGAGAGGCACGGCAACCCTACAAATCAATAACCACCTGACACCACTAATCACATTTCCTTGTCGCTAATGGAGTAATGAATTACCACAGGGTAAAGAATTACCAAAGAATACCAGCTACTGCTACTACTCTTCATTCTGTCCTCTCTTAGGCTGCTCTTAGCAACTGCATTCTCTAACATCGTTTGCTCTGAGCCTGTCCGCTCTGCCTAATCAGCACCCTCCCTGCCAGCTCCAGCAGAAGCTATCACAGAAGTAGTTGGCTGTAAAAGGACCACCTTAGGTCAGTAACAGCAAGCAGGCAGTTCAGGACCTATTTCACAAAATAACATTTCCCACACGTCCAAAGGCAAACATTTTCCAGTCCCGATACAAGTCAGACACGTTCTTCCCACCTCCAACAGGTCATTTTTCAAAGGGCTAAAACCTACCTGTACCAGACTAGGCAGCTGACGAACACCCGGAGTCACATGTGTGTAGACCAAGAGGCAGCAGGAGACTTATCCAACAGGATGGGGCAGGAGAGCAGACATTATGTCATGATGAATTAGCAGCAGATATTCTCATTGGCCTGAAGCAGGAACAGCTCTAGGACGGCAGGCCAAGGATGCATTTGGATCCAGCTCTGAAAAGAGAAAGCACATACTGAGTGAGAGGGAAGTAATATACGATATAAATAAAATTTCCTAGAACAGCACCAACCCACGTGACGCTTCATAAGCGGCACAACTTAAAAAGAGGGAAAAAGCAAGAAAGAGAAGATGCAACTGACACAGTGATCAGGGACTTCTCCGCAGACAACTGCAGACAGACGGATGCCCGTGTCGCCAAGACAGTACCTTTGCCCAGGCACAAGGCCATCCTTACAGCCTACTCGACCTACAGACGGGAGCTCGTATTTGGGGAGACTGCAGGAAACACGAAGGAAGGGCACCCCTTGCCTATAACCTGTGAACGTGGGGAGGTGTGGGGCGGTTACGACTGGAAGGGTTCCCTGGAATTTGCCTGGCCTGACCAAGAGGCAAGGGTGTCCTCTTACACAGATGTTCTCGGTTATGATTCTGCCACCAGACGCCTCTGGTGACCCTGGGCAAAGAAGGCCGGTTCAGGAACTGTAACCAACTCAGCTTGCTTTCATTCTTAAAAAATCAAAATCTTAAAGGCTATCGGAATACTCCAGCACTTCAGCAGGCATCGTTAGCAGTCCTGGGAGGATGGTGAGAGCGTTGCAGCCTGGGAGAACTAATGATCCCACAGATTTAGGGTATCGTCAGGCAGCTTCAGTGTCTGCCTATTCAGGGTAGGTGCCAGAGAAGATGAGCCAGGGTAAGAAGGAAAAGGGAGCTGCTCCTTGGGAAGGGCTGAGCCAGCGGCACCTGTGTGCACAAGGCACTGCTGCTCCTGACAGCTCCCGACTGTCGCTGATGAAGTAAAGAAAGTAAAAAAGTAAATTACAGCAGGACAGACGTGAACACCGGCACTCACAGCATTCACGGGTGCACGCTCACACCTAGCCATGCAGTTAGAAGCAACTGCTCAAAGACCGGATAGCCAAGAAAGGGGAACGTGAGCCTCAGTGCCCGTCCTGGCAGCGCTGGTCAGCACAAGAGCAGACAACTCCATCGGGGACAGTAACAAGGCTCGAGGTCCTGCAGGGCCAAAACAAGGGGAGAACAAAGGGCAGCGAGAAGATGATGGTGAACTGCGCTAAAATAGAGCTGAGGTCAAGGAAGGATGGAGTCTGGGAAGCAGTGGCTGAGGCGGCGGTGCACGTGAGAAGGGCTGGGCCAGGAGAGCACAGGAGGTAGAGAAAGGAACATCGCTGCGCAGGAGGAGGCAGCCACGGGCTGACAATGGGTCTCACCCTCACCCTGCCCGAGGGGCAAGGCCAGGCCGGGAGTCTCTTCCTCACGGAGAGAGGGCAGGGGACAGCCAGGGGAGGAGGGCCGGTTCCTCACGGCGGTGTCCCCATGGTAAACAGCAGGCTGCTGGTTGCTCCTGAGGCGGCACCAAGGGACGGGCTCTTTTCAGAAGCCGCAGGACCCCCCTGGACGGGCGGTAGCATGAAGCCAGTCTCTCTAAGAAGGGCAGCGCTGACAGCACTGGGTAGGGACACTGCACGAGCACATCACGCTGACTGGAGAGCGACCTTGCTTCCTCCTCCGTCCCCCGTCCAATTTCTACCTCAGTCTTTCCCAGCAGGAACCTGCAGACCGGGTCGCTCCATGGGCCGCGCTGAGAAGAGGAGACGGAGGCAGTTCAGGCGCCAGAGAAGAGGAGGGAGGCAGCGGCGACCTCCAGCTTGGCTTGTGGCGCCAAAGCGAGACGCTTTGCCTGTGGGGGAAGTCAGGATCTTCTGGAAGGCCACGCAGAGCACTAGTCTGCTACAGACACGGGCCGGTTTGTACCTGGGGCTACACATCTCCCCCGGAAAACAAAGCTGAGGGGCAGCTCGGAGGCAGCAAGACCAGCGCTCTCCTGCGCGAAGGCGGCTGCTCGGAGCACTGGAGGTACCGTCAGTCGCGGGAGAGCACCGGGGCGCGGAGCCTCGCCAGGGTCAGGGCGTCAAGAGGGGGGACCCCTCTCCAGAGGGCCACGCCGGGGCAGGCGGGGCGGCTCCAGGCGAGCGCTGGTGCCTCCCCCGGGAAACTCAGCCCCGGGGGGGCTTCCAGCCCACGTCTGGGGGCGGTACACGAAGACCGGGCGTCCCTCCTCCGCCCGCCCCTCCATGCCAGCGGGTCCCCGCGGGGCAGCGAAGCCACCGCAGCCCGGCGGACGCGGCGGGGCCGGGGGGGAGGGGGGGGCGGCGCGGAGAGAGCGAGCGTCCGGGTCCCGGTCCCGGTCCCGGTCCCGGTCCCGCCGCCGCCCCGCGGGGGAGCCCAGCGGCGGCAGCGGAGCGCCGAGGGGCACCGTCGGCGCGGGGCCCGCTGCCCGGGCCCTGAAGCCTCCCGGCCGGGCGAGCCCCGCGGGCGGCGCGGGGGTCCGCGCCCCGGCCCGGGGGTGCCGCCGGCGGAGGGGGGGTGGGGGGGGGCAGCGCCCGGGCGGAGGCGTCCCGCAGCCAGAGCGGCCGCGGCAGAGCCACGGCGGGTGCCGCCGCGGGGCCGAGCGGACGGGAGCCCGGGGCGGGGGGGGCGGCGGGACGCGGGGCGAGGCTCACCGTCCCGTCCATGCTCCTCCCCGCCGCGCCGCTCTCCCGCTCGCACCGGCGCCGCCGTCCCCGCGCCGGGCGCCTGCGCGGCGCTGCGGAGAGCGGCGCAGGGACCGTCTGCAAAGCGCGCGCCGCTCCCGCCCGCGCAGGCGGCGGCGCCACCGGGACGGGCCGCCCGCAGCGCCGCCGGGGCGGGGGGTGCCGCCGCCAGAGCGACCGCTCCCCCGGCCCGCCCGCGTTTTGGCGCCGCTCGGGCGACGCGAGGCCGGTGCGGCCGCGGTGCCCGCGCCCGATTCCCAGCGCGGCGGGGGCGGCGCGGCGCGGAGCTCCTCCCGCGGACGGGCGGGGGCGGCGCCCGCACCTTCCCGGCCCCGCGGGCCGCCGGCGGCGGCGGGAGAGGGTCGGGCAGGCTGAGGGTCCGCCGCCACAGCGCCGCCGCCCGTTCCCGCCGCCGCGGCCCCTCACCCGCCGCCGCGGCCCCTCACCCGCCGCCGCCCACCAGAGCGCCCCTCACTCACCGCCGCCCCCCGCCGCCGCAGCTCCCCTCCCCGCCACAGCGCTCCGAGTCGCCGCCAGCGCCCCCCCCCNGGGGCCCCTCGCTCGCCGCCGCCCCCCGCCGCCACAGCCCCCGCCACGGCCGCCGCTGCCCGGACCCGCCGCGGCCCCGCTCCGCCCGGCCCCGGCCGCCAGGCGCGTCGCGCTCCGCCGCAGAGCCCCCGCCAGGCCGCGGCCCCCGCCCCGCCGCCGCCCGCTCCGCCCCGCGGCCCCGGCCCCGGCCCCGGTGGCGGTGGCGGTGTGAGGGCCGCGCCGCCCCCGGCAGCGCCCGGCCCGCGGCAGAGCTCGGGGGCGCGGCGGGGCCCGGCGGGGGGCGCGGGCGGTGCGGGGCAGGAGCCGCCGCGGCTGCGGGGGGGGCTCCGGCGAGGCGGTGTGTCACAGCCCAGACGGGGTCACTGTCACTGTCACTGTCCCGCCGTCGGGCACTTCTCTGCGCGCCCGTCCCTTACGGAGCGAAGCAGCTCCCGGGAGGGTGAGGACATGAGGGGGGTCTGGGGCACCCTGAGGCCGCTGCACTGCGCCAGTTGGAACGGGAAAGGGAAAGGAAAATCACGTCGTGGGTATCCCGTGGGAGGTCTTTGTGACGTACACTTTAAAAGATTAATTTGAAGAAGCACTAAAGAGAGTCTGGCTGGAGTCGGAGAGGCGCTGCCAACCGAGAGGGGTGAGGAGGGGAGTTTGTGGGGGACGAGCACCAAAAGTGAGTGATTTTGAGCGATGCTCCAAAGAGCTGCGGGAAAGGGCTGAAAGGAACCAGCTCAGTCTGAAAGGAGTGTCGGGTGAGCAATTCTGCCAGCTCCAACTGTGCAAAAAGGGTATAAGTCTCGACGCTGAAATAAAATCTTGCAAAGATTGTGAGGTGGATTTGTGTCTCACCGAGTATTTTTGAATGGGGCTATATATTTATGTGCCTTCAGCTTTTTCAGTCTGCATTTTTCATGTGTCACGTTTTCAAACTTTTCGCTACAGCTATTTGCACTAGAAAAACACTGTTGTGAATGGAAAATTAGTTTTTGTTTTACCTGTAATCCAGAAACTGCCACCTTTGAGCATCCTGCAAGAAATGATTTAGTGTGCGTGTTGAGAAGATAATGGAAGAGCTATGTGCATCCAACAATCTGAAAGAGGACTGCGAGAGAGGGTGACTGTCTTGGCTACGGTACATGACGCACGAGGGGGAAGCCCTGAGGCAGCAAGAAAGCACCTTGCATGGTGGTCCACGCTCGGACCCCTGGCAGGAGACGAATGGCAGCCTGCGTGCGCTTTGCCGTACTGCGGAGTGTCTCTGATGAAAGTGTGAAGAGGTAATGCTTAAGGCCAAACAGAAGAGAGCAAGTTCCTCAGAAAAGAAGTCTTCATGCGGGAGTTAAGAATGGAGGAGGCTGCTGAGCTTTTGCCAGGGCAACGTGCGGCTGTTGATACTGTTCTCTGTACCTGCTCATCTGATCTGGCCAACAGCAGCTCCAGGATTTCCGTGTGGAATGGCCTAGACCATCTGCAAGTGATTGCCTTGCACTCTCCGGATTGCAGACGACGGGCTGTGAACCACTCGGGGGTGAGAAAGTTCAGCATCGTGTCGGTGGTGACTGAGATAGGTGCAGCCATCGGAGGGACTGCACAGACACAGCCCCACTGCTCAGCCCCGCCACGGGAGGAGCGGGGAACCACCCCGCGCAGGCTGCCTGGACGAGAGAGGCTGCACGTCCCCCTCGCATGGGAGGGTCACGTCATTTATATTCCGGTCTTGGAGAAGGTGGACACCGTGATCAGATACAATACGCGAGTTCACATCATCTGTATTTTACTCTTTTTTAAGTATACCTTTTAGTTAGGGATAGAGCAGCAGCTCCTTCACAGGTGAGAATATGGTGAGTCTATTTTCACCTATTTCTTGAAGTAAAAAATGCAGCTGGGACAAAAGCTGCCTGTGTTTGCAACATATACTGTGCATTTTTCTCTGGGATCAGCAAAGACTGCTCCGATGGGATACGTGAGCCTGTCTAGGACATCCAACAGAGCGAGATACCCATACCACAGCTGAAGACAAGGAAGAAGACTATCCAAGGACGTGGAGCTCAAATAAAGTGAAGCACACACAAAAGTACACACACCTGGCATGAGGCGGGGGAGGCACAGCTGGAGGCACAGCTGGAGGCACAGCTGGAGGCGCAGCAGACACCTAGTGAGGGTACGCATTTTCCCAGTTTTGCAAGGTCAAAGATGACAATCGTGGTAATTTGTCTTCCTGGCCAATCCGTGACCCCATTGTAGTCCATGAGTTCTGTGTCATGATCCTCACACAGTTTATCATTTCTGGCTGAGCTAAAGCGTGTCCTTGAAAAGTATCTAGTCCTTTTTTGCAGAAAATGACACAAAAATGGTGGTACTGAGTCAAATCATAAGTACACCCGACTCCTTTACCCTGTTCCTGACAGTGGCCAACACTGCCTAGAAAAGATCATAAAACTCGGGCAGACGTACGGTGATACCGCCCCGAATGCTCTCCTGGCTCACAGTGATTTGTCATTCAGAGACCTGCTGTGACGGAGGTGTTGGCTTTGTGGTTCACAGCCTTTGATGGATTTCTCTTTTGCAACTTTCACCCACTATATATTCACAGTCGTGAAATTTACGGCCACGAAGGACCGTTAATCCTGCTCACTTACATATGACAAGTAATTTCTCATGGGTCTCCAATGAGCTCTGTTACACAAACCAAGTAAATTGTAACACACTGGAAAAGCTGCCACTCTGTAATTTCACTAGCTAATCACTTCCATCCCTAAAAGCATATGCCTGTTTTCAGTTGGAATTACCCGTTGCAGTTTAAAGCTGTTCGTTTTGGTGTTGCTGTTGTTGTGCCTTACCCCTAGACATCCAAAAATCTTTAGTATCCAGCCTGACCTGGAATGTTTCTGGGGATGGGGCATCCACCATCCCTCTGGGCAACCCGGGCCAGTGTCTCACCACCCTCAGCGTAAAAAATGCCTTCCTTACGTCTAACCTGAATCTACTCTCTTTCAGTTTAAAACCATAGAAACCAGTTTAAACCTGTTACCATTTGTCTTATCGCTACAGGAGTTCTACACCTCTCGTAAAATATTTCTTCCAATCTTCAGATAAATTTTGTGAACGTCTTGTACATTCTTTTTATTTCCTCTCTGTTCCCTTCAAGCCTTTAAAAAAAGAGCTATGCCACCACGGGCCTTACTGCTGTCTCTCACATCAGCAGCATCTGTTTCCCCCAGATTGTCTACCTGTGTCGATGTGTTATATTGTGTCTTAATCTTAAACTGTAAACTCTACAGGCCTGAGATAGCTCTCTGTATTTTATTCTCTAAAATAGTGGGTCCTAGTCAAATTAAGCTGCTCGCGCATTAATACAGTCAATTTCTTTCCAGACTTAGCTTTTTTTTTCTTTTTCGATAGAGTCCTCTTTGGAGGAGTGACCTGCCTTTATTTCCCCCACGCACAGAAGTTTGCACTTGACTGCTTGAAGACAAAAACTACATGAACGGCCTTACTCTGCTACGCACTCTTCTCCATTGTTATCCTGTCTTTAGGACTGGTTTTTACAGTGCTCATTTTTTACATCATCTGCAGATTTTATCACTAGAGATCTTACAGTTACTTCCAAATCACCAATTAAGTGTCAAACAACACTGGCAGCAGAACTGTCCCCCTCGGACCTAAGGAGAAGTGCCCAAGTCCAACCATTGGCTCTATTTGATGTGCCAGCGAGTTCTTGATTCACCCGATTTGTTTGCCGCTGTATTAGGAGCGCTGCCAGCGGGTGAAGGGCAGCGGTCCTTCTCCCCTGCCCAGCGCTGGTGAGACACACCGGGAGTGCCATGACCAGTTCTGGGCTCCCCAGTGCCAGGAGCACACGGACGTACTGGAGGGAGTCCAGTGAAGGGCTGTGAAGCCAGTTAAGTCACTGGAGTGTCCGTCATCACAGGTGAGGCTGTGAGAGACGGAATTGTTTAGCCTGGAGAAGAACAGGCTCAGGGTGGCCCTTACCTGTGCGCGTAAGGGATTGATGGGAGAATATACGAAAGACAGAAACAGACACTTCTCAGCGGTGTCCAGTGACGTGACAAGAGGCAACGGGCACAAACTTCAATTCCATTCAAACATGAGAAAGAGGTTTCTGACTGTAAGTTACTACAGAGTGGAACAGATTGCCAGGAGAGACTGTGGAGTCTCCATCCCTTTTCAAAATGCGATGGGACAGTCCTGCTCTAACTGACCCTTTGTGCAGGGGTGGGCTTGAACTAGGTGAACTCCAGAGGTCCCTTCTCTGCGAGACAGAATAGGGAAATCTGAAACAAGACCTGTTTACTTAATTTCCAGATAAATGATTTTGCAGTTACCTGTCACATATAAGTACATCTTATATCTGAATCATCCTGTATAACAGACCTGTCCTTGTTTTCTCCCACCTGGTTGACCTTTGTTATCTGCAAACTTTTACCAACAGGCTTTTTTTCCTCAAAGAATCAAATACAGTGAGTGACATTTGGCCAAAAACCTGCTCCCATAGAAGCACACTGAAACCCCATACCTAGTCTTTAAAAGACACTTTTTCATCCATTTAATATATTACATTAATGAAAGCATGGACATCAGTTGGGAATAAAAGCCCTTGTCAATAAGCAGTTGCCTGCTTACACTAAGGTGCACGTGGCAAGCAGGCGGATATACTTGATGGAAACCAGGTCCCAAAACTGTGCGTATTGAAGTTGTGTAGCGCCAGGACAATCAAAAAGTTTGGTGTAACTGAGGAATTTTCTGTCCCTTAGAACAATTGCACAGGCTCACCACTTCGGNCTTAGAACAATTGCACAGGCTCACCACTTCGGCAGGTGCAGGACTTACCAGGTAATCAAATTGAAGCTGAACTGTTTAATCAGCACGCCATGCCATCTGCCCGTCTGTGACCCAAGTGACAGATCTGTTGTTTTCAGGGATAATACTTTGCTCAATCTGCAAAATGGAAAGGTAGTTGTTGGGGACCTTCAGCCAGTTTCTGGTTCCTCTAGGACATACAGCAACCCTGTGTCGTACCACGGTGCTCAGCCCACCTGGAGTACTGCGTCCAGCTCTGGGGGCCCCAACATCAGAGGGACATGGAGCTGGTGGAGCGGGGCCAGAGGAGGCCCCGG
>RSEF01000001.1:77123223-77134534 GCA_003993805.1 Himantopus leucocephalus | reverse complement strand
ACCTGGCCCACTGCCTTTTTCTGCTTCCCTTCTTCTGCACCAAGTAAGGTAGAAACCCATGATGCAGAGGTCCGAGATCACTCAATGTAAAGGACCGATACAGAGGCAGAACCGCTTTGGTAACAGCACTTCATTGACTGCTAAAGCACAGCAGAGGAGACGAGCCTGGCAGTGGCTGGTGCTTGTTCCAGCAGCCGGGCTCACAGTCCTGCCAAAGGGGTGTCTCTGCTGCGTGCGAGGAAGATGAGGTTCTGGGCACCTTGAGACAATGGAATCTGCTCTGCACGTGTCCCAGGGTGGGTGGGGTTTCTTACTTTTGCTTATTTAGAAAAATGGGCTATTTAGATGGAGAGCTGGATTCTCAAGTTACTTTTTACATTGATAAAGGTTGGTGCCAATCATTTCTTTGTGGCTTTTTTGTATTTTCTTGGCTTTGCCTACTACATTCGATGCGGGAGTTTTATGCATGGTCATGAATGACGGTTATATGTCTTTGTTTAAAAGCCACCTACTACAAAGGCAGACCCTGTGTAAAAAGGGGTAGCACAAATGATGTTTTAACTAATGGAACCAGAGGACTCTGTCTGTTATGATCCTGCTGAAATACGTGTGCTGCCACTGCATGTGCTGTCTCAGTGTCAGGGGCCAGTCCCATCACAGAGCAATCCCCATCTCAAGAGCACTAGGATGGCCTCATTCCACATTGTCTTCCAAAGGTGATGGAGCATTTCTGTCCTGTGCAGGAGAGCACCTGAGAGCTTTAACCCAGGAGGTCACAGTGTGCCTTGGCTTTTTTCTCTAGCTGTGGTGTACATTTCATGACAAGCCTCTGGTGAAGGGAGTCTGCCAGAAGACTCTTGCTGACCTGAAACTGGATTACCTGGATCTCTACCTCATGCACTGGCCTTTTGGTTTGAAGGTACAGTAATGGCAATGCCCTTGGATTTGTTTCTTTTGACTATGGCTTTTGGGGAGCTATATGGCTTTACAGCCCAACAGTTGCTCTGGCTGAGAAAGACAATCACGTGTCTGGTGTGTGTACCAGCACTGCTCTGGTGCTTAGCTTTACTCTGGCCATGTGAGCCAGGCTGTTGATCTTTGCCCCCGAGACTGCTGCTAGCATAACTGTTTGATCATGGGAATGATGGTCTGAAAACTAGGGGCAGGACTGGCAGCTGCAAGCATAAGATAGGCTTTCTCTTACAAATCAGTGTATGCTCATCTCAAAATTACCCCTTGCAGGAAGCAGGGCTATACTTTGCTGCCTGACAAATTTTCCTTTGTGTGTTACAGAATCACAGAACAAGGGAAAATATTTCTGTTTTCCATTTTTCTCTTTAATCATCAAGTCCTTAATACAGTACAGATTGAGTTGACCTTGCCTATAGGAGCCTTAGTGTTGTTCCACTGAGACAGGAATTCAAAAGGTGAAACTTCTTGTGGGTCCTAAACTCTTTCACAAATTAGTGAAGGAGTTGATGTTTGTTTGACTTTTTCTAGGCTTAGCCTTTCCTCCCTGCTACAGTCTGATCAGTCTCCATCCTACCTGTTGCCTTTGAGATGCTCATCTTTATTTCATACTCTATTTTTAGGCTTTATGTTAACAGAGCCATGACAGTGAAACTGTCTTATGGTGACAGCAGCAAACAGCTGTTAAACACAGTTCAGTTGTGTTACCTTTTCAAAACTTGTACCCAAAGGCTTTTCTAATTTTCCTAGTATTAGCGGCTTTACGCCGAGCTTTGTCATGGAAGAACTCAGATCTGGTGTTGTATAGGCCAAATCTACATGTTCCCAGTACCTGAGTCCCATGATGCCCTTCTGGAAACAGAACAAACCACTTCTTCCTAAGTGGGCACAAAAGAACAATACATGAAGTGAACCTCTATGAGACTGGAGGCTATAGTTCTGAGTGGTGTGTTTCCCTGTAGGTGTTTGGGTGAGTCATCACTTAGAGGGGTCCAGCAGAAAATCTTGTCTTTATGGGAATGGTCACTGGCAAAAATGCCTTCAGTTCCTCCTGTTCCTCAGGAAGGAATGACTGAATGTAGACAAGAACTAGTGTTCTTGTCTGCACTAGGAGTTTAAGCTGTCATGGTTGTGAGCTCTCCTGGTATCAAATGAACTTCTCAACAGATTTTCAAGCATTTTCTTTCTCACTGACAGGCAGGAGAGGAGCTTTTTCCCACAGATGACAAAGGCATGTCAATACCCAGCAACACAGATATTCTACATACATGGGAGGTAAGTTCAGCCACAGTGGAAGAATCGTGTTCTGTCCTCAGCAGTGGTGTTAGCTTCAGCAGTCACAGAATGGCTCATGCATGTATGCATAATTAGTTGGAAAGAATTCACGAAAGTATGTGGTAGCTCTTAAAAATGTGCACATTTAGTCAAGCTATTATTCCTATTCACTGTGGATTAGCATCTCGGGTCACTGAGCTGCACAGTCACTTTTGGTGGAGTTGGAGACGAGACTGAGGTTAGAAAAAGTTATTTACTTGACCATAACAATACGATTTTTCTTAACCACTGTTGTCACACAGTTCCTAAACTGCTCAAACAGATTTGCAGAAATAGACACTTAGGCTGTGATCCCGCTATCTTCCTAGGGCATAGCCCTCCAGTCACAATAGTAGACTTAGAGTCTTCTTTTCTTTGTGTAACTCAGTGAATTTCAGTCTTAACAATGATTTGGGGTTTTGGTGTGATAGAAACCGTGGCACAGATATTACCAGTACCCACTTTCCCCTTGAGAATCAAAAACTTGGCAAGAGCACGCAGTTATTTTGTGCTTCTCATGAAGGGAAACAAGCCACCTCAGGAAGAATGTATGCAGGTCATGTCTTGTGCACTGATGCTGACTTTGCTCTTTCTGTTAGGCCATGGAAGAGCTGGTGGATGCTGGTCTGGTAAAAGCTATTGGTATCTCCAACTTTAACCGTGAGCAGACTGAAAGAATCTTGAACAAGCCGGGACTGAAGCACAAGCCTGCAAATAACCAGGTAAGCTGCTAAGTGACTGCAAGTGAATAGTTCCCAGGGATTATAAAGATCTGGTTACAGTTGAATGAGGAGATGGAAAAAGGGAGAGCAAAGTAGACAGAGCATTTACTCTTAATCCTGCTCTGTGAATACTTCCTGGTACAAAAAGGAACAGAATATTTCCTTTTTGTCTCACCTTGTTGAATCACTGTTTACAAATTCTGGAGTATTTCCCTATGAAGCATTCTCTCTGGATCAATAACGAATCCAGACACGAACTATCATTGTGACTGTAATCAATGACTTCTATAAAGCCTGTTAGAGCAAAATCCAAAAAGCACATAAGGACTAAATATAAAAGTTGGTGCCCTATAGAATTATGGTCTTGTATTGTCACACAGACCACATGCAGGGTAGGATTAAGGCAGCCTGTAATTAAGAAATTAAGATTCAGAAGAAAATCTCTGGAGCATGGGAACACTACAGTAGTTCTACACAGTCTCTATTCCTGTGTTGGCAGATCGAGTGTCATCCATACCTTTCCCAGGAAAAGCTTATCAACTATTGCCAATCCAAAGGGATCACTGTGACAGCATATTGTCCCCTTGGACGCCCTGACAGGTAATTTCCAAGTGGGTTAGTGTGGATTAAGTTTGAAGCATTCAGACTAATTGAATGAGTAATGGTGCAGGTGTGTGTGCACACTTTTTTTAAATATTCATACTAGGTAGAATCTTTCTGCAGAGATTCTTTGCCATTTCTTCCTTTTTGTCTCTGCGTAGGGCTAAGCCAGAAGAGCCTTCCCTTCTGGATGACCCCAAGATCAAAGAGATTGCAGCCAAGCACAACAAAACCCCCGCACAGGTAGGTAGGTGCCAGACAGCGGGTACTCCTTCCTGTAAAACATCCATTAAGGAAACTAGGCCTGAAGAGAGAGTACAGCCTCTGACAGCGTTCCCTGTGAACTGTGGTGCTCTTTTGTGGTGGTAAGTCACAGTGCAGGTTGTCTACTGTGTGCCCTGCAATATATACTTGAAGAAGCATTTTTTGGCCCTTGGCCAGAAAAAGATTGTTGCCCCATCTTCACATGTTGCTTCCCCTCTCAAGTCCTCTTGCAGAGAATGAAAGCCTTGCATAGACTGCTGAAAGTCCAGGTGGAAAGAAAAGGAATTGACTGTCACAAAGCTGGATGGGAAAGGAGGCCTTCCATGTGGTCCTCCACCACTTCCCTCCGTGTTCTCTAGGAAGCACTACCTAGGCCACAGGAACAGGAATGATTTGAAATGCAGCTCTGCAGAAGCAGGTGTAGCTTAGGGAAAACAGCTGTTGGAACAGGCTCTGCTTCCTTCAGAGCAGGACCCATCCTCTCTCTGACTCAGTGGTCTGCTCTTGCAGGTTCTCCTTCGCTTCCAGATCCAGAGAAATGTGATTGCGATTCCAAAGTCTGTCACACCACAGCGCATTGTGGAGAACTTCAAGGTGAGTGATTACAAGTGACCTTGGTGCTGCCCTTCAGGGATGACATGGCTTCTCCCTGCAGAGCAAGCAGCGATTCTTTCTCACCCTTCCCAAGTCCTCTTCAGGCAAGTGGACTGGGCTTTTTCTCTGTCTGGAAGCTAGGGCTACAATGAAAACTACACTTGGAGAAAAGAGATGGATAGAGCTCCTGGAAACAGTATGCTGATAACCTTATCAGTGACCTCACGTAGTGTCTCCTGTTCTGTGACTTGTGGATGAGGTGGTGGGCAGGGCTTGCTTGGAGTCCAAGTGCAGTAACATTCCTCAAAATATGGAGTAAGCAATGTTAAGGGAAGAGTCCAGGTGTCAATAAACCACATTGCTCCTCTGACTGTTAAGTCAGGGTTTTTTCCTGATACTGGACATCAGGATTTCAGGAGTAACATAGCTGGATTTATTAAAATGTGAAAGTCTTCCAGATGTTTCTTTGGAATTGGAGAGAAATGCGTCTTCCACAAATAGAGGCATTCTGCAACACTAAGTGCTCACTAAACACCTTGGAAAAGCTGGCACATGTAGCTGCAACTGGTGATCTTTTTTGTTTGTGTTTTCCTCTGCCAGTAGGGTCTTGAAAATCCAAAGAGACTTCTTTTTCCTTTCCCTGTCTCACAAAGCCATCATTTCTAACCAGCACTCTTTCTGATGTGAACTTGTTCTTTAACCTTGTGAATCTTGCTTCTGATTTGATTTGTTCAAACAGGTGATTTCCAGCTGTTTTTCTTTTTAGGTGTTTGACTTCGAATTGACTAAAGAGGAGATGTCAACCCTTCTCAGCTTAAACAAAAACTGGAGGATCTGTGAAATGATCACGTAAGTTACAGCTTGTTTCCTTACAACTCTTATATTTTCAATAATCTTTATTCTAACCTCACAAGTACTGGTATAGCTGTTTAAAATGGGTATATTTTGAAATCTGAAATCATTTGAGGGATGAAGCATATGTTATTTAACATCTTAGTGGAGTTATATTTTCACTTTATTGACTAAAGGATAAGTATAAGTCATACTATGTACTCATTGTGGGTCCTTTCTCTGGGAAACTTTGTGTGCTTGGAACTCCAAAAGGAGGCTTCCAGTTGATAACTTTGGCTCTGTCCATATTGGAGAAATGAACATTAGGCAGATTTAAACTTACAGTAATTTTTTTGAGTTGTCAGCTCTTACATAGGTGATTGGGGGAGGGAATAACCACCTGAAGTGCAGTCTGAAGAATGACTGCTTGCAGATGTGCACCTGGGAAGCCTATAGCCAGACAAGAATTGTTGGCTGAAAGGCTGCACAAACTGCTTTTTTTTTTTTTTCCTGTAAGCAGTGTGAAATTAAACTTTTTATCTAGAAAGTAACTTGGTCCCACCACTGTTCAGTGCCGGCATAACAGGAAAAGACTTGAACTTGTTGGTCACGTGTGCAATTTCTATACTAGTAAGCCTCTTAAATTCATTCTGCAGTTACACAATTCATAGCCTCCCTTGAATGCTTGTTTACACACCCAGTGTAGTTCTACACAGCATTGATTTCAGCCTTGAGAGTAATCTTTCCTCTTTGATTCCCTTCAGGTGCAAAAATCACAAGGAGTACCCTTTCAATGCAGAATACTGAAGATAGTTCTATCCTGCCCTCCTGCAGGCCTCTGGGGTCTGATGAGCTTCTACTGTTGCCTAGAGCTGTCCACTATGTAGCCTGCACACTGAACCTCTCCTGCCAGCAAAGGCATGGTATTATGTATTCAGTGACTTTGGGTTTTTCTTCTTTGGTGGAAGGAAATAGTAAAATTGTTCTAAAGAACAAAATATGAGCTATAATAATTCTCTACTCATTAGATGAGTGTCTCTGCATGGCTGAAATAGCAAAGCATAAAACACTAAGAATGAACTAGCGACTGATTTTTATCTTCTGTCTTGCATTGACACTACTTAAGGCTGCAGGGTAAGAGTATGTGAGCACAGAAGAAAGATCCATCTGGAAAGAATGAACTACATAATCACTGCCTGATAATAAGATACAACAATTAGCTTCACTTCTGGAGTGCAGCCCAAAGCTTTCTTGGAAAGAAGAATAAATGGGGGAAATGTCCAGACCTATAGATGCATACCAACTTATACTGGCCCTTATTTCAGTCACATTCTTTTACAGGCTGAACACTAATCTCTGTCCAGCTTCAAAGTAAAAAATGTTTGGATTGCTGCTGGTTTAGAAGTTCTATTCTGATGTGAAAAATTTACAAACCAAGCCACGTGCATCAACAACGTCACTAGAAACCACCATCCATATTCAGTTTTAAATGATGTCACAGGAACATAAAGATCTTGTCTTGATCAAAAGCTGAATAACTTGGTAAAGTGAGCTTTGTTTGACAAAGCACTGCTGACAAGAACAGTTTAGTATCACAAGCCTTAGTATGGACTGTGGATCAACAAGCAACAGGAGACCAACACCTGAAACTGTTGGAAAGCTGTACAGTGGTATGGCTGTGGCCTGATTTGGTTGGTAGCCAGTGCTGACATCTGGCTATAAAAACCCAGAGTAACAGAAACTGCGGGGAGAGCAGAGACTGCATAGAAACAGAGGGTGCAAGGTGGAACTGTTAGTACTGAGCGGCAGCTCAGAGCCTGACTGAGGTGACTGGAGCAAGTGTCATGTNTAACTGTAACTGTGTGTGTGAGTAATGCTTTCCCTTATAAAGCCTGTCCCTGATGGTGGAGGAGCCTTGTTAGGCAGTGCTGGGGTAACTAGTAGGTGTTGCAACAGCATGGCACTTTGGGGGTCCATAATTGCAATGTGCCTTGGGCTGGTGGACACAGGGCAGCTGGAGTACAACTATTGCACCCAGGTCTGTAACATCCACACTAGATCAAACTGTAGGGTCTCACAAAAGCATATGAAATTTGAGTTGTATCTTGAGCAACTGGGTGGTCCAGAAACTTCCTTGAGAAGATGATGATTAACAAAAAACTGCTTTTGTAAAGGTTAATTGTATCAGGACCCAATGATGACTGACTTACTGCTTGTGCCATACTACCTTCTATTGTAATTTAGTGTGCAATGAGTGAATACACTTATACCAGCTTGAGCAACTTGTATTGTACATCATTATGTACAGTTTATGAGTGCATCTATGAAAGATGCTGGACAGATGACAGGCTCAGAAGTGGAATGTCACAGGAGCACCAAGATTTTGCCTTAATCAGGAGCAGAATAACTGGATATAATGAACCATGGCTGAGCAGCAAACAGGAATTGTGTCTTGGTGCATATGAGCTATAGATGTGAAAGTGACAGGAGAACAATACCTTTAAGTGCTGGACAGCTATGTGGTGATAGTGTGGACTGATCTGGCTGCCATCCTGTGCTGACATCTAGCTATAAAAACCCCCAATAAAAGAGACTATGGGGAAACATCATTATGCAGATACCCAGAATGGTGAGGACTCAAGGTGTAATATGCGCTGGTGCTGAGCCACTGCCCAGAGCCTGACACTGAGGACAAAGTTGAATGTTGTATTTCCCCCCCAAGGTGAGACCACACTGACTCACTGGAGTGGTAGATGAGGGATGGTCATTCTGTGCACGTGTAACGTTCTCCCTGACAGGCTGTTCCTCCGTTGGTCTACTTGGTGAATTCAGCTTAGCAGTGTCACGTTGCCTGGTGCTCCCTTACCCCACAACAAATGCAAAAAGAACTTAGCCTTTTTATGTGATTAAAAAAACAAAAGCTTTTGTTTTCAAATGAGGTGTGAACAAAACTTGCACTTTTGGCTTGAGTGTCACGGTTATGAGAGACAGGACAATGGACCTCAGATACATTACAGTTTTAGGTGGTTTTAGTACTTATTCTCACTTATTCGAACAGGAGAAAAACACAATGTGCAAATATTCTGCTCAGTACACTTATATACTGAGATCACATAAGATACTCTAAAATATATATATACATACAAGTCCCTAGAATATATATAATATACTTTTCAGATGGAGGTCATCCAAATATTTCCAACCAAAAGTTCCAAAAGAATGTAACATGCAACCTCAAGATGAGGCAAAAACTATGGAAGAGGTACTGGAGCACAAATCTTAATGCTAAAACTTGGCAGATGCAAACAAAAGAATCAGAATTTACAAGGGGCAGTGCTTGCCCCTATGTTTTTTGGTGTGGTTGTGGGGTTTTTTGGAACGTATTTCTATATTTGAAACACTCTGCACTGGCCATACTTGTCCTTTGCTCCCAGGTCACATGCAGCAGTCTCTCTGGGGGAATCCATCTCACCTAACTTTACGTGTCCGCAGTGTAGGTGCAGGCACCCACGTCAGGGCCAGCCTCCAAGCTCTGATCGCAACCAAGAGATGTTTGGGCAAAACAAGACAGCAGCCTTCAGTGTGATTCATTACGCCCAGGGCCAGGACTGCTCTTGGCTCTGGCCTATCTTGCTCTTTAGGCTCTTCAGACCTAATGCACTCTTCTCCTGTGAACAGAGGTGAAGTCCGCTGCAGTCACCTCCACTTAATGGACGTGATCCCTCCCTGGGACAATTCCCACCAATAAAATGACATGGTGCTTTTCCCTACAGGCAGAGAGGGTAGCCAGCCCTCAGAGGAGACTTGAATTTCTCTGTCATTGCCAGCTAGGAGCAAACCAGGCAGCCCTCCTACTGGTGAAGATTGTTTCCAATGGGACCTAACCACTTTGATCGTTTGGGGTCTTTTTCTTCTCAGATGCCAAACACTGCTCATCTCTTGAAGCTATGATTTTTGGTGAATTAGAATTACTATGTGAAAATGTCAACACAACAAACCTGAAAGCTGCTACAGTAAGCATCCAGATTTAGTGCAAAACCTTGCACAGAGATCAAATCAGACCCTTCCTCACACACGCAGTTCCTCATCTCATGCAAGGAACCCTCAGGCATTTTATCAAGCACACAGTTTGCAATATTTCCCAGGCTAGCTGGCATCCACTGATGCATGCAGTATGTCTTTCCCAGAGGTCCTACCATCACCTGACAACCTCAGCCATGCCTTCAGGACAGAAAAACAACTGACAGCTCCCATGTCTTGGCATGATCTGGAGAAAATTTCACACCAGCAGGGTCAAAAAGCAAAGCAAAATGCAAACCTGCCCAAAATCCTCTGCTAAAAGACCAAGACATCTCTCATTCAATAAACCATTCGGGAAAACGAAGCACCCACATTCACAGGAGAACATCAACAGGCTGCAGAAGAAGCAACACGAAAATCTCAGAAGAAAATGAGAAGGAGGACAAATTGGATTTCTCAGCTGTGCTCTCCACCAAGTCTCATTATCTGTCATCACACACTTTACCCAGCTCCTTGCCACAGGAATGCAAGACTCTGAAACCTCTCCCCATAAAGACACACTCAGAAGAATAAGAACAAACACTTCAAGGTTTTCTCCTCCTTCTTATAGGAGATGCCATCTTATTGGGGAAACAGACAGGCTTTGCAAGCCTTCACAGACTTGCAGAGCACATCTCTCTGATGACACCAGTTCACCTTGGTGCTGCTCCAGTACAAAATCTGACTGATTCTGGCATCAAAACCAAAGCATGACACTGCTGATACTAATAAACTGTCAGCACAACACCACTAGCTCAAGCATCAAGGAAATACAAAGGAGAGCAGAGGCAAACCAGTACTTCAGCTGGTCTTCAGGCTGCTCTGAAAAAGCAGATCATAGGCATGGCGCAACATCTTCTTTTGAAAAAAAATTTGTGCAGTGCATATTGCATAAAATATTGCAGTCATCAGCAAAAAGGGGACTGCCTACTAACAGTGCAGATGATCATTTTGATGTTTCAAAATAGGATGACTTCTCTGGAGGGAGACAGTCTTTGTCAGGACAAGTCTCCATGTGACTTCTGCTCAAGGCAGAGGTCAGGCATGGAAAACTGTTCTCTTGGAGCCCAGCTAACACCACATAATCCACCTCCCCAACAGTACTCACTCTGTGCACCAGCTCCACACCTCTGTTAACCTTAGTTCTGGTCCCTCGCCCACCATCAGCAGCCCCCAGCAGGAACGCACACCAGACACAAAGCCATGGCTGGCACAGGGAGCTTTCCTACAGCTCTGTTTCCCTGAACTGATGGAGGGACAGTAGGAAGGAAAAAAGGAAGTGTGAAAACCCCTCGACTGGGATAGCAGCAGGCCTCTTGTGCAAACAGCTTGCTTTTAATACTGTCAGCAGAACTGAGGAACAGGCTCAGGCTGATCACAATCTTTCTGTTGATTTCACTGACCCTGAACCAAACCCCAAGAGTCTGAGCATACTGAGAGCAGATTTACAGAGAAGGAATCCAGAACAAAGGAAAAGGCAAACACTGCATTATATAACTGTTTCGTGATACAACTGAAACATCACATCCCGCTGATGGTGCTGACAAAAAAACAGGAGGAAGATTAAAGAGACAACCAATTACCTTGTCTGCCCTCAGGTAAGCAGAGCAAAAAGTACAAAGCAACAAAGCAGCTGGGCATCTGCTGTGGGAAGGGCACCCAGAGAAATACGTACTGTTATACTCCCAACTAATGCTTGCATGTGAATAAATTTTCCAACCACGAGCAAGCAGCAAAGCTTCCTAAGTGGCCTTAACATAACATCCCGGCCCATCTATTGGATCCTGCAAGTACATTTTTTTTTTTCCACTGTGCTGTGACCACTTCAACAAAACAGCATGCTCTCATCTGCAAAATTTCAAAGCCAGTTTGTAATGTGAAATTACAGAGCACCTACCATTTATTTCTACACTTTTATCATGGAATCACGGAATCACGGAATTTTCAGAGTTGGAAGG
>RSEF01000001.1:77093664-77116007 GCA_003993805.1 Himantopus leucocephalus | reverse complement strand
ACAAAGATGTTAAACAGCACTGGTCCCAATACTGACCCCTGAGCAACACCACTGGCCACTGCTCGCCACTCGGTCATGGAGCTGCTGACCGCAGCTCTTTGAGTGCGACCATCCAGCCAGTTCCTTATCTACTGGGTGGTCCATCGGTCAAATCCATGTCTCTCCAATTTCAAGACCAGGATGTTGTGTGGAACAGTGTCAAATTCAGTGTCAATTCAGGTTTTTAATTAGATTTCAAATGGACAGTGTCCCTTCCAAGCCGGTCTGCTGTACCGTGAGCACAGCTGAGGTGCAGCACTTCCATGTGAAGCAAGTGGCAATGTTAGCTCGGGCCGCCTGAGTGAGCAGAGCATCCTGCTGGGTAGCGAGAGCGCTCCGAGCCCGGCATCCCCATCCCCCAGCAGTGCCGGGATGCGAATGGCAGCTCTTTGTGTAACCTTATAAAACACGCTTCCTGTAGCTGTGCTGGAAAGTTCAGTAACTCAAAAAGCATAGGCATGCCTAGAAAATTAAAGCAATTGTTGCATCTAGCAATCTCTCTTTTTTTATTGTTGTTGTTTTGTTTTTACAAAGCACATAGCTGAGGAAGTGTCTTTATTAAGAAGTCATGTGAGGCCTTTGGTTTCATCTTTGAGATCCCCTGTCTCATCAGCTCGGCAAGTTACGCTGCGCAAAACAAGTAAAACTCGGTGAGGGCACCGTGCATTTACCCCCATGTAACCTCCAGTGGGTGCCACTGGAATGACGGCACTGGAGAGTGTGGTGCAAGGAGGAGCCCATATTTGCACGTGCTGCGCTTGCTGATGTAATATTTACTCGGCGAACATGCATTTCGGTGTAGAGGATTAAAATAGCGTCAGTAGTGGCAGGTCTTAATATAAACGATGGATTAATAACCCAAGATCTTCAAGCCTTGAGCTTGCACTTGAGTGTGGTGCTCCAAAGCACATTGCAAGTGGTGGTAAAGACTTTTCTCCATGTGCAGGTAGAAGGGGCCACATTTAAGGCTACAGAAGTGCTGCGAGGGCTGGAGCCCCTCTGCTGGGAGGACAGGCTGGGAGAGTTGGGGGTGTTCAGCCTGGAGAAGAGAAGGCTGCGGGGAGACCTCAGAGCCCCTTCCAGTCCCTAAAGGGGGCCTATAAGAAAGATGAGGACAAACTTTTTAGCCGGGCGTGTTGCGGTAGAACAAGGGATGATGGCTTTAAAATAAAAGATGGGAGATTCAGACTAGATAGAAGGGAGAAACTGTTTACGCTGAGGGCGGTGAGCCCCTGGCCCAGGTTGCCCAGAGAGGTGGTGGCTGCTCCATTCCTGGAGGTGTTCAAGGCCAGGTTGGATGGGGCTCTGAGCAACCTGGTCTAGTTGAAGATGTCCCTGCCCATGGCAGGGGGTTGGACTAGATGGCCTTTAGAGGTCCCTTCCCACCCAAACCATTCTGTGATTCTAAGGGTAGAATTGAGGCTGGAGCCTTGGCTTCTCATATGGGTGACTAAGGAAGGATGCTTTGAGTTCGTTTCTGATGGTACAGAGCATTAATAGCTTCCCGTGCAGCCCTTTGGAGGTTGGGAAGCTGAGCATCTTTGTGTCTCGGGCTCAGGAGACACAGGTGGTACTTGGAAATTACTCAGTTGGGTATGTAACCCCCAGCCTGCTCCTCCCCGGGGCAATACCTGACGGAGCTTCTGTGGCATTCCTGCCAAACGAGAGCAGTTCTGCTTCATGCTGAAGTTCCTTCTTGGTCACAAGAAACAGTAATTAATACTACATTAAACTGATAAGTTTTTCCTTCCTGCTGTGATTCATTTTCCTTCTTTGAGCGTTTATATGATGCTTGAGAGTGTGTTGGCAATTCTTGTTCCTTGCAGACCGGCATTTAAAAGCAGGATATTGCTGTGTGCAATCGTATGGGGAGTCAGATGTTCTCTGGAGATTACATTGCAGCAATGGAGGGTCAGAAATTTGCGTTACCACTGACAATACTGGATCTTGCGCAGGGCGCCTAAATTCTCTTCCTGTGTTTTCTGCTCTAAAGTTCATATTCTTTTTCATTACTGGAATAGCAGAGATTTATTTGAATCAGAGTATGGGATTCTACTTCATTGATACTCTCCGAGGCCAATCTGTTGTATGCGAGATAGACTGCTTTCCACCATGGTCAACTTTTATTTCCTCTCCCATACCACCTCTCCGGTCTGTCCATCCCAATTATAAGTTGTCCTCTTGTTTCGTGGTGAATGGGCATGAGCCAGAAGATGGCTTGCTTGGAGTTTCATGCTATCATGGTCTTTTTTCAGACTGCAGAGTGCTTTAAAACGGCACCATCAACTTACTTTGAGATGCACCCTTTGAGGTTGTGTTTTAGCACCTATTCCAGGTTCTGGGAAGCCAAGTCCTCCCTGCGGCCTCGGCACAGGCAGAGCAACCTCCAGGTTTGTCAGGAGAAGGATTTATCTTCAGTTCCCTTCTGGAATCTGCAAAGGTTGGATTGTTAGGAAGATTTCTCTGTACAGAGGTGTCACCAAGTGCTCTCGAGTTTGAGGTTTCCGTATTGAACAGCTTGAGAAGGAGTTGTCGTCTTCTCTGCTCAGGGAATTCCTGGGGAAGAAATAAAGCCCCTTACACCAAAAAAACCCACCAGTCTGCAGTAATTTCTTATTTGCTCTGTTTTGTTTTACTGTTGGAGAAGGAGAGGCATGGGTTGAGGGTTGCTGGGTTATCTGTCATTAACCTGAAGACGATGTTCTGCTTTTAAAATGCAGGTTGTTGATTAGGAAAGTGTAATTTGGTTTCTTCCCTGTATTTCCCGGCAGCTGTTGGCAAGATAGTCTCTTTTTAAAATTATTTTTTGGTACTCCTTCTGAAAGTACTATCTACCAGACAGATGTGCTGTGAACTTGAACGCTCCTCAAGTACTTGAATATGGCCACCAACTCTATGAAAATGCAAAGTGTGGCGATAAACTCATTTTTGGAGCTACACCCAGGGAGAGGAGGGAAGTGACTTGGCTGATTCTCTTTGTTTAAGCGTTACTCCATGATAGCTGCTTAAGAGGGTTATGCTCTGCAAAGCAGCAGAGTGAGCCCTTCAAACCAAAGTACTTTGTCCTTGTCGGGCGATTGCCCATCGTTAAAACCCCGGACCCGCAGGATCTGGCTGGCGCAGACCTGGAGCAGCCTCCCAGGAAAGCCGGCTGCTTTCCCAGCCTTCCAAAACCAGGCTTCAAAATCGGATAGTTTGAAATGTGCTGGGGTTTTGTGTTATTTTGTGTTCCCTGCTCCTGCAAGCCCTGCTCCTCGGATGGGTTTCCCAGGTCTCCGCTGGAAGTGAGCAGTCAGCAGATGCTGAAGTTGGGCTAAACACAGGGTTCCTGCACACAGCCCTTCACAAACCGCGATTTTGGGGCTGGGAGAGTGTATGTATTCAATTTAGGAAGAAACCAAGCTCACTTTATTAAAATGAAATGATAAAACACAAACAAACCGTAAATCTCTTGCATGTTATAGTCCTATCGCATGAAAGCCTCTTAACTGCTCTTGCCTAGCGTGGGTGATTTCACTGTTCGCAACATCAGACACACGGCTAGTGCACCTGCGATGCTGAGCCTTTTTTTGTCACTTAAAATGTGATCCGGGATATTTCCCATGGCCAGGGGAATGCCAGGGGATTTTTGGTGTTTAGTGGAAGAATTTCTCAAGTTCACTGTATCTTTCCATGCCTGCTGAGCAGGAGCACTTGGCACAGAAAATGGGTGCAATTCTGCTTAATTTTTTCTATTGCTAAGGTGCTGCTGAACCTCTTGGGAAGGATTGTGGTCTGTTGGGAGTACAGAAGAAGTCTTATGTTGCCCTAAAGAGTTTGGTTTACGGCAGTAGAGGGAAACTGCCATAGATAGTTGAACCCAACTTTGTTTCCACCCAGTGATCTATGGCAATTTCCATTAACAAACACTCTTTGTGCATTTTTTTCTGACCTTTCCTTATCAAAAGGAGTTTTCGTCAGTTACTGTGGCTGAGTAGGAGCGAATTTTCCTCCATGGAAGACATGCGGGGATTTCCAGAAGTGATGAATGTCAGTGCCTGGTGAAACCGCCGTGGGCTTCAGTTGGGGCTTTGACATTTAACTCTGGAAACTGCTGTGTTGGACCTTGATGGTTGCACCTGGTGGTGGTTGCTGCCATGTCCCACCACTCACGGGTGGCAGAGGGACCCACGGGGGATGCAGCTGGGATGGGATGTTGCCTCGTTCTTTGCAGTAAGACATTCCTCAAAGTTTTGGACCGTATTTAGTTGACAACATGGAAGGGGAATTTTTTGCATATTCCAAAGCTTAAGGCAAAAAAAAGATATTTTTTTTTTTAAATAGCTGCTTCTATAAAATGCTGTTTATTTTATAGGGTGAGTTGTAAATGGGGTATGTGCAGCTCTCCTTTGGCCATTGTCTTTGAGCTGTCTTCCCAGCATGTGGCAGAGCGGACGCTCGGCATGGGGGGTTTTAGTGAAATTCACTCTGGGCAAAATCTTCTCCTGTTTTGGCACAAGAAGGTGGCGAAAAATCTGACGTATTTTTGTCCTGTTGGAGTACACTATTTTTACTGTAATCGTTTTACTGAATGTGCTTTTTTAAGAGGTAGCACAGGCAGTCTTTCCTGTTTGTGTTTCGAGGGCAGCAAGGTGCTTCTACAACATCTAAGCTTTACTCGGCTTTGAGGAACGGTGAACTTGCCTTGGGATTTCACAAGGCTTTACTCTTTGCCAAATCTGAAATTTCTTCAGGATTTAGCCCATCCGTCTTCAACTCAATTAAGGCAGCCTTTTGGCCTTAACACCCACTGCTAATTATTCAGACGTTAAAGGCGTGGGGTTGGCTTGGTTCATGGCAGTGGTGCCTTCTGCCTGCCCGTGTTGGATGAGGCTCTGCTCCACGAGGAATATGTTCAGCAATGCTCTGGCGAGAGTGAGTGTCCATGTGGGTCCAGACCTGGCCCTGGCCAGGAAAGTCTCCTCCTTCTCTTCCTCCTCCTCCTCCTCCTCCTCGTTGTAGTGTCCAAGAGAACCACAGTCGAGCGCTTGAACACAGTGTCCGAGTCACGATGGAGAGTTCTTCAAAAAGTATTCAGTAGTGTAATCCCAGTGCCAAGATGAAATCCAGAGAATGGGAATTAGAAGTGATCGTGAGCCTAAACTGTAGCTCCGTCCCTGGCTTAAATAGACGGGCGAGACCAGAGGAGGCTTTGTATTGTCAAGGTTACCCAGACTGGTGGGTTAGAGAGTGTTTTCCACCATCAAATTAAATGGGAATGTCATTTTTGAGTGAGTGAGGGAAAAATGGGCATTCCTGAAATTCTCATCAGGTAGGGATTNCCCCCCCCCCCTTTTTTTTTTTTTTTTTTTTTTTTTTTTGCATATTTTTCCTTTTTTCTTTTTTTTTTTTGTTTGTTTCCTTTTTTCCCCCTCTTCTCCCCTCTTCCCCCATTTTTTCCCTTCTTCCCCTGCTTCTCCTTCCCCCTTTTTTTCCTTTCCTTTTCCTTGTTTTTGCTCCTGTTTCCAGGACACCATGCACTGCAGACACTCTGAGCTGCTCCACTCCCCGGACAGAGCTGGGGCCCGTCACCCACCGAGAGATGCCCGCACAGTCTCCTCGCCGCTCCTTTGCTCGCCGCCCTTTGCCTCTGCCTCTCCTGCCGCTGCGCCGAGTGCACGCGCTCATGGCTGGGCACGTCAGCACGCCGCATCTTCCAGCGCCAATTCTTAGATCAGCAGCTGCTCAGGGGAACACTTATTAGGGAATGTCACGTTAGCCGTCCCGAGGTGTAATTCCGCTTTGCAGATTTCTCTTGCTTTAGCCGTGTTGACGACACGCGTGGATTAAGGCGAGAGGGAGGGGGATGAGGGATTTGTACAGCTCTTCAGCGACGATCGAGGAATTAAAGTTCATCTAATAACTGCGTCTTTGCACAGACCTCTTCCCCCTTTCCTCGAAACAGGTTCCGTGTAGGGTGTTCCTCCTTCACCGATATCAGTAGTTTTAATTTTTGCTATGCTGCTAATTTGTCTACATTAATCTAAATTTATGCGTCTGGTGGTGGTTAATGTAAAAATTGCCATGTGGATGGCGGACTGTATCGTCTCAATGAATAGTTAAGGCTGTTGCTTTGGATAGGCTGGCTTTGGAAAAAGAAACAAAACCTGACGTGCATTGTTGGGCTTTTAATATATGCTATATAATTAAAAAACCCAACCCTAACAGATAAGAATGGGAACCTGGCAAAGTCTGCATTTAGAGAAAAAATAGGATTTTAGAAAAAGACTGTTTATTGTTTGAAACCTCAAGCCTCTCTGAGAACTGGCTAACGGATCAGTGAGGGGTTTAATTCCTGTACGAGAAAGAATGAATGCACAGAATGTATTTTAAAGTATTTTGACAGATACTGGGGTAATCACCGGGGAAGGTAATAATTATCTTTTATTTCTATAATTTTTAATTTATTATGTAGTAGGACCCCTGGTAACTCCAAGGTAGGAATGTCTTTCTGGTTCCTCTTAGGTGTATTTAGATGCTTAACAAAGCTCAAAAAGAACAGTTACTAACTGGGACAAGACCCAGGTTAAGTTAAAATCAGCTGTAGTCTCTGCTGCTGTATTTCTCCCCCATACTGGCATTTAGCATCTGCTTTCTTCCAGCTTCGTCCATCCATCCATGTTCACGTGTGAGATCTGAATCTTGGGTTTAGGTCTGCTTCAGAAAGCAGTTTTACGTTGTGGTGGCGGGTTAGGTGCTGAAATACACTGGTGACTTTAAAAAATATAAATTAGTAATTGTACTTGACAATTTATAAGGAAATTTCTAATTTTGCAGCATCAGCCCCTCTGGGCTCATCTCCCACCATCAAACCCCCCTGTACTGGCCTCAATAATAATTAAAAAACTCCAATAATAACAAAACCAAGATGGGATGTAAGAATTTGTCACCAAAGTCAGGACCAGAAGGTCATTTTTGCCCAAAACAATGAGGCCACGTGTTGACTTTGCAGCCTTTGGATGTGCCAGATGTTTCAGTTGGCCAACTCCAAACAGGTGGTTGGTCAACAGTGGGCAAGACCATGGTCCTTCCAAGGCCTTGGTCACTGTTCTGTGGTCAAACATTAATATTAAGCCTAAATGAACCCAATGTGCTCTATTCGATACTCCAGCATGTTACATTTGGAGGGAGGAATATAGCCAGAGCCATTGCAGGTGATTTGTATCTTTGAAAAGAACAAACCCTACAACAAACACATTGAGAATGGAAACCAAAGGCACCATCCTTTAGGAAAAAAACTCCATTTTCCCTTTTATTCCGGGGAAACCTTATAGGGACCTTCCAGTACCTCAGGGGGGCCTACAGGAGAGCTGGGGAAGGACTTCTTACAAGGGCATGTAGTGATAGGACGAGGGGGAATGGCTTCAAACTGGAAGAGGGGAGATTTAGATTAGATACTAGGAAGAAATTTTTCCGTGTGAGGGTGGTGATCCCCCAGTGCAGGTTGCCCCGAGAAGCTGTGGCTGCCCCATCCCTGGAGGTGTTCAAGGCCAGGTTGGACGGGGCTTGGAGCAACCTGGGCTGGTGGGAGGTGTCCCTGCCCAGGGCAGGGGGGGCGGCACTGGATGATCTTTAATGTCCCTTCCAACCCAAACCATTCTATGATTCTATGATTCCTCCAAATCCTAAGCAGACCTCCCAAACTCCTATTTTTCCCCCTTTATTCCCCCAAATCCTAGGCAGACCGCAGAACTAAAGCACTTCTGGTTAGAAAATAATAGAATATTTTTCAGTTGGAAGGGACTTGCAACGTTCATCTCGCCACAACCCCCCCAAAACTGGCAACAGCCGCTCTGTGCAGAGGATGTTCAGTGAACCTGGGTCAAGTAAAGCGAGACCTCCTCTGCACTCCCAAAAATGAAATAATTCTATGTCAGAAAGCTTTAAANGTGCTTTAGTATGTAAATAAATTAGTCAATGATATTTATCTTCGGGGGGGGGGGGGGGGGGAGAACAAAGTAAAATAGAAAGTGAAATAAAGGAAATGCGTTGAAATGAAGGTTCTAACTTGAGAAAGCGGGTGAAGGAAATGGGTCATTGAAAAAAAAAAAAGAAGGGGATTGGAGGGATTAGAGGACGGGTGAAAAATGTGGATAAAAGGTGTGTGGGGTACAGCAAAAATAAATGTAAAAGTGGCTGGCTGGGGCGGGGGGGGAACCTGCTGGGAAGGGGAGCGCAGCTGTGCCCAGCTTCTCCAGAAAAAGGCTCCATCGCTGGGCGCCCGGCGATGCTCTTTCTGGTATTTCTGCCCCAAAATGAGAGGGGGGCCCTCAAGGGCTTGATTTCTTTTTTCCCCCTCCGTTTTCCCCCCCCTTTTCCTAATTATTTTAAAACACGAGGTGTATGTTTATGGGGCTGCTCTGTGCACACATTGTATATAACACTTTGTACTTGCATATTAACAATGAATTATATACAGGAGTTTATAGATTTGTATATTACTGATACATGAGTATATATTTATGTTATGTACATGAGTTTATAGATTTATAGATTATTGATACTTGAGTTTATATATATAATGAGTTACATAAGGTTATATATTTATATATAATTGTATATAACTCATTGTTTATATATTTACACGTAAGGAATTACACAGATAAGGTTATCTATTCATATATAATTGTACATAACTCATTGTTATATACAATTATAAAGTGTTTGGGATGTGAGGTCCCCCCCCGACACCCAGCCTAAGGAGGTCGCTGCGCTTCCCAAGCCAAACGTAGCTGGAGCAGCCAAGAGCTCCTTGGAGGATGTCTTCTGCAACTTCAGTTACTAATGTAAAGGAAGGAAGAAAGGTGCCACCTTCCCAGGCTTGTTACCTGCTGTGGTTTTGAACCTCTTCTGAAAAATTAACTTCATTATTAATTGTAAATCCCTCGCTCCAGTGGGCGGTAATGTATTGGGCATTTACTGTATCGTGCCACGGCATCACGAGTTACCTGGCATTTAGGGATATTGATTACAGTGTAAAAATGTTTAATTTGTTACATAATTATCTACTGTAATTTTAGTTTTTTGCCTGAATAAACTATTTAATTAGGACACAAGCTTCTAATATTTCAGGATGTACTGAACAGCGATATAATTGATTATCCGCCTTGCCGGTGGAGCCGTCCTGAAGTTATTATGTAAGGACACATAACTGCATTTAATCAAACATTGGCTAAAGCCAGCTGCCGGGTGCCGAGGTTTTTTGGCACAAAGTAAGTAGCAATTTAACAATTACTGAGCTCTGCTGAGAATAGCCCGGTAGTAGGGTGGACTTTCTGCTGCGCGTGTCAATGCCGGCAGGGCTTGCCTGCAAGGGACCCGCATGTCGTGACGGGGTCTTGATTACGGAAGAGGGTTGCTTAACGAATCCGTGTATCCAAGTGATGCAATGGATTGTGTTCGGTCGGGGTTCTGCAAGTTCTCCAGGCTATTTTTAGTGCCACCATCAGCTGGGGAGGGAAGGAGGCTCAGTGGCACTGGGGGAAGGGTGAGGGCCTTTGGGCAGTCGAAGGTTCACCAGCAGCATAACGGCGGTGTGGAGCAGCCAACCGACCTGCAACAAGTCCTGCAACCCCTTCTTCTGCTCATCTGCACCGTGCCAGCGAGCCCGGGGAAGCCCCATGCTCACGCAGGTTGTCCTCTACTCACATGGCACCCGTGTGCTCTTCTTGCTCGCTTGAAAGTTTCCAGAAAGCTGAGTTTACATTTTGCTGTTGGTTGTGTTTGTTTTGTTGGTTTTTTTTTGCTTATCCAGTGCATTTCTGACAACTTCCTCATGCTGGAGAAAATTCAGAATTGCAGACGGGAGAAACTTTGCTGTCACACAGACGTTCCCCACCTCCTCTTGCCGCAGGTGGTGATGACCTTAGAGGGCACTCCTCGCCTTGGGGATGAGTGGGGATGAAAATGAACCTCTGCTAAGAGTCGGCTGATGTTCATTTGTGCTGTCCCTGGATTAATTGCTGCAGAAATAAATGAGCTGTATGGTGGTTTGTATTAGCTTCTTCCATCCCCCTCTGTTCCGAGGTGGAGAGAAATGTCTCCTACAATGTCCTCCTACGAAAGCAGCGAGAAAGGCAATGGGCCTGGGGTTAGCCACAGGGCTTACAGCTTGGCCAGCAACAGCCCTTGGCTCTTCCTAAGCTGACGTGACCTGTATATTACATTTTTAGGGTCTGAAAGTGGCCTGTGCCAGCATGTGAGCAGTGCTGGAAACCTGCTGGTCCAATGTCCCACCCCAGGGGGAAGCCTGATGGGCAGAGAGCTGGTGGTGCCAGTAGCTGCGCTGCCTTGGGCTGCCGTGCTGGTCGGTGCACTACAACTGCAAAACTATATGTTTTCGTAATTATTTAGCAGTACCTTCTTTAAAATTGTGGCAGGATGCGCTGCACGGGGAAAGTCTCACTTTTGTGGTCACGGTCGTGACAGATTCACTAACCAAGAACGAGCTCTGGTGTGTTTTTCAGTGTCGGACTCGTGGCTGAGGCTCAGCTTGCTCAAGCGTAACGACTCCAAAGCTACGACGGTAGGTCGGAAAATATCCAAAGGCCACAAAATTTTCATATAAGCTTACAGACTCTTACGTGAGCAAAGGATATAAGTATACACAGGTACGTTTGCTTGAACTTGTACCTTCCTTCTTAGAAGGAGCATTGCTGCACGTTTAATTCCCCGGTAATGAATGCCACTCCCGAAGAATTAAGCCTCTCGCCCTCCCTCACCCACATGTCCCCTCTGAATTGAGTGTGACCATCTCTTTTCACTGCCTCTCCCTCCTGTGCACCCTTCTGCGTCAAATGGAGATCCTGACCCTACGCAAGACTCTGCCCCAGCTATTCTTTTGGGGACTTGGTGTGGGCTCAGGGGTCTGCCCGTGGCAGCCTGCTTGGAGCAGAGGGTCGTGCTGTGTGTTGGGTAAGGTGAGCAGTGCACGGCTTAGCAGCCCTGTGAAACACCCAGCAGTAAAATATCCAGAACGTGCTGTCTTTCCAACTTGGTGTTAATCAGGAAGGTGGGAGTCACATCACTCCCCAGTGCACATCTACAGCTGGGCTAGTGGTCACGATGCCTGTTGGTGGTGGGGAGAATAGAACAGAATATTACAGTTGGAAGGGACCTACAACGATCAATGAGTCCAAATGTGACCAGAGGTGAGCGGTTTAAGGTCGCAAGAGCAACGGCCTGTTTCAGATGTCCGCCTCTACAAGCAGGTGGACATCTGAAAGCCATTCCCCAGAGGAGCTTGTTCCTCTGCAGGTTTGGTACAGGGACACTGCGGCGAGGAGCTGCCGTGGAGATGCCTCAACTGAGTGAGGATGAGCCCCAGCTAGAGCGCTTACAAGGAACCCTTGATGGTTATGCGGTGTTTGGTTCTCCTGGTGCTTGCCACCTCGCTGCAGCCTTATGCACGCCAAACCTCTGCTGCGGGGAATATATGATGTGCTCAGTAGGTTGCCAGCAGCAACTGTGAGCAGACTGTCTGATAAGCACTGTTGGGTACCTTTCGAATGCTGGATAGACTTCGCAGTGGAGTTACAATGTCAGTGACTGACTCTGATTTCCCTTTTTTTTTGGAAGAAGAAATTTGGATGCCAAATTTCTACCCCTAGTGTAATCACACTTTGATGACCAAGTTTGGCAGCCACCTTATCCACCTTTTTCATCCATCTAATTTATATCTAGGCTGTCATCAAGGTGCGCAGGTAAGGAAGGAGGAAGCTTCAGTTTTTGGTCTGACTGACTTTTCTTGCAGACAAAAAAAAAATTTCCTTTGCTTCTAAACTGAAGTATTGATTTGGAAGGTCTCTGCAGAAAAAATGAGGTATAATGGGAATCTTAAGATTTTTTTCCATGCCGTGTGTTGATTGCAGAGGGTGGATGACAGTTTTGCTGCAGTCACTGGGAATTTGGGGTACCCCATTACCACCTTTCGATGCTGCATGTGCAATTCTCTTGCTCCTGGAGTTGAGACCCTGGAAGAGACCCTGAAGATGCTGGGATCCAGTTTAATCTCTGTAAACTCAGACCTAACTCCTGCTCAGGCTGTCCATAGCCCTGGCATTTGCCTGGGCACCCGATGCCATAAAATTGGTTACAGACAGACCTACAGAAGGACCTTATGGAAATCCCTGAAAAAGTTTTCCTTGCAGATTTCTGCTGGAGCAGAAGGTGCGTCTAAATAATGGCATAATTCTCCTTATTTTACAGGGTAAAAAGTCAAGGGTCGAGGCAGTAAAGCCTCCATTTCTTGGTATAATTCATTAGCTTTTAAGCCTTCCTTCCTCCGTCAGCTCACTCTCTTCCTCTCGGTGTTGCCGTAAGATAGCATCTCTCAATAACCAGCTGTGAGTTTCGCTGCGCCTCTGCTCTGGCCTGCTCATCCGACCGACTCACGAATCCCTTTGCCCTCGGTAAGCACGGTCCAGGGGCGCTTTATCGTCCCCCGGCATCCTGACACGTGACAGACAAATTTAACAGCCTGCTAATTGCATGCTGAAAAGGCAGTGCGGCTTCTTGTCTAGGTCTGGCTCAGCAAAATGAACGCTATACGGTGATTTTACAGCCCAAAATTTGGAGAGCGCGTTTTTTTCCCATCAAAGCTTGCTGCTCTCTCTAGTGCTTCACCCCTGTGCTGGGAAAGAAGTCAGGGAGAGAAGGAGTTGAGATGGGAAGATCTCCCCTCCCCTCCTGCCTCGGCGCTCCTTGCACAGCTCTAGTATGGTCCTTGGGGAATATTGAGAAGATTTGAAGAATTAGATGGGAATGGAGTTGGTTTTTTTTTTTCTTAAAGGGGTGCTGTTTGGGCAAAACCAGCTTGTGTGAAGTAGTGGGTTTTACTTGTAACCATTTGCCGTGCGTGGCCGTGGGCAGTATCGGCTGTGGTGCGTAGTGCTGGCCAGTGACTACAGGTCCGTGTGCTGTTTGCCAAATACAGGGTTGTGGTAAAACACCATTTATTTTTCCTTCTTTCCCTGAATAAGAAAAGCATCCTGGCTTTTGATCTGGCTGCTTGCGTGGCTGTGCCCTGCTTCTGGTTTGGCCAGCGAGACCTGCAGCAAGGTGATGCTGGAAGCACCTTGGTGGCTGCTGAGCCTGAGCAGCCTCAAGTGCCTTGTGCCAGCTGCTGGGATGTGGCTTAAGTGTGTGGTGACATCATGACATGTCATCATGACGACATCATCCAGCTCTGCAAGCTCCCCAGCAGCAATGTGCACGCAGGTGAGGACACTTTGGCTCACTGGTGGCTTCTGGTGGCTGATGCATCTTGCCAGGGCGGCACTGGGTCCACTCTGCACCTCAAAGCTTTCTCCTTATTTCCTCGAAATATGGGGGAAGAAATGACGTCTTCTCACCAGCACCGTGCTGGCATGAGCCGCCGTGTTGAAATAATGACGCGAGGGGCGGAAATTGTCTCCCAGGTTTGTAAATCTTGTTCAGGGAGTGGCAGCGTTTGCAGAAAAATAACTCTTCTGCTGGCATGGGTTGTGTCTTGTTCGCAGCCTGGGCTGGTTCAGCCGTGCTGAGAGGAGCCCTTTAACAGCTCTGATCCTTTTTGGTATTCATTTTTGTAGGTACAGGCTTGAATCTGGAATGAAAATAGGAAGCTGCTTCTCTTGTTTGCAGGAAGCGAGATGGAGAGGTACTGGGTTTGGCAGTCAGACAGAATACCTGCTTTTCTGGGTATTAAATGAAAATGTATCTCGTGCCAGCTCGTGCATGAATCTTTGAGTCCCCCAAGTCTTTGTTTGCTTCCTTAAAAGTTAGTCTGTGCTGGAAACCTTAGTGGGGCAGCACGTGAGTGCTAAAATCTATCGACACAGCCCTGTTTGCAGGCTAAAAGTAGCCCCAATCTTACTAACTTGTAGTACAAATGTACATATATAGAGAGAGTACTGTGACGTGGCTGGAAACAAACCCTGGCTGAGCTAATTTTAAGCAGTTGTGAGCTTACTCTAGTTCCTTTGGTGGGATTCCTCACTGTCCTGGCCATGGGAGGAATTGTGTTGATCTGGAAACCAAAGCTATGCTGTTTGTGAGTGACATGGAAATTAATATACACTCATAAAATTTGGTTAAATTTATAGTACAGCGACTCCTCTGGAGCCATTATAAATATTTTGGAAAAAGGCTTCATCCTTTTTTATATAGGACAGTAAGCATTTTGAAACAGAAAAGCTCCTAAAAGTACTTTTAAATTTGAGCGTGGCTTTGCTTCCCAGCCCACTTTTGGTTTCAGTTTCGGAGCTTCCCAAGAAACATGGTATTTTTGGACTTTAGCATTACAGTGGTTGTTAGAGGGTGGGTTTGGTTTGCTTCGTGGGGTTGGTCACGCTGCGTTCCCTCTCCTGGCGGGTTAATGAAGTTTCGGGAGATGTGCTAAATGCAGGTTGTGCGTAGCCGGTATAACTACGCTGAGGAAGGAGATGGGGTGTGCGACTGGGGGAGCACGCAGATGGCAGCAGTCAGCGGGGAGCTGGAGTTCATCCATGTCCAGCACCGTCCAGCCCAGCCAGGAACCTGCGAGAAACCAGCAGTGGAAATGATGGAATAGTTTCTCTCCAGAGAAAATGTTTTTGTAATCTCTGAATCCCGGGAATTAGTAGCCGATACATCCCTGAAGCAGGAGGGTTTGCTCTTCTTCCAAGTCATTGGGGTGAAGTAGGCACAGGTTCGCTCTGTCCCCGTGGTGCTGGAAGATGGGGGATCCCAGGGGATACTCGGCCATCAATAACTTTGTCCCAGGTGCTCTCTAGCTTCAGCTTTGGCCCATCAGACCGGACCCAGAGTCTCAGCTGGGCCCGCAGAACTGCTGGGCTGCGCTTTGAGAAGTTCGTGCCGGTGGCTCTGCATTTCCACGTATTTTGCAGTGGCATTTTGTGGTGGCTTTTGGTTCTTTGGGTGAATAAAAAACCCCAATGAAAGGCACAGTCCTTTGTCACCGCAGTAAGTACATCTTCCTTGTCCTCATCACTCGAAGCAGTTTTCACTCGCGGTTGCTCCTTCCCAGCCTTTGCTGAGGAATCTGAGCCTTGTGCGACTCCGAGTATATTTTTATTTTTGCTCTTTCAGATGCTGTGATTGCAATAGCCTCCTCTGCAACGTGAAACCCAGTTTGGAGAAAGTGGCTTTCAAGTCGTGATTGTTTTGACTGTGCGATTACAAAGAGCATTTTTAGGGAGAGTTGTTCGTGTTCTGGGAAGCACGTGTTGGCGGAGGCGTGCTGTCAAGGTCGTGGGGCTGAGAACAGATCTGCTCCTATGTAACCGTCCTGATGGCCGGTCCTTTCCTACATAGGTCTGAAAACACAGCCAGAACCTTTCTTCCCCAAGCTCTGGGGACTCCCTGGAGCAGGGGACGCGTTGCAGCTGCACGTGCCGGCCATGGGGCCCACCTTGCCCGCACCCCTCGTTCGACATTCCGTTGCTTTGCCAGCAGACTTGGCCCCTGAGCGATATTGCTCAACCCAGGGAAAATGTTGCAGGACCTGCTCCACAAGTGAATGCGGTTGAGCAGAGGGAATATCAAATTCTGGAGAGTTTAAGAGATTAAGTTTAATGCCCAGAGCAGTGTATGGAGCCCCTGAGAGGTGCTTTTCCAAGGGCTTCTCTCCACCATCACCAGGAAGGCTTTTGTGGTGCTGCACGCGGTGGGAGATTTTGGGGAAAAGGTTTTCTTCCACCTCTCACTTGGTTGTTCTGTTCCAACTTGCATGGTTGGAATGTGATTCCTGGTGTCTGTGGGCAGCGTGGGGCGAGTGAAGGGCACGAGGACCCAGTTTTGGCAGGATTGATGTTCAAGAAGAGGGGGGAGATACCTCCTCCATGGGGATTATCATCCCTCTGCTTCAGCATCTGTTAAAGCATCATCTCCTCTCTACTTGGGGTTTCATCTAGATGTACCAAAATCAGTCTAATCATGCAGTTTTGTGAACAAAAGATACTTTTCCTCTCTAAATTCCCCAGGACTTTTGCTGGGGATGCTGAGCCGTGGTGTCGGTGATGCCGGACTCCTTGCTTTTTACCCCAAGCTCCCGGTGTGCCGCTCTCACCAGCGTGCCACCTTTCTCTCTTGCTTTCTTTCATTCAGAAGAGATGCTCATTTCTTCCCACACACGCTCGCACGCTTTTTTTGGTGAGTCCCTTGTCTGGAACGAGCTGTGGTTTCCCCAGAAGTCGTATGTGGTCACATCACCTGCCTTTATTTTGTGTTACATCAGCTAGAGCGCTCCGTGTTGTATAGTCTGCAAGTCAGTGACCCGTTTACACCCACGTGTTTCCTGAGACCGGGACCCGCCACATGCTCGGTGACGTGGAGGAACCCAGGGCAGGGCCAAAAACCAAGAGCTGGCCTGACTTCTTCCTGGAAGCAGGGTCTGTGCGATGCTCTTCTCCAACACAAGCAAGATGTCCTACTTCTTAGTGGTGGTGTGGGTTGTAAAATCTTAATTGTCTTTGTGGATTGGGCTTAAGTTTTTAATTTTGGTTTATCAACATGATCATAGAATGGTCTGGGTTGGAAGGGACCTTTGAAGACCATCTAGTCCACCTCCCTGCCCTGGGCAGGGACACCTCCCACCAGCCCAGGTTGCTCCAAGCCCCGTCCAACCTGGCCTTGAACCCCTCCAGGGATGGGGCAGCCACAGCTTCTCGGGGCAACCTGCCCCAGGGGCTCACCACCCTTAGGATGCGGAGGTGCTGTGGAAATGTGACCTGGTCTAAGTCTGGAGGTTGGCATGACTGCTTAGATGAAAACTAAACGGCAAGCAGGAAAGACGAGTGGGTGGCTTTGGTCTCCTCAGCTGCCTGGTCACCAGAAGGGTTCATAGACCTGATGTGAAGCAGGTGGGGGAGAAGTGAAGTGTTTGCTTGCGGAGATCAGCTTTCCTGCAGGGTTTGGGCTGGCATGGCTCGGGTCTCCTTAGGGCTTTCAGCAAGATGCTGAAATCTCTGGCCACAACCCGTGCTTATAAAATGGAGATGGTCATTTTTTTTCCTTTCACTTAGTCTAATCTATTCAGGGTTTGACATCTGGGGCAGGGACAATCTAATTCTGCGTATTTGTGTGATGCCAATCATAATAACGCTCCGCTCTCGGGTCCTTTGGGTCCTGTTGTAATACACGGCTTGAGTGGATTTGGAGCAGAGGTCTTGCTGATCTGATATCCCTTCTCTGATGGCGACGGCTTAAAGAAGATGCAAAAAAATCCCTGGAGTGGGCAGCTACAGTTTATCCTGCCCTGGGAAAGTCTTTCTCCTGATCTCTGGTGGTGGAGACGCAGATTGATGCTCTGAAGAGGAAAGATGAAGATGCCAACTTTGCTGGTCCAGGAGACTTCATCACTGACTTCAATGGGAAGGCTCTGCGAGAAAACCAAGCAGAGGTTCATTCTGAGGGATTATACTGAACCCAAAACATCTCCTGGGCGTAAAGAGGTAACTGCTGGACCTCAGATAGCAGCTACTTGTAGGGAACAAGTGATCTTTCATCTTCTCCCTGCTGCATGTCGGGAAGAGGAGGCGGTCTGTGGTTTTCCCACTTAATGTGCAGCTCTTTAAATCGTAGCAATTTGAGAATTAATTTTTTTGTTTGTTTGTTCGCTTGGAAACAGTCATCATAGATAGGGACAGCGGTGAGCTGTGTTGGTGCTGGGTGTTAGGAGGTCATTCTGGTGTCCCCTTTCCTGAGCAACCCCCTGCCACCCCGGCCAGGTCCTGCCTCCGAGGGGGCAGAGGCTCGGGATCCCGCTGCCATTTGGAAGTCGGTGGGAGCCTGTTTCAGAGCAAAGGCTTTGCTGAGCAGCGGGATTCCTGTAAAAAAGAAGAGGTTCCCGGTTCCTGCTGTGTCCGTTGTTCAGCGAGAGCCGCTTGTCCCCGCTGCTTTTTTTTGGTCTGTCCTCGTTTTGTGCTTTGCCTGATGGAGACTCAGCCCTCAGTGCGATACAGAAAATGGTCAGGGCTTTTTTTTTTTTTTCCTCTTGTGCCCAGATGAAAAGATTAAGCTTGTGTGCCTTTGAATCTTTAGAACATAATGAGATTGGGATCCCTAAGGGTTAAGGATTGCAAAATTTCCTGTGAGTTTTGTCCCTTTTTTGCACGTGCCGCCTTCAGCAATCTCAGGGTGCGCTCTTCTGTAATGCAGCTATTTTATCAAATTGCTTTGCTAGTGGTATATAATTTTGCTCTAACTGCTGCTGATGGCAGTGCGGAGATGATGATAGGCGCACATATCTCCCTTTTAAAATAATTCATAATAGACCGGGCTGGGTTCTTCGCATCCTTATGGTGATGGATGGGTGTAGGCTGGCCCTGATTTCTCCGCACCTTTGGAGACGGGTGCTCTCTCCAGCTAGCACCGCTGGAGGAGACCTTCGGCAGAGCGCGTGGCTCCAGGACTAGCTATGAGATGTGCAGTGAGAACCAAGACCACCATGTTCCTTGGTGGAGACCAACTGGGATCTGTCCTGCATCCCCCTGTTGAAGACGCTCTATGTGCAGTGGGTTTCCGAGCGTGTTAGTGGTCAGACTGGGATTATTTTGTCGTGATACAGATTTTCGTGTGTGGTTCTGGAGGCACCGTAGAAATGCCTTGCGTTTCCAGCTGAGGACCTGGAGAATAAGATCAGCATTAGTAAGTTACTTTCTTTCCCCTTTGTGGTTCATTGGAGAAGCATTTCTCCTGTTTTCCAGGCTCGAGAGGGAGGAGGATTGGAGGTGACCACATGAGAAGCCCATCTCTGATAACCCATGGGTGGTGATTCCTGGTGCTGAGCCTTAACCCCAAACTCGCCTTTTCCCCAAGTTTTCCTGATACAAATTCTGTTGAATAAGAAGAAAGTGGCATTGCATTAAAACAGTGTTGTCTTCATCGGAGCTTTAATTCAAAAACATAACGAGCCTTTTTGATCTTCATTCCCATTTGGGAATAGGTTGGATGCTCTGGATGATCCCGGCTCAGCAGACCCGATTTTGTTGACGGGCGCTGCAGGTACCGGGGCCGCTGTGTGCACTGCAGACGCAGCTGGCTCGCAATTAAGGTTGGTTACCTAAGCCGTTACAATTAGGTAAGAATAACAAAGGCAAGACATTTTTCAAAGCAAGGCTGAACCCAGGGTGTCTCTTGATTGTTTTCTCTTGTCACGTAATTGAACCCTTAGGACCTTTCTGCTCCATGGGAGGTCAGCTATTTTCATAACCGGTTTGTAATTATTCCTGTTGTGGAACCTCTTACGAGGCATTAAAACTACAGTAAGAGGAGTGAGGAGGTATTGATCCCTCCCCTGGCAAGGGAAGGGTCTGCACATAGTGCTTTGCTCCCAGCTGTGTTGTTTGCGAAGAGATTTGGGGCCAGAAAGTGCCCCCAGGTATGAAGAGTAACGTCGTTCTGGTGTTAGAAGAGCAAAGGTTGAAGAAGTGTTTTATCGATTCAGAAGGGATGAGACAGCAGGACCACCGACCTCGGGGCCGATGCCATCACTACACCAGTGTACCCCTCAGGGGTGGTCTCTGCTCATACTGGGCTGCGGGTTAATTGTCCCATGTCTTAATAGGCTCCTTTCCTCTGGGGGTACGTCCTAAGGCGCAGTTACCTACATACCACCTCCGCTTCCGAGGCAGCCCTGAACTAAACAAGCAGCTCATGCCTTTTCCTGAAGATAGGCCATGCACGGGCCATCTGGGGACATCACTGCTTTGTGTGCATCCTCCACCCGCCATGATGGAAGAGACAGAGACCTCCCCAAAAATCCCCGCAGCAGCAACACCAAGGCCAGGTTGGACGGGGCTTTGAGCAACCTGGTCTAGTGGAAGGTGTCCCTGCCCATGGCAGGGGAGTTGGGACTAGATGACCTTCAAGATCCCTTCCAACCCAAACCATTCTGTGATTCTAAGACCACAGTAGCTGTCAGAATCCTCATGTTCTGAAGCCTTCCCAGTTACACAGAAGGGGAGAGCACCAGCACGGTGCGGCTGTGGATTCCCAGGGGGATGAGGATGCTCCAAGTTCCGCCCGGCTCTGGGTGGCATGCCGGTCATCTGCGTCTGGGGACAAACAGTGGGAGTTGTGTCCTTACTGTGTTTCTCCTGCCCTGATTATATATCCCCAACAAGGCAGGGAGTTGTCATTCATATATATATAAAAATACAAAATAATAATTTATATATATATAAATGCATATATGCATTATGTAGCAAGTCTTGCTACTGACTCAATAAATACCTCCATATATGTTTAGGAGGAAGAGATAAAAAGGTGTCCCCATTCCCACCCAAGTGCCCACCGCTGTCCTCTGCGGCACACATTGAGCCGCACACTTCATGGAGACCAAGTGCATCGAAGCATCATGTGTTGTTTCAAACAGCTTTCCCTGTATCATCCTCCCAGTTGACTCACCCTCACTTTAGCAAAATCAGAGGAGGAAGTTTAATGATGACTGTGTTTTTGCAGTTGTACCCTGATTTGTATAATTTTGGCTTTGTGCTTGGATTCCTTGGTTGCCGCTCCAAATTCACGCCGTCTACTGTGTACCTAACCCCTTTGGCATGGGTGTTTTAGGGATTCAGGAGGTAGAAGCCTGCTCTGTTGTTTTTTTGGTTTGGTTTTTTTTTTTCCCCCTCCTAAGTTTGCACTTCTCACTGCTGAATATCAAGCTTGCACTGCCGCAGAGTTTATAACACATGCCATCCGTTGGGAAGAACATCTTTTGTTTTTGTCGCTTAGCAATTCCAGGCTGAGTTTCAATTTCAACAGCAAAATTCACCCTTCCCTTACCCAGAGCTCGCGGAGGTTTTGCATCATTAGATGTGTCTTCTAGTCAAGGAGGTCTTGCAGCTTGTAGACGTGTGCGTGGTTGTCCTGTAGTGTGGGGTGGAGGAGGTGAAACGGTGGTCAGATGTGTCCACACCTGACTTGGAGATGGTTCTTGGGAGAGAAATGCAAACTCTTACTCTTGGATGTCCTGGCTGAAGCCCAGCCTGAAGCCTGGAGGAGGACAAGGCTTCGTTTCAGGGTGTCCCTGAGCGGGCAGAAGCTGGGTTACAAAAGCAGCTGCCTGGGGTCTCCCAGTGTTGACTGTCGATCTTTTATTTATCTCTCCAGAGCAGAACCTTAAAACATCAAGGTGGACGTACGCAGAGGAGTTGCAGCTGCAAAGTTTGGGTGGGTAGGAGGCGAATGGTGATTTAGGCACTGGAAGGGGCTCTGAGGTCTCCCCGCAGCCTTCTCTTCTCCAGGCTGAACCCCCCCAACTCTCCCAGCCTGTCCTCCCAGCAGAGGGGCTCCAGCCCTCGCAGCGTCTCCGTGGCCTCCCCTGGACCATCTCTAGCATGTCCGTGTCTTTCTTGTTCTGTGATTTAATGTTTTGCCATTAAAGCTTCAGCTGCAGTGAATTTGCAACAGCCACACGTGCGTGTAGACACCTCCGTAAGCGTTGGAGCCGCTGATGCAGAGCAGGGACCGAGCAACCTCGAAGCTTCTCTGAGATGAGGAAAGTTAGGCTGAGTTCTGTTTTGTCACCAGTTTCTTCCTCCATAAATCCAGCCTCCGGGTTGGGAGGGACTTTGGGCTTTTAAACATCACGTTGGTGTGCTGGAGTTTGTAGCGCAGAGGCTGGGAAAAGCGTCTTGCTCACCAGTGTAGCTGGCACGCCCGGAAGAATGTGACACGCTTAATTAAGTTCAGTTTTTATTTAAAGTTTGCTCTTTTGGACTGGAGTAAATAGAAACATTAAGTGCTGACAGTTGCTTAAACTAGACATTTACCATGAACTTCGTTTTCTAGATGCAGAAATCATAACCTAGAGACTTTTCCGGTTTCTTACAGTTTTTTTATGTGATGGAAGAAGCTGGGCTGGAAAATGCTGAATTTGCTGGCTTCGGCAGACACGCAGGCTTGAACGTGCAGCTTGGGTTTTGTTGCTTTTTTAACAAAACAAAGCTATTTTGTTCTTGCTTTCCCATTCAGACATTTACCTTGGATGCTCCTCGTCTGCTGTTTGCTACCTGGAGAGGGTAGGAAACCTCTCTGGAGCTTGGCTGTCAAAGGATGTTTGGGCAATCGTGTGGATTTAATCACCTCGGCAAAGCGCTGAGCCTCGCGTGTTCGTGCTGTAGTTATTCTGCTCAGCTCCAGCTGTGGTCCACAGGCACGTGCAGGTGGGCCAAAGAGATGCCGCTGTTGGAGAAAAGGAAAAGGAACTCTCTTTGGGGAGAAACTGCAGGATCCTGGAGGAGGCCAAGAAGGCCAATGGCATCCTGGGGGGCATCAAGAAG
>RSEF01000001.1:77078673-77093654 GCA_003993805.1 Himantopus leucocephalus | reverse complement strand
GTGGTCGACACACTGGAGGGAAGGGATGCCATCCAGAGGGACCAGACAGGCTTGAGACGTAGGCCTGTGTGAACCTCATGAAGGTCAACAAGGCCAAGTGCAGGATCCTGCATGTGGCCTGGGGCAATCCCATGCACAGATACAGGCTGGGTGGAGAATGAATCGAGAGCAGCCCTGAGGAGAAGGACTTGGGGGTGCTGGTTGATAAGAAGCTCAGCCTGAGCCAGCAATGTGCACTTGCAGCCCAGAAGGCCAACCATATCGTGGGCTGCATCAAAAGAAGTGTGGCCAGCAGGTTGAGGGAAGTGATTCTGCCCCTCTACTCTGCTCTTAGGAGACCCCACCTGGAATATTGCATCTATCTCTGGAGACCTCAACATAAGAAGGACATGGATCTGCTGGAGCAGGTCCAGAGGAGGGCCACAAAAATAATCAGAGGGCTGGAGCACCTCTCCTATGTAGACAGGCTGAGAGAGTTGGGATTATTCAGCCTGGAGAAGAGAAGGCTCCGGGGAGACCTTATAGCAGCCTTCCAGTATCTGAAGGGTGTTATAAGAAAGCTGGGGAGGGACTTTTTACAAGGGCATGTAATGATAGGATGAAGGGTAATGGCTTCAAACTGGAAGAGGGTAGATCCAGATTAGATATTAGGAAGAAATTTTTAATTCTGAGGGTGATGAGACACTGGAACAAGTTGCCCAGGGAAATTGTCGATGCCCCATCCCGGGAAGTGTTCAAGGCCAGGTTGGATGAGGCTTTGAGCAACCTGGTCTAGTGGGAGTTGTCCCTGCCCATGGCAGGGGGTTTGGAACTAGATGATCTTTAAGGTCCCTTCCAACCTAAACCATTCTGTGATCATGTGTATGTATACCAGAAAAGGCCTTCTTTGTTTAGGCCAGCAGAGTTCAAATTACTGCAATGTTCATAGTACAAAACCAAACTTGAAGCAGTTAAAAATTTGCCACCACTGCTCTTCTGGTTCTGCGTGTGGCTTTTTGTTCAGTGTATTTATCTTTGCAAATGTTGAATTGTAGATAAAACACCAGAAAGAAAAGCCCCTTTTCTCCCTCTTTGAGGCTTTCATGAAGGGAAGCAATCTTAAGTATTTGTATAGTATTTAATGTATAACACTGTATAAATAGCTATTATTAAGGAATAGAGAGGATCCCTTTGAACAGAGCCAGTAATAAATGAGGCAGGATAAATCAATGAATGCATGTAACATTTTATTAAATATTCACTAACCACTAAATATATTTCTTTAAAATTTTAATGGCAAATTTCACTTTATATTATAACCAAAGAGGCTTCTATCACCTCACTGTGCAAACAAGTCATCATTGTTAATTACGTGTTGGTTAAATAAGGCAGCTTAAGCTACACTTAGCCTGATTCTTAATTTCCAGTTCAGTATGTGAAGGAAAAATATCCTAACAGCTTAGGATAATGCAAAGGTAGCCAACCTGCAGGGTTTTATCTATCCTTCACATTCTGGTTATGTAAACATTTGCCTGTTATTGCATCTCTGTTGCTAAGTAGGTTCTTTTTCAGTATTCATAGCATAATGGTCTAAGAAAAAGTTTCACAGCAACTAAATATCTTTTATTTTTAACAAGCAGTGCTGGTATTTTCTTCATGGTCTTGGTGTTCATATGCACACCTGGAAATCTAACCTCATGACAGTACCCCACAGAAGTAACGTGATGCTCCTACCTGCCCTGCTCCTACTGTGTGGGCTTTCTTCCTGGCCAGCCGCTAATGTGAACCCCGCTCTGATGCCATTGCAGTCACTGCACAGCACCTGCTGGGAGGGAAGTATTTGCAAAGGTGCTGCGGAACCCCACTTACAGACACACAGAGGGATTGTTAAACCCACAGTGAGCTATTTCAGCTGACAGTAAAGTACGGGCGGACAACGCAGTTACAAATTAGTATAGCAGAACAGCTATTGCACTACAGTTGCAGTAAACAAGTTATCTGTTGCCCTTGTTCATATGACTTGCTGATTCTCTCAGGACAAGGTGTAATTCTATTTCAAACCTTGTGCGAATTTTCGTTTCTCTGTTAGGGGAGTACTTTAGCTTTTGTAGCTGCTCTCCAGTTTCAGCTGTTGTAGGCTTGCTTTATTTTTCACTCTGAAACCCCTCTATCTGCTCTATAGTGGAAGACAGTCTGGCCTTTCATAATTAGAAGACGATTTCACTTTCGGAGGAACATAAAAGTCATCTTATTTCACTAGGAGTTGTTTCCAGCGCTTCCCTCCCTGGGCTTTAACCAGGGAAATGGAAGAACTAGAAGTATTATTTCATAGAAGATGCACAGAATTAGCTAATGCTGTGGACACTTTCTACTTGAAGCATGTTATATTTATTGCTTTTTAATGCCAGCATGAGCATTTATAGATGTCTAAGAATAGGCACTGCAATTCAGCATAAATGCCCACATAGGAGAAAACCACATAGGGGTTTCCTGTTGATTAACATCAGGGCAAAATTTTGAAAGAGTGTATGAAGGTGTAAGGACAGTTCCTTGGGTGACTACAGTGTTCTGGAGCCAGCTGAGGAGAAGAGAAAATGGTACCCCATTGGGGTACCCCGTGAATACCCCATGAGGTGCCATACCCTTCTGTAGAACACTTTCCCATTATGATAACTGTTGGTGTCTTTCCACCCAAGTCTGGCAAATCTTCTTCATCAGTCAAAGAATGCTAATGCACTGAGTTCAGGAAATCTTTGATGTTATATGCCCTACTGTTTGACAGGTGATGTCTCTGTTCCCAGGTGTACAGAGAGGATTTTGTAGGAAGATCTGAGTACTTTTTTACCTCAGGGCACCAGACCACTGCACAAGTGGCTCCATGGGAACAAATTAGATATTGTGGACAGATGGCTGCAAATTCCTGAAGGAGAGGGATTTGGATTCTGTCAGCAGCTCATCAATGTCCCAGTAACAGTTCTGTGTCGCTAAAATCGCTAAATCGGAGAGCAATTATTGCATCATTTCAGTGAAATATCTTGACACTGTACGCAATCGTACATTCTGAAAATCTGAGGGAACTTTTGTTGGTTTAGGAAATGGATTCTGATGTGAAGTTTCTGNTCTATTATTCTGATTTTTGACATTCTGATATTTGCTTTGCCTTTACTTTGAGCTCCTCTAGTATTGAGTTTGCTGAGGAAAATAGTGCCAGTAGGAAGATAACTAAGGTGTTTATGAGTCTTTAGGTTCAACCATGACACTGTGAGAACAACAGCCATAGTTCTGTTTATCTCTTATGAATCTTGAGAGGCCATAAGCCCAGGAGAGCAATTATTGCATCATTTCAGTGAAGTATCTTGACACTGTACGTAATCGTACATTCTGAAAATCTGAGGAAACTTTTGTTGGTTTAGGAAATGGATTCTGATGTGAAGTTTCTGCAAAAATAAATATTTCCACTTTATTTAAAGGCTTCAGTTTTCACCTAGAATGCTGGCTTGGACAAAGGTATTTATAAAACTTGATTCAATCCATAGGTTTATATCATATGTCTGCAAGTATGGTGACAGAGTGTAATGTGCTAGATAAAAAATAAATTGAAAATGTATTGTAGACATAGTACATAAATTCAGCTTGGGAGAATGTCAGCTTTAGTTGTTAAACTAATAACTTTGTTCAGTGAATTGAGTCGTTCTCTAAGATGACTGGCACCCTTTTAAAAGGTGGTTTATCAGTTTCAGTTTTTATAAAATACAAAAATTGAGACACTGATGTGTTGCAGTTCACTTTTCTGTTCATTCAGCGTTGATGTTCTCAATGGCAAACAGAGCAAGTCTAGTGTGGAATAAATAAGTAAAGCAATGTTCATGGACATTTTGTACTGAAGTAATGAGGGTCTGCTGCCCACATACATCAAACTGCTGCATAAGGATTTAAGGATACGCACAAGCTCTCCAGAAACAGTCTTTATTCTGTAGCTGTCTGTCTACCTGGTCCTGTTTCAGCTGATCTTATTCCATATCGATAATCATATTCGTTTTTTCTTTCCCTGTCAAGCAAGTAAGTCATGGTCCATTAGATACTCCTTGGATTCTTTTCATTATGGAAAAGATTTCAGACTAGAAAAGGACAAGGTTTCTCACTCAACCTGTTTTCTGAGAGGTATCGACCAAGTGATTTTAGAAAATGTAATCTGAATACACAAAGATGTTCTTGGAATTACCTCATTGTACAGGAGCTTAGTAGCTCAGACTCTAAATAGATGTTTAAACCATAAAATAAATTTAAATTTCTCAGCCTCTTGTGACATAGCTCTAGGATACTTTTTCTTCAGCTGTCACAATAGACACTTTCAAAAAGATACATAAAGGAGGGCAACGAGGTGGTGCTTCAAAAAGCCAAGCAGTCTGTACTCCTCAGTTGCTTGCTTTACACCCTATTACTTCAACATACTTGTGTTTAAATAATCTTTTTAATGAATAGGTTTGTGTCTTTGGAAAATTGCTTTTCATTATCTACTTTGCTTTTCTAATATACATATTTATCTTTTATTCCTTTCTTATAGGCTTTAATGAACTAGATTTGCACATACAAAATACATCTGTCTATTATCTAACATTGTTTATGTGGATTTCAGACCTATTGGATCTGTAATTTGTTTCAATTGCTTTTAAACAAATGTTCCTTTGTATTTTTTAACAAGTTTTGCTATTTTAAGGAGCTCTCAGTTTAATGAGGAAACTTGGCAATAACTTTTTCTGGTTCAAATTCTATCTTCTATTGCTTTCTGAAAAGTTGATCTAGAAAGTCATGAATATGGTAATTTCTCTCTCTGAGCAGACTCTTTTTTGTGCTATTTTTGTTCCACGATAGTTAGATGTGTAGTTCTAAGTCAGTAGGCATAGTGTGAGTGTAAAGTGGAGAAATGGCTTTCTTATAAAAAAGTTAGCTGTAAAATGAAAATCATTAAATGATAATAATACAATAATCATGTTTCTAAATTTTGCAATGTTCATCCAAGCATCTCGTTCTAGTGTGAAATGGTACTTCTTAATAAAGAATAATTTTTAAGCAGAGCTAATCTTCTAATGGAGGATAGCTGTCACTTAAATTTTGTGAATCAATGATTTTCAAGGAAAGAAAGACTTGTCAGAGAAAAGAGTTAAATAGAAAAGGAGGACTTGCAGTGGGTGGGGTGAAGGTCAGAACAGGATTTCAGAAATACTGATTTGTACTCCTGTGTTTTTTAGAGATTCTTGCTTTTTAAGTCAGGAAAAAGAAAATCTGTTTTGCTAAGAAGAGACTATACTAAGGATATCAGCCGAACTTTCAGAATAAATATCATGATGTGGCAATGGAAATAAAGATTAAAAAAAATTTAACAGATACTGGTGATAAAATAACGAAACAAAAACGTAACAACAGTTACATTGTGTCAGACTAAGTATTCAATGAAATTCATATGCTGACCAGTCATGGAAAGTGTAGGAGAAATTGCGTGTAAATTTAATATGATCCTTCCTTGGCATGGCTTTTTAGGCTTCAGCAAGCAGACGTTTAAGAACTTTTTGAGCTGTAGATTTTCTCTAATTTACAGGACTAATCACTGTGATTATTCCATACTTTTGTCTAACTTTTTTAGCACTTTGCATTTTAAATTATCTTTTTTTTTTTTCGCCAGACCTCACAAGATCCTGTGGCTATGAATTCCACAGTTGGTTATATGGTAGGTAGGAAAAGGACCCCCTTCTCTTTGTTTTAAACTTGCTACTTGATATTTTCAGGGAGTGTACTGTGGTTTTGGTCCATTTCTCCATAGATCTCTCTTTTCTGGGATGAACTGTTGTTACACAGAAGTTACTCTGTATACCTGACTGTCCTTGCTGTCCTTTCCTCTGCAAGTTTCTTGTTGCTCAACATTCAAAGACTGGAAAAGCAGCACTGTCTACAATATTCAAGAGATGAGTGCCTTATGTAAAGGCACAATGATGCTCTTCTGTTTTCTTCTTTTTACCACTGTCAATCACTGTGATGATACTTTCTGATAACTGACCCCTGAATCTCTTCTGAATGGATCTTTTTAATCTTTTAAGATTAAAACCCATGAAGGGATTGGTCTGCTTTCTGTTGGAGAGGAAAAGTCACAAAAAAAAAGGATTTAAATATGATCAGGTAGAGGGTACACGTAGTACATGTGAAAACCTAAACCCAAGAAACATCAGGTTACAGTACACAGTCTTTGCCTTTGGTAAAGTTTAAGTTAAGATTCATATTTAGCAAATTATTTCAGTGGTATTTTGTAAGCAATATGCACTTATAAAATGGGAATATTATGACAGGGATTGTTCTACTGTATTTAAAGAGCTTCTCCTAACAATTCCAGCAAACACTGGGGGATGCTTTTTGAGAATAAGCTCTCTGAGGCAGTGATGAAGGAACGGTCTCTTGCTGTGTTGGCATAGTCAGGCCGCAACATGGGTGAGATGTATTAAACGAAGGCATTCTTTACTACCAGGAGATAAAGAAATAAGGTGGATAATCACACCACAATTTATTATTCGATACTATTGATACAATGCATAAAGTCTTTCTACAAGAAGGAAGAGAAATCCAACTGTAAACGCTACAAGACAATTTCAATATGTGATGAAGAGGGACTAAGTTATCTACAGTCTTTCAGTCTGTAATCTTACCCAGATTGCAAGGATGTCTATCGGTATCTTAGGTGATTTCTCTTTTTTATTTACATGACTTCCTTGAAAATGAGGTGACCTACTTCTCTGGGAGGCTGTGTTAAATTTATTTGTTTGTTGGGCTTCACAGTCTATGCCGTGACTTACTAGTCAAATAAACATTTCACTTCAGCAGCTCTAAGAAGGTGAGAGCATTCTTTATTTCTGCTGCCTGCTTGGTCGCTGATAGAAAATGCCTCCAGACATAGTAAAGCCCTCCTCTGTTTTTATCCTAGTTTTATATCAAGCTGTGTCCTGTTAGCAGAGATATCAATATTGTGCATAGTAGCGTGAACTTTTTATAACGCCTAATAGATTATATATTATATAGATACTTGAAATTAAATTGTAGCACCCATCCGTGTGGTCTTGCTGGTTGTAAAATATGATAAACATGTATAACTTCACCCTAAAGTAGGTTATAGTTGGTTCCAAACTTTTCCTGTCAAGTATTATTAATTTGGTTAGGCAATATAGCTTTATATAGCTGTTTTATCTGCAATGAGAATTATTATACTCTTTGAAGAGTTCATGAGGGTTTACAGGCATATAAATAAAATTCCAGTTTGGCATATAAATGACAATACAGAACATAAAAATCTCTTGTAAGTCAGACTGAAGTTTGTTTAGCTCTGTATCTTAGCTTTGTCAAAGGTCAAGATGTTTAGAGAGGGTAAAAAATAAGAAAAGCATATATTGACATGTTGTAGGAATGCTCTCTGATTCCCAGCAATTTACGATTCAAGGACTTGCCAAACAGGAGATAATGTCGTTGTATTTAATAGTTCTTGACATATTTTTCATCCATGAATTTTTAAAACTGTTTTTTGATTAATCTTTTAATTTAGAATCTGCAGCATTCTGTGAAAAAGAACTTTGTATCTTAACTGTGCAGTGTGTGAAGACACTTCTTCCACCTGCTGGTTTCCTCAGGTGTCCTCTGGTTTTTCAACTGGAAGAGCTACTGAGCTACTGTTCTTTATTTTTATATTTCGTCACATTTTGTACAAAAGTCCATTCCTTATCTTTGATCATGGTTCTTGCCTTTCTCTGTCCCTCTTGTATTTCTGCTATAAATTGAAACTGAACAAATGATTTGCCTTAGGTTTTTTTAATTTATTTCAGGATATCTGAAACTTAGCACCATCCTTTAAAAAAATTGTCTTCTGTCAATTTTTACATTTCTCAAACTCATTTCCCTTGTAAAAGAGCAATGGGTGTTTGAATTTGAAACCATCCTTCCATACTTTTAAAATAAAAATCCTTCTTTTTTGCGTAGTACAGGTATCTTGCAAGAAAAAGATGTGCTGAAGAGTGGATATCTTCATAAAGATTTCCTCTTTTTTCAGTCATTATTAAGGGTAAAGAATAAGTCCTATTTGTAACTTGATCTGGTTTACTGTGAGTAGTTGACTCTTCAATGATGTTATCGAATGTTTTATCCCTCGACAGCATTTAAGCTGTATGATCCATTTATTTCTTTTGAATGAGCTTAGACTATTGTACCTTTTCAGTAAGTGTTCAGAGACATGTTGAGAGATGGCACAGAAGTATACATTTTCATTACACATAAGGGTTCTCTGGCACAAACAAATTGAGATTTATTATCCTTTGTGGGCTAAACTAATGTTTTATGTAGTTTTTGGCTGACATAGAGATTATTTACATTTTTTTTCTGAGGGTATGTACATAAGACTACAGACACGTATTTTTAATCTTTTTATTAAACTGAACGTTTTAACATTTTTATTAAACTAAAATAGTATTTGTTTATTTTTACCTTCTTCCTCCCGATGGGGTCACATAGACACATGGGTCTATAGCTTTTTGGAGTTTAATGAAGCACTATGCTTTGTTCTTTTAAGGAACCGGTCATGGATATACCAGGTGAGCACTGACAGAATAGGCATCTAAGGTTATATAAATCCATCGCGTCATTTACAGCTGCATCTCCAGTCTTCATTGCTGTGATAAAAGGGTTTTGGATATAAATAATCTTTCTTTTAAAATATATTTTTGGTTCGGTCAGCAACTGAATCAAATAAAGCAAAAGTAAAAAAGGTTTTAGACTTTTTAAGGAATGAATATATGTGTTCAAATAGCAAAGCTTCTCTTTTATACGTTTGGTAAAAACCCTGGCTTAAATTCACAAGCCTTTTAGAGAATGAGAAGCTGCTGTTGGGGTCATTTTCCTCAAAAGGGACTGAACCATATCCCAGAATGAGGGATGTGCATTCATACTTTTATCTGCAAAAGAGGTTTAACTGCAAATCACTGGCATCAGTTTCTTAACCCTTGTGTAATAGGAGGTAGAAACAACTTGCCTTGGAATGCCATGGGCTGAAATCTTGGGAGAATGGAGATCTGAACCTCTACTTCTCCTATCCCTGGGTATATTATTCAGTCCCACTGATGGGTAAAACTAGCCCTTCATTCACCACCCTATATGAAACTGTTGAATATAACCCCCCCCAAAATTTTAAAGGAGAATAAGAGAACAAAAATTTAAAGGAGAATATGAGAACATTACATCTAGGAGTCAATATTTTTACCTTTCTGTTACAATTTTTGAGATTTTGTGTTTCTGAAGAATGCAAATCGTACTTTAAGCAAAATTGTATTCTTGTTTACCACATTTTAACAATGTTCATGTAACTTTCGATACTCTGTAACTTTCCTTGTTTACAAAGCAATTTATGTCATGGGGCTTTTCGTGAAAAATGTCATAAGTTACTAACATTAAGCTCTTTTTATAGATAATTTTTAATAAATAATGTAACTGGTAAATCAAAACTTCTATTTCTGTGTGCATTAAAAATGACAAATAGGAATCCGGCTATGTCTGGGGTGATTTTGTACAGACGTTTTTCTGATGCCATGGCTCTCAATGTATAGGATAATGGCCTACTTGGATTATGACTCTTGCCCTAATGAAGGATGAAGAACTAAGCAAGAGAAAACAAGCCTTCCATGTTCCTTTAAAAAATTTAGTTTTGTCCTGTAGGTATGGTTTCTTATAGGAAAGTGGCAGTCTCTCAAAGAATGTTGTTAAACAGACCACTACAGCGTACCAGTCAAAGAAAGTGCCTTTCAAACTAAGTCTTTTTATAGAACTTCTTCTGCAAATCATTACGGCCGCCCCTAGTGGTACTAGGTGGTTGTGGATAAAGGTTGCTTAGTGCTTTGGTCTTTCTATGAATTGTCTTTCTTTACTCCTGATTTAATCAATGGGAATATGGAAATCAAACTTCAAGACTAATTATAGAATTTAAAGTAGAATGACAGCTGAAAAGGCAGAAACAGAGGGGGACAAAGGAAGAAAAGAGAGAATAAAAACATACAACTATACTGTCAAAGTGTGAAAGAGATTTTTTGAACTTTAAGAAAACATATTGCTACTATTCCATTATGCCTTTTTCCCCTTCCATCCACTTTTGAGGGATATGTTCCATATTGAAGAATAATTTTCAATAGTAATTCAGGGTCATTTTTTATGCTTAGTATTCAGCCATAGGTGTAAGAATTTAGTATCTGAATCTAAGAAACGTGTTCAGTGAAGTATGCCATAGAACATGCTACTTTAATAATACAATTATAATGGAAAAATTCCATTATCCCTGTTGAAGATGGGTTAAATGTGATTCCAAATGTAAATTTTTAAAACCCACAAACGACTGTCCCATGTAACAGCTACTCAGGGAACCACAAGAAAAGAAGAAATTTTTGAACTGATCTGAAAGAGTACACACAATCCAGTTCAAATGTTACTGTCAAAGAGCTACTCTCCAACTCTTTAGGTCACTATAATGTAATTAGATTCAATATTCTGACAAGAACAGCAGAATTCATTATATTACTGCCTAACTTAAAAAGAAGATCTATGTTAAAATGAGGAATTCGTCAAAAGGAAATTGAAAGGACCGTTCACAAGGGTAAAGTACATTCAGATGTAATGGGGATAATTTTAATTTTAAAATATCAAATTAGAGGCTCAGTAAAAATCCACACTACCATATCAAAACAGATTTTAGTGGGGAAATAAAAGGTGTCATTTAATAGAAGGGTCAAAGAAATTACTAGCTAGGAAATCAATATTCTGAAGGTCCAAGAAAGGAAGCTAGAAAAATCTACACATGGCGCTTAACTATAAAAATATTATGACATTCCAATAAAATCTTGAAAAATAACTTGCTAAAGGCATAAAAAAACTATCAAAAAGATTGTTCGCTGTGTGTAAGCAACAGAAAGCCTTACAGAGAGTCTACAAGACCAATAGATAATCACAGAGTGCTTATATATGAGTAATGGAAAGACTAAATGAGTCCACGTTTCCACGATCATGTGGAGCACAAGGGAAGAGCTTAGGGTATTTCCCCGTACAAGGACACACTTACTACAGGCTGTGTGTTAGAAGATACGTTTCAAATTACAGGGCAAGGAGAAGAACAAATCAATCATATGAATCATAACAGTTTCTAAAGCAGGTAGACTCTAGATCCACAGCTAAGTGGAGTTTATAAAGCTTTTCTAAGGGGAAATCGTGCCTCAGAAATTATTTGATTTTTCTTAAATAAAAAAGAAAATGGAGATTGTCAATGACAGGCCTGAAACACTTTTGTATTGCATATGTAGCCTCAACACAGAGAGATGGTTTTGGGGTTCTTTTTTTTTGGTTTTTTTTTTTTAATGAAATGATATCATCAGGAAATTTTGTACTTAAAATAGGATACAAAAAATTGTATCAATACATCTTAGGTCTCCCTAAACCTAGGCAGTATCATCTAGCATGGGAGTACAAAGGCTGAAAAGAAGACCTGCAGGTTAGTCTTCTCCCGAGGCATCTTAATGCCTTCTGTGAAGTGAGAAACTCTTTGATTCTTTACGTTACACACAATATTTGAAGAACTGAAATGGCAACTCTTGGCAAAAGTGCTGGAATCAACTAAATGAGAGAGACTGTCAAAGCAAATTGCAGCTCAAAGCATGACTAGCAGGAGAAATTGTTAGAGGAGGGAGAGGTGCAGGGTACAGCTAACAGGAGTGGCTGGCAGAGCAGACTAGCTCAACGCTAAGAAGTTACTCTAATAGATCAAATTATCTTTAAAGCACTTTGCTACCCAGTATGACTTAAACATTGATTAAAGTAGTCTACAAGAGTAGAAAACAGTTCAAATAGGAATTGACTCTCCAAAGGAAAAGGCTCTGAAATATTGTTGCTTAAGGATGTCTCCATTACCCAGTTTATCTGCCTTCTCAGAGATTTCTTTTTGCCTTTATTAAAAACATACTGGTTTTTAACCTTTTGATTCGTAATTGCAAGTGGTGAAAAATAGCTTACATTACCCGAAGAGCTAAAGTAGTTTCCAGCTTTATATGTAAGGATTATAACCACTATTTTTTTGCAGAGACCTCCTTAAATCTAAATCTCATCCTCATTGCTGCTCTCAGGATCCCAGCAAAAGGGGGGTGGTAGGGGAGGGAGAAGTTCCTCTTAGGGCAAAAGGCCAACACTGAAGAACTGCAGAAGAGTGTTGAATGAACGGGTGATAAAATGTCAGTACTCATAAATGTGAGTACTCATGACTGTTAAAAACAGTCCTTCCGTTACATCCGCAATGGTGTGCTGTGTTCTTGGTTTTATGGCTCAAGGATGAGATCTGTGAATTATAATGGGTTATGCTCTGAAAATGTCACCTCAGTGCTGAGTAGCTATCAAAAAAGCAAATATGACATTAAGAATTATTAGGAAAGGAAAAGAAAACAAAAGCAAATATCATTATATCACTGTATGAATCGATTGCCTTTATCTTGAATGCTGTGTGCTGTTCTGGTGTCTCACAAAGGACAAAACAAAGCTAGAAGAGGTACAGAGAAAGGCAGCATGGATGATCAAAGGTATGGAAGGGGTTTAGTACAAGGACATGTCTAAGTAGATCAGGGCTCTTCAGCCTTGAAAAAAATGACTAATGAGGGGGAAGATGGGAGATGAGGTAGGTTATAAAAGTGAGTGGCATGAAGGGACATAAAGAGGTTCATTGTTTCTCATAATTAAAGTACGAGGAGTGAAATTATCATGTGGCAGATTCAGAACGTATTGAGGATGTACCTATCACAGTGCACATAGTCAACTTATAAAGCTCTTCGTTAACTGATATTGATTTTTACCAAAGCGTAGAAGGATTCAAAAAAGCAATTTTATATATGCATGGGAGGGAAATACAACAAGGCAACTATGCAAGAAGTTTACCTCTGAAACAGAAAGCCCTGGCTGAAAACTTCAAGGAACTATCAGTTTGTGTTTACTTTTCTTTTACAGTCTTCTCCACACATCATCTTCTGTCCAGTAGTGGAGACAGGATACTAAATTGGAGGTGTATTTGCCCTGCCTCAGTACAAAAAGTTCTTATTTTATGGAGTTGGCCTGTGCTGGCTCTGAAGTCATGTGCGTGGAGGATGAGTACCCTCCTTAGAAACTTTGGACATAAGCCTGAATATAACTCCTACAGTCTGTGCTAGGAGGTGAACACAAAGAATTTGATTAATTTTCTGTTCTATAAAATGCCACTGTAGTGAATGCTCCAGCTTGAAACTGTTTAGAGAACAGGCAGAGCTGACTGTGCTATCCTTGATGGTGTCTCTGATTGTGTTTTTTCAGACCATGCGGGTTCCAAATACCAATGGCTTTTCTAGAACTTTTCTTGGTTGTTGCAAAGTGACTGCAAATAGCTTGTGTCCACGGTTTTGTGCAGTATTAAGAGTGCTTACATGGATCATGGCATATGAAGATGCATGATTGGCTAATGTTTAGATGTTTTTTCACCTTGGCTTGTTTCTCTGCCAAAAGTCATGCATTTTAAAGCCAAAAGAGTTTAAAATATAGATGGAAGAATATAGGCAAAACCTCTGAGACAGAATCTAAAAATAGGGACTAGTTGGTTTTCCTTTAGTCACGCACTGTGAGCTTTAATACTTCAACCATAAATGTATAAAGGTTACTTTGAATTAGTCCTTTGGCAACTGAAGGCTCATTGCCTCTGAACAGACCTACTGCGGGAGAAACTTCACAAGTGGAACTTGTCTTGCTTGACTTCTTTGCACTGACCTGGGAATTTGCTAGACGTTTTCTGCACTGTTTTATCTGAGGGCTGTTTGAGGCAATACAAGAGAGAGGCTATTTTTATTTTGTGTTATTTTTATTTTCCTGAACATGAAAAAGAGGAAAAAATAGAATCAGTTTACCTGAGATGGCTTCTCCTATACTAGTCTAGAGAAACATATGGGAAAAATACAGTGATTAAAACTCATATTGATTTCCTTCACCAGTTAAAAATACATTTGTTGCATTGGTAATCATTTGTGATGTTGATCCTTTAGCTATAATTCCCCTCCGGGGAACTTACAGTAGCATTGAGAGTGATTTCCCACCTTATAGCCTATCAGTGAATATGGGGTAGGAAACAGGTTCACCTCTGGAGCACTTGTGGTCAGGTTTAATAAGATGGGAGAAGAACTTAGCTTTTTCTGTGTTTCAGGTTCTTTGCCCTGTAGCAGAGCTTCTTCCCTTCTGTTCTGTGGGAGCAGAGGACGAGTGCTGCAGATGACTGTGGCCAGCTTTGGGTTTTGCAGTACAACAGGGAGGCTGGCAAACTGGAACAAGTCCAGCTGAGACCAACCAGATGTTTAAGAGGCTGCATTATATGATACTGAGGAGCAGCTGAGAGCTGGCCTTTTTCAGCCTGAAAAAGGGAAAGCTAAAGGGGAACTTGTGCTGCCTGAGGGCTGGTTATACAGAGAATGCATGTGCCCAAACTGCAGCAATGGAAATTCTGTGTCATCATAAGAAAAGCTTCTGAGCTCTGAGGGTGATCAGACGCTGGAGCAAGTTGCCCAGAGAGACTGTGAAATCTCCATCCTGGGAGACTTTCATAACTTGGCTGGACAAGCCCTGAGCAGCCTGACCTAACTTTGAAGGTGGATCTATCTTTGAAGTTGGCCCTGCTTCCAGCAGAAGGCTGGACCAGACCGTTTCCAAGGGTTTCTTTGCAACCTTTACAGTTTTGTGAATGCATGAGCCTATGTAATCTAGCCCTATATGGCCTGCAGAGAGTATGCAACTCACATATTACTCTTGGAATTGAAATCAGTTTGCAAAACTTTGTTTATTATTGGGGGAAAACCCATTATTCTGTAAGTTCTGCCTCTCCTTGGAAATTACAGTAATTCTTCTGGGTCAGTTTTAAAAGTGGCTTCCCATAAATTATTACTATATTC
>RSEF01000001.1:77043733-77069056 GCA_003993805.1 Himantopus leucocephalus | reverse complement strand
TCTGTGCTGCCCCACACACTGTCCCAGCACGTTCCTGACCAGTAGCGCTTCAGGGAATGGGTCTGAAAATACATCAAAGTGAGCCCAGTCAGAAAAGTTACTGACAAATACAAAAATCACAGCACTTCCTTTCTCGAATGTTTAAAGCTTCAAAAAATAAATTGTCAGGTTTTTTGATCTTAATAACTTCAGCAGCCACCAGACTGCAGACAAGCATCCATGGTGTTTTCACGTGGTGTTATCTCCTCTGCTGTACCTGTTCAGCACTGGACAGTGGAAGGAGGATTGCTGGTCCTGAGGGCTTCCCTGGGAAGAGGCAGAGGTTGTCAATCCCAGACTAAAGAGCCTTCCTGACCCTTTCTCCTTACTACTGGAGTGCCTGGAGAGCCACCAAATCGTTCTCGCTATGATTTCAAAGGTTGGCTACTGGGGCAGTGTGCGGTGGAAGCGGGGTAGGTGTGTTGTCCCGGCCTGATGAGACTTCTGCTGTGGAGAAGTGCAAAACTGCATGGTAGGTACTAGTTCCCAATGTGGCCCTTCATCTGGTGTTAGTAGGATGTCAAACCAGTGTATGATGTGACCATCTCCCTGGTTGTCCTGGGCTGTTGGGGGGATCCTGACCATCCTGGCTTCGTCTGCGGTTCAGCAAGTCTATTCCTGCTCCCCTGGAGCTCCCTGAGGCTGGGGTGACACCTCTGTCTTTGGTTTACTGCTGGTTTTTGGGGGAAGGGCATGTCCTTTCACTTGGCAGCCTTTTGTGGACCAGCGCTAGCTTCCTGACCCGGTGCATCAGCTCAGACGTTCTGNCTGGAGCTCCCTGAGGCTGGGGTGACACCTCTGTCTTTGGTTTACTGCTGGTTTTTGGGGGAAGGGCATGTCCTTTCACTTGGCAGCCTTTTGTGGACCAGCGCTAGCTTCCTGACCCGGTGCATCAGCTCAGACGTTCTGTGAGATGTGCCTGGCCTTGGAAGGTCTTCCTGCAGCTCACCAGCGGTGTTGCTCAGTGGAATTCTCTGGGAGGAAAGTAATGAGGAGCGGCGGGACGGCAGCACGCTCCTTGCCTGCAGAGCCACACCACAACCTGGCAGTTGGAAAGAAGATGCTGGTGTTCTTACTGATGCTGTTGCAGTGCCTTGGTGACATCTGCCCAGGTCCTGTTTGGCTGCAACGAAAGAACACGAGTGTTTTACCTTAAAAAATAAAAAAGTATTTTAGTACTTCCCTACTACTTAGGCGCCTGCTTTCCCACTGAGATCCATCCAATTAAGGCATTCAAACATCAGACTTTGGTAAGGGACCATGTGTGTTCTCCCAGTGCCTTCAGGAGAAGTCTCAAAGACTTCTAAAGGGGGCCTACAGGAGAGCTGGGGAGGGCATGTAGCGATAGGACGAGGGGGAATGGCTTCAAACTGGAAGAGGGGAGATTTAGATGAGATATTAGGAAGAAGTGTTTCACTCTGAGGGTGGTGAGCCCCTGGCGCAGGATGCCCAGAGAAGCTGTGGCTGCCCCATCCCTGGAGGTGTTCAAGGCCAGGTTGGACGGGGCTTGGAGCAACCTGGGCTGGTGGGAGGTGTCCCTGCCCAGGGCAGGGGGGTGGGACTGGATGGTCTTCAAGGTCCCTTCCAACCTAAACCATTCTGTGATTCTATGATTTAGACGTTTTGTCTCTCACACCTCCTTTGGTCTGAAGCAGTGGGAGGACAACAAGGAAAGTGGGGAGCTTGGCAGGTAAGGTATAGCTACTGTTACGAGAGAGCATTCAGGAGTCTTTCTTTTGGGGAACCCTTCGGTTTTGCTGTGGCCTCAGTAGGATCATTAGGGGTGCAGTGAGAAACTCCACTGCACCAATTTCCACCCAGAAAAGGAAGCCTCTTGTTCAAAAAGAAGGCCGGATTCTGACTCCTGTGCTGCTCTGGATTAAACCTAAACTGGTGGAAAAGAATAGTTGTGAAATCATCCGCCTGGAGAGCACTGGTTGCCAACTTCTGGTTTCCAACCCATTGACGCTATTTCCCAAATAGTCCCACAAAAGCCACAGCTGGGACCTTGTGAGGGGGGGCTCTGCTGGGCTCTGACTTAAAGGATAATAAGAGGTGGGGACCCAGCAATTGGAAGGCATTGTCATGCGTCTTCACCAGTCTGAATGCTCAAAAGCATCTGGTTGTTGGCAGAACACCCCATTCTCCTTAGTGCTGTGGGCAGTGGATCCATTGGAAAAGTGGTCCGGAACAATGGGTTGTGGTGCAGATGGCTGGAAGGGAGATGGATGTTTAAAAGGAGTGTCTAACGAAGTCTGGAGCAGATGCTGCACTGCAGAAAACCAAATTTTCACTCTCCAAGATACTTTTCTGTGGAGCTGCTATATGGTTCAGACTTCACAGTCGCCTTTAGGTTAATTCTGATGAGTTGTGCTTGGTGGGAGACATGGTATGTGACTTTCCATCTACGCGAGGATCCCCGTATCCAGCTTCCTCGGGATGAATGTCTTGCTTTGACTTTGAAAGAGTTGTATCTGGCCCAGAAAATGAAGCGACATGAAAAATCTTGTTAATTCCTTTATCAGAATAGTTCAGCCACGCGAGGATGGAGAACAACACAGGTTTTGCCCGTAGGTGTATACGAAGGTACTTGCAGCTGCTCTAAATGCTGGTTTAGATCTGCGTACGCTGGGGCTGTGTCTCGGTCACAGGGAGGTGGTGCTGGGAGGTGACCAGCGGCAGAGCTGTGTGGGGCAGGAGCTGTGCCACAGCCTGTCCCCGAGCACTCTGGGTCTCTCCCAGAAGCAGAGAGGAGACTGAACACCACAGGGCGATGTAGAGAGTTTCTGGCCTTTCATGCAATTTTGATGGATGACACACAGATGCTGCTTTATGTTCTCTTTTGTACAGCAGTACGAAGTCTGTCCTGGCATACAAACGTCACTGTTAATACAGCTGTCTCTCTGGAGAGATGTCTTGATGGAGCAGCTTTGCAGGAGGAGTAAGTATTTCCGCAATTATCATTGAAGCTCTGATGGATCCCACTGTGACCACAGTGCTCTCTGCATTCTCCAGCTTGCTTTCTCTCCTTAATTTCCCCGTCAGGCTGTTATGTTAATAAGGGCCGAGCCCAGCAGAGCTCATGGACCGGTCCAAGCACTGTCCCCATGGCTCTGAACCCACAGACGTGCTGTGGGCATCTTTGCTAGCACTCTCCCTCCCCAGAGCCAGGCTCAGCATTAAAAACAAGGGACAAGTCAGCTTCTCGGAGCTTCAGGTGGGTGTAAAACAGGGATTAAGGGCAACTCCATGCAAGTTCAGGTCCCTCTCAGTGTTGAGGACACATCAGCTGGGTTTCAGCTCTATGGTTGCTCCAGACTTTGCCATTCATGGACATCCTCTGCATTCACTGCTCTTTCCCAGGTCCTCTTTTCTCTGTTTCTTGCCTTTGGGCACCTGGCATTTATTGCCATCATCTTCAGCTCCAGTGTCTTCTCTGCTGCTGTCTCCTCCTTGTTTGATCCCGGCGGAGCAGGCAGTGCGAATGGCAGGGATCTTTCCTGTCTAGGGGAGGGCAGGCGCCTTAACCCTTTCCTCCAGCCGGGTTCCTGAGGGAGGCTGACACTCGGTGCTTTCGTGGCCAGGGTGGCAGGACGTTCAGCCATGCCCCACGTCGGTGGCTTGGCTGGGCAGTGAGAGGAGTGATGTGTGGCTGTGTGTTCTCCAGCCCCATGTCCCTCTGCTTTACAGTTGGGGGAAAGCACAGCTCAGCTTGGGGTGGTTGGGGACCTGGGGCTCACATATGTTGTGAGCAGCTTCTACTTGCCTGTTGTCAGTCTCATGTGCTGGGAGTTCGCTTACAAACTGCCGATAGTTTTGTGCTGGGTTTATACGTCAGCCCCTTCTGGCAGGAGACACTGATGTTGGAAACGTTCTTGCTTTTGGGGGGAATCAGGTTTTAAACCTGGCTAATACCATCCTCTGCAGCACAAGAAGGGCCATCAGCGAATAGAGGAGTGTCCATTAGTGTGTAGAGACCATACTAAAGATAACGAGGTCAGTCCAGCTTGAAGGATAACTTCACAGAAAGCAACTAAACCATCTCTGTGGGTGGATTTTGGCCTGCTGGACCTGCACGGGGAGTTTGATGGGAAGGACAAAGCTGAACGACTGGATGCAGCGAAACCACCTTCCCTTTCTTGTGAAACAACTGCACAAGAGGCAAAGGTATCTGACCCGGGCTTACAGACTGCTACACCGAGGTGAGTCCACGTCACTGCTGCTTCTGATCAGCAGGGCCTGTGCTCAGGAAAGAGGAAGAGCAGCAGTATTGGACCACAGCTTCTGCGTTTCCCCATGTTAAAGGCGGCAGCCCAGAAGTGAGTATCGGTGTCTCTTGCTCTCCTTCTCCAGGTCCTGCGAATGTCAGTTCTATGGCAAGGAAGGAAGGAAGATAATTTCTGGGACCAGCCATCCAGCTTGAGTCAGACTAAATCCTTGCCTGTTCCTGTGCTGCTGTTACAGAAAAAAGTCCAGAACTCAGGGGACTAGTTGTAGTAGTAGTAGTTTTTAATGTTATTTTTTCCCCTCAGACTGGCATCTATTTGCTGTGCCAAAGCTGTGTTGGCTGATCAGGGTTAACAGAATTAAAAAGTGGTAAAATGTTTATAAAATCCTAGTGATGAGTCATTAGCAATCTGATACAAAGCAATCTGATGATTAAGAGTGCAAGTTTCATATTACCGCTACTTCAACCACATTTGTAGGTAGAAGCAATTAAAAATCCTCAGGAGAAATATGTCTCAGATTATCTGCTCTTTGTCTTTTATTAACTGTTGACTTGTTTGAGGCTATGGAAGGTGCTGACAGACTCTGCAGTGCCTCTTTTTCTTTTTAACTCTGAAAATGCATTTTTCTGTCCGCTGTGAAGGCTGAGATCTGCTCTCTTCTGGCTCTGTTGGCAGTTGTATTTCCGCTTTCCCCTCTGGTTCCAGATCTGTTTGACTTCTTTTGAGTTTAGGAAGGAGACACTGCATGTGAATGAGAGAGGAAAGAGAAAGAGATGTGTCTTCAGGAGAATTTCATTCCCCTGGGTTGCACGTGAAACCTTGTTTGAGATGTCAGTCAGTGGGCCAGAGTCATTACTGACTTGTGAAACGAAGCCTGGGTAGCAACAACAAAACATCTGGTCCAGTAGGTCATAGCCAGTTAGCAACCTACGGCCTCCTCCAAATGAGCACCGTGGTGTCTGTTTAATCTCTAATGAATAATCATATAATTACACGTGGCTTTTTACAAGCATGTTCCTTGAAGAGTGGCATAGAACCCATTTTCCATCTCGCCTGTCCCGGCAGGACGGCATTCACAGGCTGTGGCTGAGGACGAGTGTGTATGGAGATGGAGGGAGCAGCCCTGCAGCTAACAGGGTCCTGCTTGGGGGGTTTGAAGACACCAGACCCTGAGACCTCAGATCCACCTTTACCACCACTGTATCGAGGTGGAGGTACTTCCACGTGCAGATGCTTGTGGTCTCACTGCTACCTGTGGGGGATCACTGTATCTTCTGAACGCCACAGAAATTTTGGACCATGATCCCGTGGCCTATTGTAGGAGCTGCTTGGCCTGATCTTTCAGTTTGGCCTGTGTCGGGGAGGTTTGATGTTTCCAGTCCTTGACTATCCTGTTAGCTGGAGGAATCCCTGCAGCCTTTGGGCCCCGTACAGGGGGAATGCAGATCACCATCTTTTCAGTGAAGCTCAGAATTTCCTTCTAAAAAGCCAATAATTGCAACAAGTCAAACACACAGTTTAGGTCAACTCTGTTTTACTGCAACAAAACAATTATTGCTGCATTTCTGTGATGCAGGTTGGAGATTGTGTGAGTGACGGGTCAATGGTGAGCCTTAGGAAGGGTGGGTTTTCCAGTTTGTCAGTCGGTTACGCCATCTTCCAAGTGGAAGAATGGTGCGACAGGTGCTTCCAAGGCTTCGGGTGCTTCCAAGGCTTCGGTGTTGCAGTGTGCCCTTGGGGCTGCAATGACTATAAATACTAACTGGCAGCTAAGACCTCCATTTTTTAAAATCTCTTTAGCAGTAAAGAGGACGAGATTGTCATCCAACAAAGAAGGAAATAGGCCCCGAGTAGCAGAATGACATAGTCCCGTTCCTCAGTGCCTTTGCTCCAACAATACACAGCCCAAAAGAACGGGAATGCTGCAGCAGTCAGGCTTGCGAGGAATGAAAGGCTCAGTGATTACTCAAGTGTTCTGGGCTTTTCTTCCAGCCCAACTAGCTGGACTGAGTGCCTTGGGCAAAGGAGCTCGGCCTCATTTCCACCCTGGCTTCACAAAGGAATTGCAAACCTTCGCGTGCTGCTGCTTCCACTGCTACAGAATGAGATTTTATCAGTGCATCAGCAGCTCAGCTATGTCATTCCTTTTGCGTCTGCTTAAACTGTGAGTTGAAAGAGTTGTCCTCCGCGTGGGTTTCTGCCCCACCAAAACTGGGGCAGCCCGCTTTGCACCCCAGACTCTGCTTTTCATTTCCTTCTGTTCTTCAGAGCCTGCCTGAGTTCCAGGGTCTCCGATTTCATCTCAGGTCCTGCTTCCCTCTCACTTCAGCCTTGGGGAACTTTTTTCCATGCCAGTTCTTTCACACAGTCTTCATCTATATTTGACCTACTTGTCATTTTTGTAGAGTTGTCTGAAACCGCGGGAGAGAAGATGATGTATCTGAGGAGCGCTGGCTCTTAATTAAAACCATTTGCAGAATAATGGATAACTCGAGAAGCAGATCAAGGCTCTGGTCTGTAAGTAGGTCTGCTTCAGCGTGCAGGTGCCTATGTTACACGGTAGTCTTGTATGCATGTTTTATTGGCGTATCTGTCCTGTACTGATGACTACCAAAGCGTGGAACAGCCCAGTTAATATTTGCTCATCCCCAGTGAGTTTGCTAACATCTTCTTGACTCTACTTAGAGGTTATTTGCACAAATTGGAGGACTTGCACAGGTTCTTCCACTCCCAGCAAACCTCTTGAGGACAACCCTGAAGCTCTACCCTTGGGCTGAATTTATGCACCAGTGCGGACTTGGGGGGCAGAGGGGAAACACCCACAGCTTTGTGGGGGGGGTCTCGGGGCGCCCCACTGCCGTGGGGGGGGTCCTGTACCCCCTGTACCCTGCAGCTGCTGGAGGGGCCCTTCAGCACCACGGCTAGCTCCTGCCCCGCCCTGCCCTCCCAAATTGGGCTTTTATCCCTCTAAAATCCCTTTCCAGTTCCTTTTTTGAATCACTTGTCAAAGAACTTACAGCTTGTCACTATTCACTGAGCTGTTTGGAAACCAACTGCCGTACCGGAGCTGTTGGCTCTGGCAGTAACTCGCAGGTTGTTGGCTTTTCCAGCTTAGCTAGTATTGAGGGTGAATTGGTGGAATTTTTAACAAAAAATTGTATGTTAAAGTTCAGATAACTTTTTAAAGGTTAAGAAGATTTTCAGACCTAGGCGATGTTTGTTTGAGTATTGAGGATGGTAAAAGAGCAGAGGCAATCTGCAGTCTGTTGGGATTTTAAAAGGAGCATTAGTCAGTTGAGCTGTAATGTTCAGCAACAAGCAGATCTTTTTAAATGCTTTTGTATCATGAGATGGAGCACCTAATACAAATCTAGGAGTAAGTTGTAATGAATTATCCTGCCACTCTTACCCCAGTAATTTCTCTCTTTGATTTTGTGTAAAAAGCTGCTCTCATCTGAACAAAGGAGTCACGTTGTCTTTACTCATTAAAAATTGCATATGTATAAAATATCAGTGTTGTCACTCACCCTCACTACGTATGACTTGTACCATACATCAGAGCCCATCTCCCGCAGCCAGGCAACTGTCTCCGTTGCTATAGGAACGGCTCCACTATCCTTTCATGGAGAACCTCAAGTATTCCCATTTTCGTAGCTGCTAGAACACCTCCAGTCCTTGCTTGTTTCATTCACTTGCTCACTCCCATCCATGAGATCTTCTCCTCCCAGTTTAGAGTGACTCAGCACTTCTGGACTCATACATGAAAGAACATTAGTTAGCTGAGGGAAAGTCACACAGTACTTTGAGGTGCACGTTTGTCTGGGACGCTGATACTGCCCTTGGGTTTATTTAATAGGCAGATGTACTGTGTAATTAGCATTGCCTAATATTCATTAAATTTGTACTTAATAGAAAACTGTCAAAATCCCTGGCTTCTGCGCACTTATCTGCAGCTATATACCCAAGGGCAAAAGTTTCTGAGAAACATCTAACCTCAGGTGTTAAACCCACAGATATCGTACCCTGAGTTAGTTGAGAAGAAGCTTCCTCATGGTAAGTTTATTGTGACATTGTGTATTATGTGGCTGTCAAGCCTGTCCTTGAAGAATTGTACTGACCAGCTTGTTGAAGCTTGCTCCGTCTTAGAGAGCGAGCCCGGTGGTCCGAGTGCTTATGTAGGAGCTGCGGAGTTGAAGACGACGAGGGTGACTGTATTTGCCCCTCGTCTGGGCCTCCTTTTCTGCACTGAATTGGCACAGCTCCAGTAAGCAAAGGTAGGCTGTTCGATCTGCCTTCTTGCTTCTAGATGATCCTGACAATTAAATGGTTGTTGAGGGCTTATTGTTTCGCTTATGGAAAGATTTCACTGGAATAACATGAGTTTTGAGTAAGATGGTCTTAGAAACACATTTTTGGGGGCATTTTTTTAGTTCGCTTTATGCAAGTGTCTAAACAAGACTAGGTTATGTTTTTATCCTGCTAGAAATACCAGGCACGTGTATCGCATCGTGTGCTGGGGCTCTCCATGGGGGAAGGAAGGGAGAGGCCGAGGGGATCTGGTGTCACAACCAGATCCTGCGCTGCCAAACAGAGAGAGGTGGAGGGGCTGGGAGAGCAGCCGCGGTGCGGAGAAGGCTGGAAGCTGTGACACCAGGGTTTTCCTCCACATCAGGTACCCCACCAGAGCTTTACCACTGAGGAAGCAGCAGCTGAAGATTTAGGCAAGGAATAATAACAAGGAGAACAAAAGTAAGCAGACGAAATGATTTCTCAGCTGTAAAATACTCAGTAACACTCCCCATCAACATTGGCTCAGTGCAGCCCAAAATCCTGAGGCACTGGGAAGAGACAGCTCGGAGATTCCCTAGTCATTGACTGGGGTTTTTAATTTATTCTTTGCAGCCAGACAGTGCTCCCGGCTTGCGGNTTATCATTCGCCGATCTTTCCCCCCCCCCCCCCCCCCCCCCCCGCTTCCCTGCCGCCACCAATCTAAGGGGCGCTGCCGAAGCGGGGCTGCTCCTGCGATAAAAGTGTAGGAAGCTCATGGCTGCAGAGTAATGCAGACAAAGCATGAGTGAGAGGGAGACAAAAGGGATGGAGTCCCAGAAGATGTGATCCACCCCGTTAAAGGAAACGTCCATAGCCTCCGCAGCTGTGTTTATGCTGCTTCACACAATAGGCACCAGCCTCTCATCCCCCCGGGAGATTTTTACAGCATTAATTCACTCTGCACAAAACCCAGCCTGCAAGGATCCTCTTCAGCAGCGACCTTTTCATCCCTCCAGCTCCCCCCGTTCCCCAGAGCCCTGCCCGCAGGAGCTGCACCCCTCCGGCTGATCCCCCACGGCTCTCCATCAAATGTCACCTGTACCCAATGAAGCAGACCCCGAAGTGCCACGAATGGATCCCAGGATTCTTATTTTCCTTCTCTACGTGATGATCCTTCATGAGCTGGTGAGTGGCTGGATGGAGTATCAGAAGCAGATAGCCAAGCCGAAGAAGCAGGCGGGTCCAGTTTGGTCTTCGAGGTGAGTTAATGCCTAATATGTTTCCAAAAAGTGAATAGCTCAGGTATGTTTTGATGGGGAAGATTGCCTTTTGTGTACGTACATCGGTCCTTATAGATGTGTGCGTGTGTGTATCATCTGTTGTGTATTAATGCACAGAGGTAGGATTAAGGTCTGTTAATCTTTTGATCCTGTATTGTCTGAACATACTGTGCATTTGACACATGCACAGAGAAATATGCCCATGATTTGGGTTTGGGTTTTTTTTTTTTTTGGTGGAAATGTGCTGTAACTCAGCATATTTCCTGTGACTCAGGTTCCCAATCAACATACCTGGAAGAGAAAAATGTGGGTAGCACAAGGAGCGACGCTTCATGCATGATATTCATCAATGAGGCACAAACCTCTAGAGACTCTTTGCAATCGGAGTATTTCATGTTAAATCACTAGCGTGCATGTCACTATCTCACCGTCTCCTCCCACTCTCTGGGCTGTGCCCACTACGCTAATCCCTTCCTTGTTTTCTGCCCAACAACAAAAATGAGCTGTGGAAATGAGGACGTAAAAGAAAAACACCGCATGTCCTTAAAATTCAGATATGTTTCTGCGAACATTGTTCATGTATTGTTCGCTTGTTATAATGTTTGGGGTAATCGTGGTCTTAATATTGTTGGGGTCTTATAATGAAAGATATCTTGACAGCTATCCATCAGCTGCGTGGTTAGAGACTCACACGCTGGGACCCAAAATTCACCTCCTGCCAGATCTCACGCCAACACCTCGTAGCTTTGGACCTAAAAAGATGCCTGTGACCCAGTTTGCTCTAGGGCTGACAGCTGCAGCACGAGTGCGCAGAGCTTACGGCTCACTCCTTATCCTAATCCTCCGGCGGGCAGCGATCCCGGCCATGATTACAGCCCCGCCGTGCTTGGTGCTGCGCAGAGACACCCCAAAGGTGTCCCCGAGAGACAGCAGTGCTGCAAGGATGCGCGCAGGGCTTGCTGAGCGTCAGTAGCCAGCAGGTACCAGTCTCTTTGTTCAGGGATAAATTCTCTGGCCGAATTTCCAGACCAGCAAAGCTGAACTGCACCTTGCGCTCTCCAGTTGTACGAGTGAAATGATTTGCACTGGGAATGCAGCCATGGGTGGGGACGGCTCCGGTGCAGAAATAGCTTGAAAGCGATGGGCCTGGCTGGATTATAATTGAGGTTAGAGGCAGATTTCCTCGCTGTCTTCAAGAAGGAGTGCGGGGAGTCATTGGACAATAACTTGCAGGGAGGTCTGAGGTACCACGATGCTAGCAAAAGGCCACAATGAAGAAAACCTAATGGAATAACTTTATTTACTAGAGGCCACCGAACAACTTGCATCAAGCAGNTTTTTTTTTTTTTTTTTTTTTTTTTTTTTTTTTTAAGAGAACCTAAGGGAGTTAGGTATCCCACCAAACCCAAACATCAGTATGGGGCTGCCATCTAACCCAGCCTCATTTGGGGAGGTGGGAGCAAGCTGGATGATTTGTGCAGGGCCCCGCACCCTGGGGGCGTCCCAGCCATCTCCATCTGAGCCCACCCTGCCTGCTGTCACAGCAGGCTTTGCCAGCCCGTCCCTCCCTAATACCCGCTCCTGCTGCTCCTCTAGCTGACTCCAGCCAGATCGGGAAAGCAGAGCCACCAGGTCTGCGTGTGTCACGCTCATCGTTCACAAATTGCACCATAAACAGCTCTGTGGCCCACAGAACTGGAAAATTACAGGATGAATTGGGATCCTCTCAGCAGAATTAAGAATGTCCCGTGTGGACACCCTGATTCTGGTGTAGCCTGCGCTCATACCGCTGCGATAATGCTGAACCTTTGCTTTTGAGTGATGAGCCCTCGAGGTCAGGTTTCCCAGTGCTCAGAGAGCACTGCTGGAGCCAGATGTTCACCCTCCTGTATAGGCTTGGGCTTCAAAAATGCTCAGAAATGGTTGCCACATCTGTAGCCTGGTTCTCCAAAGAGTTCCAGCTACGGCTAACAGTGCAAGAAAGCTTCCTCATGCCTCGCAGTAGGTCAGGAGCACCACAGCGCAAAGGCAGCTCAAAAGAGAGGTTCACACCAGTTGGTTTAATGCTGGGCCAGGTGCCATCCCTCCCTGCCAGCCCAGCCTGAGAATCACCTGTCCTCTCGCAGCTGATAGGGCGCCGGCATGAGAGCATAAAGCAAGCCGCAGTACCGGCTTTGATTTAATTGACAGACAGTGACTGCACGCCCACACCTGCACCAGATGGAACGCACGGATCTGGGGCACCCAGCCGAGCTCAGCCCCGGTGTCAGCGGCGGTGGAGCGTGATGGCTGCTCCCACCGCGCACGCAGCCATCAAGCCGCCTCTCGCTGCCGGGTACCATCTCGAGCGAGGAGGAATGAGGGCGAGGGGCTGATGCCATCTGAGATCCCAGGATTATTGGTTTAGGAAGGATTTGCAGACGTTACCAAGGAAGACACCCAAAACCTTCCCGTAAGAGCTTAAACCTGAGATAAGAGCGGGGCAGACCTCATTGGAAAAGAAGGATGTAAGGCCACCCTGCTTCCCAGCACGGCCTGGAACTGGGCCAGCACGTAGAGGTGAAGCTTCATCTCCTGCCATGGGGCCTGAGCTGCCACCTCCCCAGCCTGTTAAAAGTAATTATCTTGAAAACCAATTAGTTATAAAGCAGCAAGCTAATTAGGACGTGACAGAGCTGTCTCTTGACTGTAGCCTCAGCACAGGCAGGGATTTCAGGGCTCTTCCTCCTTTTGTGGATGTTGAATAGTAACAAGCTCTGTTGTAAAGCAGCTTTTTCTCACATTCACAGTTTTTCCCCAGCTCTGTCTTCCTCCGCTCCTGGAGTGGCTGGCGGCTCCCCCGCTCCCTGCCTCCATTCATCAGCCACTTCTGGCGCCCCATGTCACTTCTGCTCTCCGCTCGCCTTTCCTCACTGTCCCCCTCCACCCCTTACGGGGACAGAGGGAAATGATATCTGGATGATTTTTATTGACAAAGCCACTGGGGATGACAGGAGGAACATCTCTGAGCAGGGTCCAGAAAGAGGAGAGATCTCTAATTGCCAGCCCCGGAGATCACCACTGCACTACTGCCCTTTTTGCAGGGATGGGGAGGGGACGTGTTTCACCCCATATGAATTTCACTGCAAATTCCTACAGACACTGTTGTGCCCACCATCACCCTCTGCACTGGCAGGAGAACATGCATGTTCACTGCACGTGTCTTTCGCAATCTTTGCAAAAGCTAGATACAAAAATGGGTAGTGAAGGTTTTAGCCAGGAGGAAGAAAGAAAAGGCTGGGACACAGCACCTAGGAGGAGTGGAAATGCCCAGGGCAAGCGGGCCTGAGCATTAAGTCATCCCTGAAGAGCCCTGGGTGAACACAGCCCCACTGCTCCTGCAGCCAAGCCAGCTCCGCTAGGCTGTCCTGGGTGTCTCTGCATGTGGCGTGGTTGATGGTGACGTGGCTGGTTTGTGGTGCGGTTCGTTCATGGTGTGGTTGGTCGTGGTGTGGTTGGTTCACACCCTAGATAACCCCCAAGAGAACAGGGACTGTAGCGAGGGTGGCAAAAGCCCAAAGAAGTGTGACGTGTGCACGTTGTTGGGTTTAGTGGTTTTAAGGAAGACTGCTCAAAGGTATTTGAAGTTTTGAAGACCCAAGGGGCTTGGTTACAGTGCCCCATCTGGCCAGAAAAACGGATGGTCCTCAGGGCTCTGACAGGCTGTTTATGGGGTTCTGAGCCCATTTGTACACTTGTAGTTCAGCAGCAATTTCCAAGACCTCCAGTAGCTGGGACAGAGAGGGTCCCCATCGCCACTTTGGGTGCAGAGGAGAGGCTCACCCCTGGGTCTCTGCAGTCCAGGCACCTTGAGCATCAGGGTCTGCAGCAGGATCCAGTATTGACCCATCTCTTGGTGGCAGCGGTGGTGAACCCTGTTCTGCTGACCAAAATTCCCTGTCCTTGTAGGAGCCTCCGTTAGATGCAGGAGATGTGCCCCGGCTCAAACCCACACCAATAACAATGTCTCACTTTGTTCCTCAGTAGCAACGCCACCAGATCAAACCACTCCAGCTTCTCCAGGCCTCTGGTCCACTCGGTGCGCAGGGAGAGGTACAGGGACTGGAGGAAACCGGGGCGGATCATCCGGAAAGCGTGAGCGTGCATCTGTTGGGGAGTGTGGAGAGAGATTACTGAGCCAGAGGCAATCATCCCTCATGAGATCTGCACCGACTTACCACCCTGCAGCAGCAGCGACATGACAGCATCCTCCAGGCACCGTGATCGACCTGCAACCTGCAGCTTTCTCCTTTGCACTGAGCCTGGCATGACAGAGAAGGAACGAGCCCCTTTCTCCTGGGAACCCGTCCCTGCACAGTGAGGAGCAGGGATGGAGACACCTCAGCCAGCAGCTGGATCACCAGAGGTGGGACGAGGCTTTTGCCACCCAATACAGTGAAGTGACTTTTCTTTCTTCCCAAAGGGTCGAATAGACGGAGAGCAGATTTCTTGGGGGAAGAATGAGAGTTGCTCCTGCATGGGCAACCCAGGGAAGCCTCTAAATGGTTTCAGTCTCCTCTCCTTCCACCCAAGGACTGCGTGGCTGGTAAGCAGCATTTCCCAAAGTGGCTGGAAAATCTTTGGTGTCCAGTTTGTCACCATTCCCAGGAGAACCTCCCTCCGCTGGGGCACCCAGGAGTCACGGCACTTTGGAAATGCTGGTGCTCATTCACTGGGAGTCTGTACATTTTTTTCTGCTTTTCTTCACCCTTGTTAAATGAGTTACTCCGGGGTGGAAGGGGAAAGCGCCCTGAACCAGTGACTCAGAGTTATGCCACCAAATGCAATTTACTGCAATGACCTTGTAATTAGATTTCTTTGGAGCGTTCCCAGCAGTCGAGGCAAATGTAAGAGTGACTTTCCAATGAGCAGATAGATGGCAAAGGAATACAATATTGCTCTTTCATTAGAGTCTGTGGTTTAGGCATAAAATTAGATTTTAGAGGCAAAAGTCAGTTGTTGCGTCCTGTCGCCCCACGTAGCAGCTGTACGCAGGGTGGGAATCGCTGAGCGCTGGAGGGATTCTGACACCGAGCTCCTAACAGCAAACGTCCACGGCCAAACTGCCTGCCTTATTTGCTGAACATAATGTTTGGCTCAAACGCAGCCTGTTTTTCTCGTTGCCAACCATTTATAAACCTGACTCAGGCTCACAGGCGCATTATCCAGGAGCAGATAGGGAAGGGAGTCGGAATAGATTATGCATTCATTACCCAGAAGTAGCCACCAGACACATTTGCACATTTGTCTGCTGCTCAGTTGTTTGCAAATTGTTGCTGCCGGTTGACGCTGTGTTTGTTCAGTCACCCACGGCAGGAGTCACCTGGCGCAAGGCAAAGCTCTGCACCTGAGTGGGCATCCAGAGCCCTCTGCTGCAAAGAGGGGCACGTGAGGGGCTGCGATTCATCTCCTCCGAAGTTAAAAATCAAAAGAAAGCAGGCTGAACCCGGCTGTTGAAGCGCCCAATCCTCCATGCCAGGCAGGGGGAATAAGTAACTCAGATGTAGACTTCTACCGCTAAGGGAGGTGAAGTTCATGACTTGTGTTTGGATATTTTTGAAAAAGGAGACAGGAGTAGCAATTAACACTTTCTGCACATTTCAAAGCATAAACTCTCTGCAAAGATGTGCCTCAGCTCTGTGACGCTGTGGCTATTTCCCGAGGCGTCCCCTGCCTATCCCAGTACATGCAGGTACATCCACAAGTAACAGAGCAACAAATGGAGAGGGTGTCAGGAGGAAAAATATTCAGAAAGTATTTCTGGGTCGTGGGGGGCTTTGCTTTCCTTGGGTTGAGTCTACCCTGGTCTTACAAGGGATGTGCAGCTGGGCGTTCTCCCTGCTCTTCTGCTAGAGTGTGTGTGAATTTGCTGGGAGCACTTGCTATGCAAAAAGTGTTTAAATTAATGACTGAAGTGGTGCAGGATAGGACTGGCCTCACTGCGCAAGCTGGGCTCAACGGGACAGATGGACCTGAATGGGGACAGATGGACCTGAATGGGGCAGGCAGATGTCCTGACTGCTGCACCCTTAAGGAACGGTGAAGGGACAGGAATGCCTTGCTCTGCTCATCACATGCTGGATTTATTCCTGTAAATATCGTCATGTTTACTTTCAATAAACTCTTTTATATATATGGTATTTAGATTGTCTCTGTTCTTTTCAGGCCTTGCTTCTCACTCTACTGGTTTTGGCTTTCCCAGCCTGGAAGCCAGCAAAGGTGGTGGCTGGAAGCCACCCTAGAGGGACAGCTCTGGGTGTAAGGGGTGATCCAGTATGGCTATACCATCTTTGATGCTGAATTTATTGCAAAAATGTTTTTTCTCTTGTCCTTTATGCAGAGGAACATGTGACTGCAAACCAGAGTCTTGTCTTGGGTGGTTGTAGGCTTTGCTTTGGTTTTTTGCAAATATCCAAGTTGCTCTGCAGCTCTGTTGGAGAAAGTCCTGCCCAGGAAACACACCTCGTGGCGGGAGCCGATGATGGCAGAGAGCTTGGGATCCACCAATCTTCAGTGGTGCGGACCCCCAGAGACCCATGGGAGCGATGCAACCCAATGGCCCAAGTCTGGACCCCTGCGAGGGCTCACCTTCAAGTTGGTATTTGCACAAATAACTGGGTTGACCGGAGGTCCAGGCTGACAAGGGCGGCCAGCTTGTGTCTGTCTGCTGAGGTAACGTAAGTTCCCTGGAGGGGGTTGGGTCTGCTTCTGCACTCCCACCCTGCTGTTCCCCCGTAGCACCCTTGGTCACGCATTTACACCCCATGCAGGGAAGGTGGATGACTCCTCAGTGAGGAAGTGCTGTGCCATGCCATCACGGTACACAAGAAAAGACTCTGAACAGGAACTTCCTGAGAAGGCATCCCATGCAGTCCAGCCAGCAACGTCGCCGACACAAAACCAGCACAGCACTGAAATGAACACAGCACTTACTGTAAGCCCTGCCGCAATCCCTCGCCCCAGGCCACCATACGCAGCGTTTCTTCTTAAGAGCTGCACGGTGCGATGGGAGGAAGTCACCTCATGTGGCTTCAGATTGTGTTAGATGAAGTCCCTGGGTGGGAGGCTACGGGGGCTGTTGTCTCTGCTATAAATAGACTCCGTGGGCTGGAGGCTGTACGTTAAACCACACTTTTCTTAGAAACTTCCCTTTTGGCTTGAAATGGTTCCAAGAAGTTTCTGTCCCTTCCAGTGGAAGCCCTGATCACCCCGGTGCTGGCTGCTAGCGGGAGCATTCAGAGAGGTTTTAAAGCATCAAGTTTTGACCATCCGTGGAGTAACTTTCCTGCAGGGACTGTTTCCATCTGGTCCCAAAGAGTTCATTGGGACTGAGCATCAGGATTTCACACTCTGGGATTTATTGGATGTTGTCCTGCCTCAGGAAGCAAAGGGTTTGTTCAGGTTAGAGCTGGAGTCAGTGAGTTTCTCGAGTTGGGCTTGGACCAGAAGACTGCCGGAGCCAACACACCGGAGATCATCTGAGTATCTCAGCAAAGCCCTTTGAGGGTTTTCTTTTGCTTGGGAAAGAAGCAGGGAGACAGTTTCAGAAATTCACATTTTCTGACCTACAGTATGATGCTTGTTTGGAGTATTTGGTGTGACTCGGGGGCACACCTCCCCATCCAGATCTTATGATCCCACCAAATCTGCAGCTTTTACTGAACTAAAAGAGTAAACAGCACCCCGAAACTGCTAGATTTAAATGCTGCAGTCAAGGTCTTGGCCTGGGTCCAACCAGGGGGCTGAACCTCCTCCTTTGCTGTCAAATTCTGCCTTTGAGGTTACAGCTACTCATATTTATTAGTGTCTGCAGTACCTGGAAACCCCGACCGACTGCCCAGCTCACCCCACGTGGCCTCACCGCCTCGGTCGCTGACCTGCCGGCACTCCCCCAGCAGTTTGGGGGAGCGGTGTCACCTCAACCCTGCTGAGCTCTGCACCCCTCGATGCCTCCTGCTGCGGCTGGACCCCGCTCCCCATGGCTCGGTGGAGTCAGGCTGTGCGCTGCTCATCCAAGCAACCGCTTCACCTGCATCCCTGACTTGCAGGGACTGTGCTCCACTCACTGCCATCTCCTAGACCTCGCCCTGCTGAAAGCAATCCCAGAGGCTCCAGCTTTTGGAGGATTTTGAGAAAAAGCAAGCTGTTCCCATAAATCAGCTGCTGCTTTTCCTACCTGCAGTTCTCCGAGCTGCGGCAGTTTCACTACCGAGATCTCCTTTCCACCGTACAACCCAGGGGTCAACTGGAACCTCTTCCTGCCCACCAGTTATTCTCCTCTCAGCGAGTCTGAAGGAGCTCAGGTGCTTCTGCTGCCCCGCCACCAGCTGCACTGTGGACTGACCCTCGTGGGAGGTCAGGGTAAGTCTCCCCTGTGGCTGCGTACGATGTTTTATTCATATTCTGTTTTAACAGGGGTCAGTTTCTGAGGGCAAAACTCCCCATGGGTGTTAATTCCATGCAATGCTGCTGGTTTCATAAGGGCTGAAACAGGTGAGGGTTTTTTTTTACCTAAAGAGCAAGCAAAATCCCTGTAGCGCTCAGAGACACAAGGCTGGATACTGGTCCTGATTCCTCCCCTTCACATCCAGATTAGCTCTAATTCTACTGCTGTTTTCCAGGTAAGTGTGTGGCTAATGGCTTTTGTGAGTCACCTTCAAGTTAAGTGAAAATTAACTCTTTTTTTCTGCTTTGCCTCGTTAAGTTAAAGCAGATTTCAAATTTTTGAGTAATTCTTAGGCGTTTTCTTCTCACTGCTCAAAACTTCTCCTCTCACTCAGAGTACGGAACCTCTGCCTCTTTCATTAAGAAATTATTGCATGTATTAAAACTTGCTTTCTACAGAGTGGGCATCAAATCTGGGCCATGACTAAGTGTGGGGGAAAGCGAAGCCCATGACCTTGTGGATTTTTGTCACCCTGAGAGCTGAGCTGGTCATTGCCGCTGCAGAGGTTCTGCTTTGGGTAGAAAAGAAAGGATCCATTTGCAACCAGCGTGGCTGCTCTCTGTAACAGGATGGGATTTCTGGAGCTTTGTGGGTGCTGTTGCCAGAAGGCAGCAACAAAACATTATTAAGAAGTCCTTAACTCAGAAAGATTCACTTTTTGGGAAAAATAGTGAAAGATACAGGAAAGCAAAAAGTTAATGCCTGCAATAGGCTGTATTAGAAGCCCCTGTCTTTAGCTGATGGCTTAGCAGATACTAATTATCATTCCCCAACCCCCTGGGTTAGAGTTCCAGTTTTACCAAAATGGGAGTTAAAGGCTAGATTAAGGAAATGACGCCCTGCCTCAGCCAGGCTTGGGGAAGCCCCGGTGAGAATGAGCTGGTTCTTGATTCCTCCTGAGCTGTTCAAGCCATGTTCCTTCATCAGCCACCCTGGAGCACACAGGAAGGTGCAGTTTAATTGCAAGTTTCTCTGGTTGACTGAAGCCAGGAGAGAGACCGAAGGTGCCTCTGTCTAAAAACACATCAGCTGTAAAAATGCCTTAAAGCCTGTTTCCTCCCCAGGGTCTGTCCTACGTCGCTCAGGATGCAGTGCAGAGCAGTGAGCTGTGACTGCAGCAGGGCAGCCTGAGAGCGTCTTCCTTGGGAATGGCTCGTTACATGGAGCCATTACCCCAAAGTGGCCCTGAGCATTTTGGGGAGATGCTGGAAGGGGAGTGGTGATACCCCAAAGGCAGAGTGAGCAATGACCAGTACAAGAGCCAGGGTGTAAATCCAAGTGCTTAAACATAATCAGAAGTGTCCGATTTCGGAATCATCCACATATGGATGTGGGGCTCCCAAATGGGCAGGGAAATGTTTTACCGCTGGTGAGATACCAATGAGCTTAAAAGCTGCATCCCAATAAGGGACAGGCTCGGTGCCTGCCAGGCAGAGCTCCATGCTGCCGTGATGGTCTCACTCCTTGCCCCGCCGCCGCTCCTGCTAACAGGAGCCTGGCACAATTTTGGGTCACCCCATGGTTATGATTGTGCTCAATGGAAAGAGCCGCTTTGGAGGATGCTGTGCCCCCAATCAGCCTCCCAGCTGTTGGTGCCGCTGGCAATGGAGAGGTACCTGAAGGGCGTGAGCTGGCGTGGGTGGAGGGAGCAGCATCAGCCACCTGCCCTACGGTCCTCCCTCCCGGAGAGAGACACAACTCATGTAGCAGAGATGCTCCCATCACCAGGCTGTGAATAAAGAGCAGCGCCTCGCACCTAACAGGGTGTCCTGCGTGGCGGGACAGTGGGAGAAGTTCGGGTGCAGCAGCCGAGCAAGGAGGGTGGAGGGTGCACGGGGGCTGCTCTGCCTGCAGGGCTGGGAAGTTCGGCAGCAGGAGAGGGAGGAGGTCGATGAGCCGCTTGCCAACTGCACTGCAACAAACCTGGCTGAAATAATTGTAGTGTGGGTGATGCTGGGATCTCACTAGTGATTTTAAATGCAGAGGCTTTTGGAGCCAAGCAGTAACAGCATCATCTGTCTCATCTTCCCCCACCAGCAGCTACTAGTGGTGAACAATTAAGCTGCTCCTGTGGTTCCTTTGTAGCCCTTTCACTTTCCTTTGCAGCACAATCAGAGAAAGTCAAGCTGAGCGTGGCAGGTTTGAGTCTGATTCCCGTGAGGTTGTGTATTTGCATGTGAAAAGCACAACTTGGCCCCTTGCACCTGCCAGGTCTTCTTCTGGGGAGGCTGGGATAAACAGTGGTCAACTTTTGGGCGCAGACCTACAGGATCAGGGATAATTTGAAAATCTGTCAGTTCTGCTTCAGCCACTGTTGCCTCTGATCCAGCTCAGGCTGAAGATGATGAGCTTGGGTGGTTTCACTGCTTTCTCTTTTTCACCCTCCCCCTTGCAGGAGGGTTCTCCTAAGTCCTTGAAGCCACTGGCCTCCCTCACCTTCATGAACACCAGCGTGGACTGCCAGCCTCAGGGGCTGCACCCTGCCATCCCTGCCCTGGGGACCCTTCTCCTGCTGGGCTGCATCCTGCTGAACGGCATGAGCTTCTGGGTGTTCTGCTTCCGCATCAAGCAGTGGGATTCAGGCACAATTCTGCAGTTCAGCCTGGTCCTGGGAGATGTCCTGATCATCCCTGTTGCTCCACTCAGGATTTCCTACCTCAGCCTCGGCAACCAGTGGCCGTTCGGACAGTTTCTCTGCCAGTTCGAAGTCTTCCTACACAGCACCCACATATACAGCAGCATCTATTTCCTCACGCTCATCTGCATTCACCGGTACTTTGTTGTTGTACGATACAAGAGCAAGTCCCTCTGGAAGAAAAAGAGCTTCTTGAGAAAGCTGTCCTTGTTCGTCTGGCTCGTCCTCTTTGTCCAAGGGCTGCCTTTCTTCTTCCTCCTCAAGACTTCAGTTATTGATGGCTCGGCAAAATGCCTAAATATTCATCAGTCAGAGTTGTCCTCTGTTTACTACTTCTACAACACTGTTTTGGTTGTGCTCTCTTTCTTCCTGCCCTTTGCCGTTTCCTTGACTTGCGGAGTTCTGCTGGGAGCTGCCATTGCTAAAGTGGCAAAGAAAAGCTCCAGAGGCAAAAAGATGAAGAGCAGGTCTCTGCAGATGATAACAGTGTCTCTGGTGATTTTTGCCATCTGCTTTGGTCCCTTGCACGTCTGCAGGACCATTGCTGTCATTGTGAAGTACTACAGCATGTCTTGCAAGCTCTTGCACCGAGTAGAAGTTGCCTACTACATCAGCTGGGTGTTCACCATGGCAAACACCTGTCTGGATCCCCTGATTTATGTGTTTGCTAATGAGAAGTTTAAAAGGAGCTTTGCTGACTCCTTTCGCAAACGTTGGGGCACCAAGTGACTGCGAAAGGTCTGGGAGCCACCCCAGACCTTCCCAGAGAATCCTCTGGGGCAAGCTGCTGACGATCCGGGCCTCGAGCTTCCTCCTCCTCCTCCTGTTCTGTCCCAAGTCCCCAGAGCTACCAGTGGCAGCGCTGCAGGAGTTTCAGGGTTTCTCTGTGTCTCTCCAGTGTTACTGAGGGCATGTTCCTGCGGGCAGGGACTCTCCAGGCTCTGACTAGGCGCTGCTCCCGTCAGTACCCGGGGTGGCTGGGTCTCCCAAATGTGGGCTTCTTTACACTGCTGAAGTGGCTGAACCCCATCAGTGCAAGGGGGAAGTAGGAGGAGAATTTACACCTAAAGTCATAAATCATTAGAAAGCCCAGTGAAAACTGCCATGAATTTCCTGCCCGTGAATATTTTGTGTTTTTTCTTTTCCATCAGGAGCAGGGTCTGTGCAAGCGCTAAGCCGAGGAATGTGTGGGTCTGAGCCCAGCACCCCGGCACAGAGGAAAATAACCCACGTCCAGGCACTTGGTTGTCCCTTGGCCACCCAGAAGTTGGCACCTCGCTAGCCCTGGAGGCAATCCCGACCTGAGTGCCGTTGTGATGGGACCAGACATGCTTTTACCTATCAGTCGGCTCTTTCCAGGTGAACGTAAAAGGTGGCAAATGTTGAGTCATGGATGAGCAGTACAGGAGGGCGTTGCATGGATGGGCAAAAGTGCTTTATTAGCCTGGTAGGAAACCCGAATTTAGTCTGTTGGAAAGTTCTGAGAAACAAGAGTCTAGCCTCATCCCCAGAAACTTTGGTTTGAAAGCCTGCAAGGAGCTACCCCCATCCCACCCTGGGTGGCAGGCAGGGAAGCACAAGGCCTCTTACAAGGGTGAAGGATGTAGAAACCTGGAGACTAAATGCGAAGCCTGTGCCCATTTTGTTCTGGCACGTTGCCTGGTTTGCATGAAGTTGAAGGTGAGCAGGACCAGAGCCCTGCCTCCTGCCTGCTCCCATTCAGCCCTCCTTTTACCTTTGTGGCAGGGAACCAGCCTGGTGGTCTTCTCCTTCCTCCACTGCCCTGTGGAGATGGGTACCTGAGCCCTGGGAGCCCGACGGCCCCAGGACGAGCAGCTTCTCCTTCCAGGTGGTGGAAAGTGGCCCCTCTCTGCTGCTCGGGGAGGGAAGAGGGGAGGAAGTGGAAGAGACTGAGCTCATGGGGACAAAACTGGTGAGCTGGGTTGACTGAGATGTAGGAGTTGTGGGAGGCAGCATTTCTTGGGCTGGCCAGCATTTCTACTGATCAGAAATACAGTATAACTTTAAAAAATATTATAATTTTCTGTGGGGGATAGGGGCTTCTTTAACCCTGTGTTTCACGCTGGAGGATGCAAGGGGCCAGTGCCGGGGTCACTGGTTGCATGAGCTTCAAACTGGAGTTTCACAATGGAATGTGGGGTGCACAAACGATGTTACAGAGCCATAATGTCATTTCCTTCAGTGCTGTGTCCTCCAGCCCTTCCCCTGCCTCCATCCACCTCTGTGTGAGCGAGACCCAGCCAAGCAGAGCGGTGCTGAGTACGTACTGGTCACCTTTGAGCACGTTTTTGTGGTGTTATTGTGCTGCCAAATGTGGGCAGTGGAGCCAGAGCCAGGGGCCAGACAGAGGAGATGCTCTTCTAGTTAAGGCAACAACCTGGAAGTTCAGGGTTTATTTTTAGGCTTCGCTTTAAACTTACTCCGTGAGCACAAGACAGGATCTGTGTTTTGCTTCTCTGTCTCTCAGATCAGTCTAAATTGCCTTTTCTGTCCTGCCTCTTTCAACAGAAAACCTTCAGTTACAGATAGTAGCTGTGATTTGCCTTTCTATCAGCAAAGCCGGGCACAGAGATCATGGGTTTTGTCTGGGTTTTCTGGAGAACTCTGTAATATGTGCTGCCAATGTGTTTCTCCTAGAAACCGGTATCAAGGACAGGGTAGAAGTGACTGAGATGCGTTTTCTAACTTGGCTTTTCTCTACTAATTAATTCTTTGACTAATTCCCATCCGCCTGCCTCAGCAGGGGTTGCTGCGAAGCTTAATGGAATTTGTGTCTATAATGCACCTTGCAAGCTCCCAGGAAAGGTGGTGTTCCCTGCTGTTCGTAACACTCTTGATCCTGTTGCAAAACCCAGGCAGGCTGCAGAGCTCTGCCTCCACATAGGCACGTGGGTGGCAGGAAACAGCACCTTGGGTTTGGGCTCTTGCTTAGAGGAGGAAATACTTTTGTGAATAAGGGGACATTTTGTACATGTCTGTGGAAAAGGTGGCTGTCCCTGTCCTCAATCGCAGTGTTTGCCACCGAGCCCAGTGAAAAAGATGAAGCCTCGTATTTCAAAGCCCAAGTGATAAGTGATGGGGAGGAACTGAGTGGGGATAATCCCTTTTTATTCCACCAGGGAGCATAACTCTAATGATTTTGGTGCTAAACACTTCTCCAGGTCAACATTCACCCTTCTATTCTTAACTAACTTCCAGTTAGTAATTCACTCAGGACAACCAGCTTTACAACCCATAGTTGTTCAGGCAAGTACAGATATGGCAAATAATCAGGAACGAAAATGTATCTGCAGTCCTGCAAGTGACTGCGTCTCATCCTACTGATATAATTGGCTGAGGATAATCTTTGCATATTCTGTATTGGTATTGGGATCAATATTGGTTCTTTATCTAATCTTATTCTATTAAATCTGTTTATATTTAACCCCTGGGTTTCCTTGTTTTTTCCTGATTCTTCTTCCCGGGTGGGGAGGGGTCATCGGGTGAGAGAGTAATTGTCTGAATGACAATGTATTGTTATGGGTTTCTCAAACTGTAACAACGGTGCATTGAGTTGAGGTTTGCCTCGTATGATGCTGCAGCACGCAGCACACATGGGAGCAGGAGCAGGGGTGTTATAAACAGGTCCTGCTGCTGAGGCTGGAAAGCCACCCTTCAGTGCTTCAGCAGAAAGCTATCACATTGGGTGCAAACACTTCATTCTGCAGATTCCCTGATTTTCCCACAACCCTTCCTCCACCAGGGAAATATCAGCCTATTTGCATATTAAACAAGATGCTGGACGATGATTGAGAGGTTTTCTCATGAGGTCAGAAACCCTCCGAGCATTTTCAGCCCATGGGGGGAAGGAGTCCCTGGGTCCGGCTGGCTGCTGACGTAGGGTTGGGGAAAGCCCTCAGCTTTTCCGCGCTGCGCAGGGCTGAGGATCTGTTTCATCCATTGCATTAGGATCCTGGCAGCACCAATCTGGTGTGTGGGCAGCCCGCACTGACGGAGCCTGCTTGCCCTGCAGGAACAACGGCCACTAACCTACATTTTTAGCTGGTGACTCGCAAAGGTGCTTCCTGTTTATAGGATGATAAAACGTAACCACAGCCTGGATGAACATGTCATGCCAAAGCTAACCTCATCCCTCTGTGATGGCATTTACTGGATGATGCCATTACTTGGTGGTATTGGGAAAGTTTTCATCTCCTCTTCCACAGGGTGGTCGAGGTGGGAAGGGACCTCTGGAGGTCATCTGGGCCACACCCCTGCTCAGGCAGGGCGACCCAAAGCTAGATGGCCAGGCGCATCTCCCAAGGCAATGGATCATGTCCACCGCCCCAGCCCCTCTCCCACCCGATGGACCCCGTAGGCCTTTG
>RSEF01000001.1:77027824-77042733 GCA_003993805.1 Himantopus leucocephalus | reverse complement strand
TAAAGGTCCCTTCCAACCTACACTATTCTATGATTTTGTAATCATGAATGAGGCAGCCCCACATGTTGAGCTGGTCATCTGAGTTTGTTGGCAAATGCAAACCAACTCTCACTCATACCCCATGTGATAACAGAGACAAGGAGCCCAGGAAGCCCACGGTGATCTTTCTGATCATACTTGGCAGTGGTGCTGTACACATTGTGGAAGAGGCTGAGGACTAGGGCTATACTTCCAATATCAATTCAAGTGAAAATATGACTACCTTAAAAAGCCCCCAACCTTAAATATAGTTTGGCATAATAAAAACTAAAGGTGTTTCATTGCCTACTTCTAAATACCATCACTATCTACAGGTATTTCATTTTTATAAACCCACATCTGTAACCTTATAATTCTTGTAAATATTATCAAACAAACCTCGTGACAAACACATTTCTAATGACACCATAAAGGGAGGGAAAAACAAGGAGAAAAAAAAAAAGTCACAACGTGGAGATTATCTGAGGAGTGAGGTGTGAAACACCCAAGTCAAAGTGACAAAGAAATAAAATGAAGGTGTCTCTGGCCAAGTTGCATGAAAAGCCAACTGTGTATGGATAGTTGGATGGTTAATGAAAGATTGAAAATGAAAAGTCCCTCAAAGTAGCCAAGGTTCCCTAATGACAAAACCAGATTCAGATAGAGACTTTCAAAGGATGTTAAAAGGAGCTAGCTGCTGAACCTTTAGTGCATTCAGGCTTCTTTGAAAATCCAAATCATAGTATGTACTGAGAGACTTGAAAGGAGAGTTAATGATGAAACCTGTAGAGATTAAAACAAAAAGTAACTTTCAAAACTTTGAATGCTCCCTTGAGACCAAAAGCAAGCAGTAGGTAGTCTGGAACCACTCATTACTGTAATCAAAAGTCTTGTCAGTATTCTCAGAAACTAAAAGAAAATAAGTAAAAAAACAACAAAAAACCCCCCAGGGAATAGTGTGACTGCAGGTGATTTTGACTGATTTGAGATAATGACTGAGAATTCCATTTGGCAAAAAAAACATAAGGGAAAAAAAACAGGTTAGACTGGAAAAAGGCCCTTCCTGTTCTGAGGCTTTTCCATGGCTAAAGAAGATTAAAGAGTGAAATAACAGCAGCAACAGCCTCTAATATATTTTTGTAAATAACCGATAGTTTCGTTAAACAGATTGGTAAGCCTGAAGCTTTCATCAGGCACGGAGCAAAGCTGAACTAAAAAGATTTCTTAGATTTATAAATGAGAAAAAAATCATTGAGGTAGGCACAACGTGTGATATGTAAGGGTAGAGGTTATTGAATCCACTCCCATAAACAATAAAATTCATCTTTGCTATAATTATTTCACAATTAACTGAGACATCATTTCAAACATGGGGATGGTTACACTGTATGAACATATTGTTAGGTTAAATTTTACAGAGGCTCTCTATACTAAATTTTACCATTTGTTTTTCTCTCAGAGTGCCATTCTTTTTTTTTTTTTTGCTAAATGGCATGGATTTCTAGTCCCAGACATTGCCATTATTTTCTACTAAGTTGCATAGGTTTCAAATTAATCAGAATTTGCTATGTTCTTTCGACCAGAAAACCTCAAACAAAATTCAAGTCCTACCTTGAAGAACTTTACTTTTTTAAAAAAACCCCAAACTCACAGTTAAAGGAACAACATCCCTAAAAAAGCCACCAAACCAAACCAAACTAAACTAAATTAAAAAACCACAACCTTCAGTTTTCCTCTGATGTATCACAGTGCTGCTGTAATCACTGTAAATGCAATCTGTTCCACTTAGTTAAATTATAACTTTTTCATCCACCGAGTTTTAACTTTTCTTAATGTCAGCTTCATAGCTTGAGATTTTGAGTTTGTGTGGAGTTATACTGGGCAAAACAAAGTTCTGCAGAAATGGTGAGCAAAACAAAGTTCTCTTAAAAAGCTAAATGTCTCCTCCCTCCTGTTCACTCAGAGTAGAGAGCACTGAGCACCTGAAGCCTTTATGCTGATCTAAGTCAATGCCAGCTCAGAGAAAAAGGTGCCACCAGCAGAAATCTTCCAGGTGTTTCATGTGAATACTAACAATTGTGGGATCTGACAACATCCCTTCCTAAAATCATGCTGTTATTCATCTAATTTTTTAAGAATTCTTTAATTTTTAAGAATTCTTTAAACAATTCTTTCAGAATTCTGTTGAATCATTCCAAAATTCCTACCATCTCTTTACACTTTTTCTTAAAACCTGTTGTCAAGCAATTGGGTTCTTGAAGGTTTCTTGAAGGCTCATTTTGAAGAGATGAGAAATTTAATGATTTTTTCTCCTCAATAAACCCTGAAATAATGTCACTGAAGAATTGCCAGAAAGGGAGTTGTAATGAGGTTAGCAGTAGTTGACACTGATAGGTTTATACAGTGTCTGGCCTAAAGAAACTGTTCATCAAACAACCACTAACGTAGGAGCAAATCACTCAGTTTGAGCAAAATGTTTTTGAGGAACAATTCCAGGTGTCTATCCATTCATAGCACTGATTACCACTTCCATAAAAGTTCAAACCAGAAAGAGATGCAAAACTGCATTTTAGGCCCATTTTTTATTCCCCAGGATTTCTTTCACACCAGTGACTCATAACCTACTACTTCAGGCATCAGCAACTAGCATCCTAATGTTATTTACCAACATCCTAAACTCCTGAGGCATTTTAGCATCACTTTCCTCCATGATGCAAGAATGTATGAGGATCCTAAGGATTTTGATGCAGGTCCTGTATAATTCCTGCCAACTGCTTGTGCATTGTTCCTGTAATTACAACTTCAAATCATGGAGCAACTAGCAAATGTCAATATTACTATTGACACACCATCTGCTTTTTAGATTTATACAACAGTGTAGATAGACAAGAAAAGCTGTTTTAAACTTTCTGCCACTAGAGAAGTCTCCTCTAGAACGATGTTCTCAAATCAGCTCCTTTGAAACAGAAACTTACATTTGTTAAATGAATCATTGCAAAGGTGGCGTTGACACTGCATGGTGAACTAAGCCAATTTTAATCTTGCTTAGATAATGACCCTGGATTTGTCATTGGCTTTTCACAGGAAAGCATTAAGCATATGAGGTAGGTGCCATGAAAGTTAGTGAACTTTGATCACACAGTGAAAAATAAGACCTTGAAACTTTTAGTTTTGGCAGGATGTAGAAGACATGGAAAAGCACTCCCTTATAACGCTGACAGTTTTTACCAATTTAAATGCCACATTAGTGTATTTTATGTGTGTTGCCTTGAATGTACTGTCAGATTTCATTATCTGTTTTCAATGCATGCAAACATAAAGTTAATCATTTAGCCATCTTACACAATCAGTCACAAGTTAGTGACAACTGAAGTTGTATGTGCACGTCCACAGAAGTTCACTATATCCGCAGTGTGAGGTCATACAAAAATGACTGGTCTTCTAGCTACTTTCTAGTGGAGTCTAAGTACTAAATCAAACGACAGTGGCCTTGCTGTAAGAGCTCTATTGTTGTCATGCATACGTATTTGAAGAACACAGTGTCCTATTTCTAGCACTGAGGATTTTGAACTTTTTTTTTAAATAAAGTGTTTGTAGCCTCTTCAGATGAAAATCACATAAACATATAAAAATTGCTATTCATTCAATTTCACTGTTAGAAATTAATGAGACAAATTAATCACAGAATTTCAGACACAAATACTTAAAATTACCATGAACGCATCACCGTGTTCTATGCTTGAAAAATTGCTGAAAGACCCTCAGATTGTGTTATTCAGTTGATTGTCACCAGCACTGAGTTACATCTTATAATCTTGCCCACAAATTTTAAAATGCAGAATCTGATTTTAAATTAATTGAGCTGACCCATTTCTCACCAACACTTTCAATTTCTAGTTTTTTCAGTGTCATCCTGTTCTCTAACATCATTGTACACAGTTGAGAATTTTTCTACCTATAGAAACTTTAAGGAACTTTTCAAGTCAACACCCAGTCTAAGTCCTGAAGGGTTTCATACAAATTAAGGGACTTTCATTTAGTTCTTGAAAGGGTCATAAGATAAAATTTTAAAACTTTGGTAGAAAATTTCTTAGTTTGAGTTTTGAAAAATTTGAAATATAAAAAAAAATGTAGAAACAGAAAAGACGAAAGTGAAATTTAAAAATAAGAAGAAAGAAAGAAGAAGGAAATCAAGGGAAAATGTGAAATTTTCATCAATTTCCAAGGATTTAAATGACAGATTATGAATCAGAGAACACAGAACCACAGGTTTTATTGCTTTTCTTTCAGTGACTAGCATTAGCAATGCTATGCCTTTAGGGCAAACCAACAACGTGCCCAGAAACTCAAGTTCATACGGGCTAATGTCCATAGCCACTTGGCAGTATTTGGCCTGAGGCACCCCTTTGAAAATATTATTCAATTAGACTTAACATTCCTTCATCAGCTTTATTTTACAGAGGAATATGATGACATTCCCTCATCTGCTTCATCTTAGGTCTCTCTTAGCAATTACATAAAATGTCCCACCAGAGGACTTTGTAACTCAAAATATCCATGAAACACTTCTATGCTTTTCTGAGGTGTACTTGAACATCAATCTTTTCAACAAAGGACAATTAAATCCAAAAAAACTCTTTTTTTTTTTTGGTGTTATTCCTGGAAAAGAGCATTAATATATGCTAAAGTTTTGAAAAGATACAAAAGCCATTGAAGATTGTGACCAATAATTCAGAATTTGCATGTTTTAGGTAGTTACAAATCTTCAGAGATTACTTATTAAGTTACTAGTTCTGAAAATGGCATCTCAGTATGCCTCAATATGCGCTGTTAGAAGATGAGTCACATGCCACTGAAACAAACACTCAGACTCAGATTTAAAATTTACTGGGTTATTACAGTTTTTTATTCCTTTGGTAAATGTCCTTGCTGAACACAGACAGCAACTCTGTTCTTTACTTAAGCTCCCACAAATCTCCTCAAGTCTGTTGGATATTTAAATCTAGGCATTTGCCTCATTGAACAGATTCAACTAATCCCTGAAGCAACACACATATGGATGCAGTAACCTCTTTAGTAATTTGTTCAAATGCTCTGTATGCTTGCCATCAGTGCCAGTGTCTCTCATTTAAATCAAATAAAATACCAGTGTGTTTCTTATGAGAGAAAATCATAGATCTTAAGCAATACAATAAATCATCACTGAAAAGCTGTTCTGCTTGCTGTTCCCCCAGAATTAACTTGGAGTAATTCCTGGATTTAAAGGGATTCCGGAAATCACTAAAGTCTTAGTGATCCTAGCTGAAAACTGCAACCCTTGTCACTTCAGGTGATCATAAACAGTGTAGTCAACCTTTGAGAAATAATACTTTATCAGGAAATCACCATACTCTTTCATTCCTCCTTTTCTCTTTACCTTCTCCTTTTCCCTTTACCTTCGTCTTTTCCTTCTAGTGCTCCCTATTTCTTTGCCGTGAGTTTTCCTTACACTGATCACTCCTCTGCAGCAGGAAAAGGGAGTGAAAAATATGGTATAAAAACCAAAAATACTTTCCGTGGTCATGCTCTTTCCCTAGTCATGTTCTTTCCTCAAAACATTTCAACTTGTACTGTGTCTTAATGTACCACAGCTAGGTCTTCCAAAGCAACCTTTCACACTTTACTGGCAAAACAAATAACATATAGGGTCCAAAAATGGTTACATCGGGAAGGGGGAGGGATTTAAATTAAAAACCAACTACACATAAGAGCAATTAGTTTTATAATACATATTTAGAACATTAACATGACTTAAACCTTTTTCCACCCAACATTTGTCATTTTTCTTGCTTTAGCTAGTGTACAATTGCTTTCTTTGACATATAAAGATCATGTTACTCCATTCATACATTTAAAGAGACAGTATGTCACACAGAAAAAGTAATCCGTACTACAATTTAAAGAATAAATACCAAATATTTTCACAATTTACTTCCCCTGTCAACACTTCTTTTTTCCTTTGAAGATCTTATTTATCCCTTATCACTACAGTAACAAAAAGCCAAAAAATATCTGTATGTATATAGCTATTTAAAGAAGAAATAATTTTAGTTAATTAGCTAATAATTAGCAGGTAATTGATATATATTGACATGCTTCAGTTTGAGGCAATAATCCCCTTTGATCTTCAGGTTGAGAAAAATAAAAAGTTCCAAGGTATCAGTGGTGTGGACGTTGATAAGTGAGATATCAATCGTGTCAACACAAGGCAAATGAGAAAGGTACACAGAGTCCTACAGTAGGTCTAAGCAGGTACTTCCATATACAATACTACAACACCTAAAAATAAATCTCAAAAATACGAAGAGAGGTTTCTCAAAGAACATTTCAATTCTACAGTTCAGTTCTAAAAAGTAATAAAAGAAATAAGAGGGCAACAACAAATGTGTTCTCAGGGACTCAAACTTACAAGATCATGGAAAAAAATCCTGCACTGTCATGGCAAAATGACAGCGGGCATATTGGGTAACAGTTACTGAATATATTCTTGATAGGAAAGCCACTTTTTACCCTCTAATTTTTACCACTGCAGTTAGTTGCGGGATAGAGGCAAAGAGTTGGCAGGCTTATTATGAACACAAAAGACACCTTACATTGCATGAGTCACCATAAAGATCTGTGGAAACAATAACATTCGTGTTCAGTTTGCCTGACTTTCATTCCATGGAATTCTTTTCTAGATCTATTTTTGTATTTCAGATTTTTTAAAAAAGCAAGTCACTCAGCAAATACTACTTTTGAGTGATGGCACGTGCTCGCTGGCACATGGTCACTGATGAGTGCATGATTAAGCAGTTTGCAATATGGAAAATTTTTGAGTTTAAGCTTCCCGAAATGGCCTACTTTTTCATTTGCTTTGAGAGCGCTTGGGTAAACTTTGGCACTTGACATAAAAAAACCAATTTTGTAAGACTATAAAACAGCACTTGAGTTAAGAGTACATGTGTTAATTGGTTCTTGCCCTTTGATCCTCATCTAACAAAAACACTGATTCTCCAGAACAAGCTGTGCCATTATATCACTGCCACAGCCCTTGTGAAGTTGAACCAGTCTATTAAAAGACCCCAGCTTGCTTTGCCCAAGCCGGCCAGGAACATAGCACTTATGCAATGCAGGATAGCAATCTGATCATGTCTTAAAAAACCCTTGTCAATGGGCTAGGTTAAGTGAACAGTCAGGGTAGTGTCATCCTCAAGCAGCTACACATATCTCAAATTGGAGAGGTCTCGCCTCTGGCCAGTCTGGGACCATTGCAAAAGCTCGTGTGGACCTGTTTGTAAATGGCTGTATAGATACATTCCCTGTGTCCTTCACATTATTATAAGAGAGATTGCTAGAGCTGCCTATAATTAAGGCTGGACAACAGTCATCTTTTGAATAACCTGCTTTTTGGTTACCTCTGCCCATCTTCTGTGAAAAAAGCTGGGAGATGTTAGCCCATGTAAAACAAATGTTAGCAAACTTATTTCAAAATTATCAAGGTATTTTGTGCTTTGAATTAGGGGAACGTGAATCAGGGCATGTTCCTTTTAATAATCTGACCAAACCTAGCTGCATGATAAATCTTGGTAGGGTCTGGGGGAATCCAGTTTCACGCATAATCAATGCAAACTTGCTATAATTTGACAGAAAAAAAGGTTACCAAACATTTTATTTTCAGTAAGAATTCTCAAACTTCTGACCTGTTTTGTATTGACTAAACTGCACATTTACAAATCCCTATGTTTAAATGACTTATTACAGGGTTAGAGTGGCAAACCTTGAGTTGCCTTGAACAGTTTCTTAATTCTGTCTCGTAAAAAAAAAAAAAAAGAAAAACAGACCAAGAACCTTCTTCTAGTTGTTGTATTCATAAAGATCCCTATTTCAGTATCCAGGTAGGATTAAGGAAAAAGCCCAATTAAATTTCAGAGAGAACTGATTCTGTATCACAGGAGGGTCACTTTGCAGTGTCACCTTAAGAATGAGATTGAGTAGGAATTAATAAACCAATTGAGAAATGGGGTGGGAGATGAGGGAATAGAGGGGACTGAAGTCAGGGTAAGGAAAGACAACTGTACAGGAAGAACTAATGTTACCTACATAATTCAAGGAGACTGAAACCAGAAAAGGAGTAACTGAATGGGAAGCCAGAGAAAATGAACAGAATCAGTGAACAACAAAGTTGAGATAGAGAACAGCTCAAGTAAGAATCTGGAGAGATTTGCTTTGAATGAACATTGTGACTGGGAGGGGGAAGAGCCTAAAAAGAGGTCACACACAGAGAGTACTTTGTGCTCGAGTGAGGAGCTCTCAACAGCAAAAATGGTTCATCATCCCCATTGCTCTCTGGCTAGCAGTAACTTTTGCAGTCCAATGTATGTATGTATTTTTTGCTAGTACTGGTGTACCAGAGAATGATTACATGCACTACTAGTCAGCACTATTTCAATTTAGATAACAGAAGACTTCTTGCAGTTAATGTAAAATCATCAATCCATGCTCAGGATCCACCTGTGTATTAGTATGATGTCACATGACAAGATGTATTTTGTTTTTCCTCCAGTTAGTTTTCCTTAAAGCCAGGAACATGCATAATGCTCAAGCACTGCACCCAAACGACACTGAGCAAAGAAGTTGCTAAAGGAAACAAGCTTTAATACGTATTTTCCTCATGCAGTGTTTAGGTGAAGTGTTCATGTATTAGATCTCGACAAGATCAAATTCACTGCATGGCACGGACTGTCCTTAGAAGATGAATCAAAGTTCTCGATAATAAATATTGTTGTCTGTGGAACTTCATTTTGTCCTCAGATTGAAAGGTCAGGAAGTGAGCAAGACAAATTACTTCTGGGGAGGGGAACAAAAAGAAAAAAACAACAACAAACAAACAAACAAACAGAAAAAAGAAACACCTCTTCCACTTCAAGCATTTTGAGCATCCAGGCAGTATAAAGTCTCTGATTCTGCAAGAAAATTCTTGTGTTAGGTCATTGAAATAATTTTTTTCAAGACCAAGGTCAAGAGAATAACAGTGTGGAGGGAAATTATCAGTTAACTATTTCCTGGGTTTTCACGGAATCACACAATGGTTGAGGCATGAAGGGACCTCTGGAGGTCATCTGGTCCAATCTCCCTGCTAAAGCTCGGCCACCTAGAGCCAGCTGCCCAGGACCATGCCCAGACAGCTTTTGAATATTTCCAAGGATGGAGACTTCACAGCCTCTCTGGGCAATCTGTGCCAGTGCTTAGTCACCCTTACAGTAAAATAGTGTGTTCTGAGGTTCAGAGTGTCACTGTCATGTCACAGAGGGCTGCCACTAGCCCCCAGCACTAGCCCTGGTGATGTTGTGCACATATCATAATGGGCAGAATGGTGGTGGTGGCCAGATCACAGGAGGGTTGGTAACATGGCAAGCCCAGGATGGGTATAAAAAGGGCTGCACCAGCCAAGGCCGACAGACGAGTATGCAGGTGAACGCAGGCAGGGAGAAGAGACCAGGGGGTTAGGTTGCTCCTCTTTTCTTCCTTATTCTGTGTATTATAGCCAGATGCCTGGGCAGGGACATGACCAGTTCACAGCATGGTCCTGTCCTCTACCTCCTCCAACACTCAGCCAGAGCTCTATAGGACAGATAAGACAGCCCTGTCATGATCTTGCAGGGACCTGGAAGTTCCCCACAGCCATTGGCAAAGGGAGATCCCCAACATTTTTCCTTGGGTGGGCAAGGGAGGGCTGGGCCCCACATGAGCTTCTGGCACTAACTTTAGTGATTCTATGGCCGTGTCACAGCTGGCAGAACACTTGAGGTGGCCTATGTCACAGGGGGATCAGTGGTTGGCCTGAGATGGGTACCTCCTGCCTGTCTGGGAGATGTGGGATGAATATCATTGGTCTGAGGCTGAGAGAGTCCTGAACAAGGAAGCAGGATTTGTTTGTGGTGACAGAGGGTATCACCTCTGGTTGCTGATTCTCCTGTTTTTAACAGGCTCAGCCATGGACAGGAATGTGACCAGATCGTGACATGCTCCTGATCTCTCCCTCCTCTGCCAGTCAGACTAAGAGTGTTGTAGCTTTGTACAAGGATATTGACCTAAATCTGAGAAAACGCACATAGCCCCAGTCCATACCATGTCATGGTCCTATAGGCAGCCGGATTGTCCCCACAGTGTGAACAAAGGGAGCTCTGCACCACCTACCTTCCTGTCATGGTCTTATAGTCTCACAGGAAACTGGAAGATCCCTCACAGCTGTGGACAAAGAAAGAACTGCACCACACACCATCTCTGTAACCTGTCAAATTCTCCCTGGCAAATGGAAGTTTCCCTTAGCCATGGGCAAAGGGAGCTCTGAACCACACAGCATGTCTCTAACCTGTCATGGTCTCACGGTTGTCACAGGCAACGGGAAGATCTATACAGCCATGGACAAAGGGATTTCTGCACCACCCATCATCTCTGTAAACCAGTCATGGTCTCCAGAACTGGAAGGTCCCTACAGCCTCTGACAAAGATAGCTCTGCATCACCCACCCTCTCTGTAACCTGTCACGGTCTCCTGTTCTTCACAGGCAACTGGAAGGCTCCCAAAGCTGTTCACAAAGGCAGCTCTGAACCATTCACCACCTCAGTAACCTGTCATGGTCTTCACAGGCAACTGTAAGGTTCCTACAGCCATGGACAAAGAGAGTGCTGCACCATCCACAACCTCTGAAACCTGTCATGGTCTCATCTTCTCACAGGCAGCAGGAAGATCCCCATAGCTGTAGGCAAAGAAAGCTCTGAACCCCCCACCCTCTCTGTAACCTGTCATGATTTTCACAGACCACTGGAAGATCCCCAGAGCTATGGGCAAAGGGAGATCTGAACCCCCCACCATTTCTGTTTTATTTCAAGGTCTCCCTGGCAACTGGAAGGTCCCCACAGCCATGGACAAAGGGAGCCCTGGTATTAATCTTTATCAGTATTCAACATATGAAACAAGAACCATTGTGAACTAACATTAAAATATCTTTCTTAGCTCTTCCTTGCTGATTTCCTAGATGATTGTTCTCCCAGAGAGCGCAATGGAAATTTATTAATATTCATTGCTCGGCCCTGAGGACGTATTTACACTTCCCATCTTTTTCCTGCAGAAAATGTCAAAGGATAAACTTAGAGGCTTCTTCTGCACATATGTCATGAGTGAATTTCTTTGTGAAGAACTCACTACACCTAACTCTAAAAACTAGACACTGTTTTGTTTTTTTTTTACGATCAATATTTATTTTTTGAAATAATGGAAATACTAAGAAAAAGGTCTCAATTAACTTTTCTAAAAAATTGTTTTTACACTTTGAAGATTAAAAAAACCTGTCACATCTGTAATACTTTAAAGCATAAGAACCAGTTCTAATAACTGCATGGAAAGTACTGCATTCTGAAAATGTTATTGTGAATTCAATTCAATTTCAATTTTAATTTAATTTCAACTTTCTTTTCACATCTTGAAAGCAACAATAAAACAGCATATGAAACTTGCTAGACCTACCATTGGTCTTTATACCTTTGTCAGTTTTATGTTCCACACTTTCTTCCTGGCCAATACAAGTCTCAAATACCCAGTCAGCACCACTGCTGAGCACTATGTTACTGCCTGCAATAACACTCAACAGAAGCCGTGTTAGAATATATAAAGTGCTAGATGAAGTGTTCATTTTGCAGAGTATATCTGAAACTGCATATGGCACTGGAAATCATTAATGTATTTTATATTTTTCTTTTTTTACAGTGGTTCAGTTCTCCTGTTGTAAATGCTATAATACAAGCCCCCTGGAGACAGGATAATAGAGATAAATAATGGGTTTGAAATGCTTAGATATCAGAGTAATGATCCATATAGACAGATTTAAAAATTTTGTTTTCCAAACAAGATTTCCCGCCACCATTCTGTATTAAAAAAGAAGAAAGGAAAAAACAAAAAAAAAGGACTTGAGGAGAGACCTAGAACAAATAGGAAAGAAGAAACTATGAAATATCTACTCATTAACAGCGCTCTATCTACTCTGCAATCTGAAAAGGAGGAAATCCTCTTTTCTAGGGATTAAGAACAGGGAAGAAAAATGGTGTCTGTTACGGGACTACATGGTATGTCATAACATATAGCCACTGGAAGCAGTGGAAGTTGCGGTACATAAGACTGCACAAATAACCTTAATTCCAGTGTTTCCTGTTTTCCTGGAGCTTGACTCCTACTATACTGATTTTAAACAAAGCTTTTTATGCAATGTATTCTTATAGAGAATGGTGCTATCTCTGCCTTCCTTTTTTACCTTTGCACCTGTATAACTGTTTTTTTACTGGAGTTGCTGAACTCTTACTTTCAGGCAAAGCCAAACAGTGCAACTACACCTATGAGTAAAGTAGCACAGCCTTATAAGAGTTACCACCAGATATTTCTCTGAAGAGTTGCCACTTTTTCTTTTTTTTTGTGTGTCTCGCAATAAGACCTTTCAATGCTTTCTCTGAGTACTGCCAGAGTCAGGTGAGGGAGGGCCAGAGGGGTCCGAAAGGGGACCTACCACTGCTCAGAGGCAGTCCTTTACCAGCAGCCACCCCACTTCCCTCTGAGTCTGTCTTACAGCTGTTCACCAGCCTTCTCCATAACCCACTGCTCCTTTTCTACATCTTGGGCTTGTCAGACATGTAGGATGAAGATGGTGTGGCTGCCCATAAAACACTGAGAGGTAGCACATGAGCAAAGGAATGTTTATCTTTCTACAAACCAAGTTCCTAAACTTTGAGTCTAACTGTTGGTTTCTTTACACTGTTTCTAGCAAGAAATGAAGGACAATAGCTCTCTTCCTCTCACTAGCACAGTAAGTAGCTATAGAGGATGGAAAACGTCATCTCCAATCTCAATTTAAAAAAGTGCATGCAATTTAAGAAACATTTGCAACTACAAGGATCAGAATTTCAGTAATGACCTGTGAAATCAAGTTGGGGTCACCCTGATAAACAAAATGATTTGTTTATATCTGCAAGAAAAAAAAATAGCCATACTTTAAACACACACAATTTGCTTTTCTTGTGTATCATTATGTAAGAACAAGTATATTAACTACAGAAGAAAAAAAATCAGAATTGTAACAGATTTTTAGTCATGAAAATTAAGAGTTAAACTCTTCACGGTAACTTCTCTGCAGGACTTCTACTGGTTATTGCATATATTTTAAAAGTAACATAATGTAATCCAAAAAACAAAACTAAGTCATGTTGTCTACGCACACTGAAATAGCAAGCTCTTCAAGGCAGGTGATTGTCCCACTCTACACTGCACCGCTGCAGCCCACCTTGAGTACTGTGTGCAGTTTTGGGCACTTTAATATAAGAAGGACATCAAACTGTTAAGAGTATGTCCAGAGGACGGTGACCAAGAAGGTGAAAGGTCTCGAGGGCAAGACTTACTTGGTTTGTTCGGCTTGGATATGAGAAGGCTGAGGGCTGACCTCATTGCAGTCTACAGTTTCTTCAAGGGAGGGTAGCAGAGAGGGAGTTGCTGATCTCCTCTCTCTGGTGACCATTGATAAGACATGAGAAAATGGCATGAAGCTGCATCAGGGGAAGTTCAGAACAGACATCAGGAAAAGGTTCTTCACTGAGAGGGTGGTCGGTCACTGGAACAGGCTCCCCAGGGAAGTGGTCACGGCATCAAGCCTGTCAAGTGTTCAAGGAGCATCTGAACGGTGCTTGGTCATATGGTTTAGTTAAGGTAGTCCTGCAAGGAGCAGGGAGGTGGACTCGATGCTACTTATGAGTCTCTTCCAACTTTAGAGGTTTGAATTCAAATGAGTTCTGGCTGCTAAAGGGATCTTATATTTGTTTTTTTCTCCTAAATGTTTTAAACTAAATGTTTAATCTAACTACAACAATTTCACCATTTTGAGAGTTTTTCAACTTATATGAGTACATTAAATGCAGAAATGTTAAGGTAGATACTGTGAGTGAAAAATGTCATGCTTGAATTCCTTGGCAATAGAGCAAGCTATCAAAATACTGAAATATAAATGTTACTAGAATGACTGGTATGTTGGCCCGGTTTTGCAATAAGGTGTTCGGTGAAAGATTTTCATTCTCTTGATTCGGTTCTCTCAGGTGGTTCACATGGCTCACGTCAATGATTTTTTTCAGCTGACACTTGCATAAGTAATTTGAGATTTNCAGCTGACACTTGCATAAGTAATTTGAGATTTAAGCTTGTTTTCCTACTTATACAACAATCATTTTCAGAAACAACATTTTCATATATGGAAAAACACAAGAAGGAGAACAGGAAAAAAATATCTGCATTTTTCTTTCATTCACTATTCCCCCCAAAATCACTGCTTTTTTTAAAAAAGTAAGCCAGTGAGCTAATGAAATGTTCTTGTGCGTTGTACAAGAACACCTACAAATATATACTGTGTGCATTTTCTGTGCTCCTTTTCACAAGTCCACAGATACTTAAAAAATAGCAAAGCCTCTGGTCCAATATGCTCAAGGCAATTGAACAGAAAATGCACAATAATTAATAGCAAAATAGGTTATTATTCCTTTTTGCCTTCTTACACACATCAGTGGGACAAATTCTGTACAATAGTATTTTACTGGTACTACTATAAGTCAAACAAACCTTGTATTCTATGGGTCTGCCCCTCTTCTCCACTTCTTTTTCTGTATTCTACTGTCCTGCTGCTCACTCTGGAATCTACTAACAGACATCTGACTGAGTTTAAAATAAGGAATAGAGTCAGTATCACCCAGCTTACCATCAGTCTCATGTATGCCTATGAATGAGAGACAACTGTTAAAGACTGACACCAAAGATGCAAAAGTACAAAAAAGAATGAGAGTCTA
>RSEF01000001.1:77004843-77026824 GCA_003993805.1 Himantopus leucocephalus | reverse complement strand
CTCGGCCCATCGATCCAGCCTGTCCAGATCCCTCTGTAGAGCTTTGCTACCCTCAGGCAGATCAACGGTCCTCCCCAACTTGGTGTCATCTGCAAACTTACTGAGGCTGCACTCAATCCCCTCGTCCAGGTCGTTGATAAAGATATTAAACAGAACCAGCCCCCGTACTGAGTCCTGGGGAACACCACTTGTGACCGGCCGCCAAATGGATTTAACTCCAGAACCATGCTCCAGAATCTCAATATCTTTCTTGCAATGAGGAGCCCAAAACTGAACACAGTAATTGAGGTGGGGTTGAGTACAGGAGACGAAGCTGTGTTCCCAAGAGGCTTCGGCACACACTGCAGCCATCTGCTCTGCAGCTCAATTCCCACCACTGGTCCTTGCTGATGCTTGTCAGAGATTTCTTGACCTTTTTTCAGATGTTTGGCACCAAGAAAGGCTTCATTTCTATTAGCAATTACTTCCTTATTTTTGATCATATGGATTATTTTGTAATTTATTAAGATTGCCTTAAAATGTTATAGGCAGTTTGGAAAATAGTATCTTAAAATCAGTTTTTGAATATAATTTAGCTTAAACAGAACAAGGTAAAAAATGGACAATTTGCCATTAACAAAATTTGAAACGGAAAATTTTGACTGTTAAAATGCCATTGAAATGTAAATTGGCAAAAAAAGTAGAAAGAGTTTCTGTAAAAAATGAAGTTTTAAAGGCAAACTGTTCTAGCCATTTCTTGAATCTCCTGTTCCAACTACAAAGCACATTTTTTAAGTGCTCTGAGTTATTGGGAAAAAAGCAACATATGTGTATCTACATATATATATATAAAATGTGTATACATACATATACATAACATATGTGTGTATATATACACACATATGCACATGTATATCAGCCGGCATAAGAGACTAAACATGACTCTCCTCTGGGAATGGGGTGAGTGAAACCAAACTTTGTGATAGATACAAGTGATTACCTGAAAAATACGAGCAAAATATTGCTTTTCACTAATAACTAAAGGATCACATCACAGGTTGCCTGAAGCCTCCTTAAATTGGATTTTGCTGCCTCAGTCCCACACGCAGACTCAGCAGTGATCAATCTATCGTCCTAAAATCAATAGTTACTCCTATGAATAGCACGAAAGGTCCCGTGACAGCTGGAGTTGGGCTGCGGGCGTGCTCATTGCCATGGAAAACTGAGCAGAAGGAAGAAGGAGAAAGGAGATCAGGAGTGGTTTGTGTGGTCTGCATCTTGCTCTAGTAATTAATTCCTTACGGTCAAATAGATTATACTATTATTCCTATTCTTATACATGTCATAATAATGTCAGTTAAACAAAGCATTACTGGGGTAACGTTGGTCTCTCTGTATTATAATATATGGTCATAAATTGGAAGCACAATGCTGGTCCATGACAACCACAAGAAGCGGGATTCTTGAATCCAGCTGAGCAGCTGAAAAGATGACATTTTAATATCGATGGCAGAACCAATTTAGAATTGAATGTGGAAATAAACACAGAGCTGCAAATGGAAAAATGTAATTAGAACACGCCCTAAGTTAGGAATCAAAGTTACACATTGTCATAAACAGAGTTCGCTTTCATCATGCAGTTATAAACTCCCACCATCTGTTCTTCGATGGGGATGGGAATACTCTGCCATTAACAAGAGAGTTATTCATGGGAGCAAATGGGCTGAAACAGGGTCTGAGGAGAGGAGAGGGGTTTCCACTTGGGTTATGGATTACTAAAAAGAGCTTGCAGAGGGCACGTGCACGTAATGCAAAGAGAAGGGATGAGCACACCTACAAGAGCGCAAACTGAACGTATATTGTTTTTCACCTTTAGGGTAAGGATGTGCAAGCCAGAAAATTCCCTTTGCAACTGAGAAGATGATTTCTAGATTTGAAAAAGAATAAGGAGGAGGCGGGGAGGAGCATCACGCGTTTTGGGGAATAACTGGCACAATTCAATGCAGAAATAAGATCTTTCCGAGCTATTTCTGAGCCAGTCAAGCAGGCATCTGACTGGATTTATGAGTGTAAATAAGATGATGCAGATGTGCAGGGGGTTCTTACTTCTTCGAGACACCCTACAGACTGGGCTGGGGATCCAGCAGGGAAACCTTCCTATCATTGGTTACGCGCTGGCATGAAGAGAGCTTGCAGACTGCAGCATGATAAGCCTCAACCGCTCAGTAAATGTATGATGTACCTCCGTGAGTGCATTATACAAATAAATTGATATTTGATGTTTTTGCAATAGAATTGTAAAAGCTTATAGACTGGAACAATATTAACAGCACAAAAGGCATTTGTTGGTGTGTTTTTCTGTGCTGAATCGCGTAAGTAGATTCAGCAGCTGTCCTCATTTCCTCCTCATTGCTTTTTTCTCTAGTGGCAAATTCAGTCTGCTCTGTGACACCACAGTTGCCATATGTTCCATGGCCTATCACTTCGTGCCAGTGCATCCTTTGAGATAACGGCGGGGGGGAGCCCACGCGCTCCGGGTACCTCCTGCCCCCGAGAGCCTTTTGCCGAGCCTGTGCAGAGGCAGGGACACGCGTGACGGGCACACTCGCTCGCCTTTAGCGCAGTTGAGCTATACAAACTGCCAGTTTGCAAATAAATAATGTCTGCAGCCACTTCACTAACATGAGTAACAAGCTACACGTTCAATTGCCTGGCTCGCTTTCTCAATCAGCTCTCCCAGCTCAAGAGATTTATTTGAAATTGTTGCTCTCAGACCCACCGTTTCTGAAGCCAGTTCATTCCACGAGCTGGAATTATGTCCTTCCTCATCAAGCTGATTTTTATTCTTTCCTCAGGTTTCTCTTTCCACAGCCTGCTTCTGACCGCCCATCCTGCCTTTGCCATCACACCCCAAAACTATCCCACTAAAAAAAGTCAGCTTAAGCATTCCATTAAGGACCATGCCTAGAATGTTTTCAAACTGCTCCCCCGTCCCCTTACTGTCCACCCTGTATCTTTTATTTTTCTCTTTCAATTCATATGGCTTAAGAAGGGCTTTCTATTCGTTGTAACGTAAAGAAAATGTAAGGTAATTGCAGGGTGTAATTTAGCTTGCCATTCGGCAGTTTTCACTTTACCCCACTGCTGCCTGACCTCTGAGGCCGAAGACCGTTTGAGTTAATTTATGGTTACTTTGCTGTGAAGCAGCCTGGAGTGCTCACACAATCAGTTTTGATGTTTTCAGCGCTGGAGGGAACGGCCTCCAGGTGACAATAACCATTTGAACCACTTTTGGTAGAGCTATATGAGCACGATTGTTAACACCAGCTAGCATCTCGCAGCGTTTAATGACTTGGTAAATCAAAGAGAAGATACCGTCAGACTGACACCCTGCAAAAATAGATGGGAAGCGGTACTTTGCCTGAATAAAGTGCCCGCTATTAAAGGGTCTAAGAATCTAAGCAAAGAGAATTAAAACTCAAACTGCCTTGCAACGTTGGTAAATATCTGCATTTCTGAAGTGTAATGAAAACTGTAAAAAGCACAAAGTGAACTGATATCTTCTGATAATAATCCTATATTTCTACCACAGAATTATTTTTCTTCCTCTAATATTATACAGTGAATACTGGAGGAAGTTGCAGTAATAAAGAATGGGGAAAGACATCTCCTGCTGATTTAATTAAAAATTACAAAAAAAATTGGTTTTATCAATGTCAATACAAACACAATATCTCCTAGAGGAAAAATCCTTTCTTTATCACTTATGAAGAAAGGGAGACACAAGGAAAAAATATGTATTAAATTAGAGCCAAGAATATTAAAATTGACTAGCTGGTCTTACTTCAAATTAAAAAGTGATGGTAAATAATTTCTATTTTTATTTATAACACTCTCTAAGCAGCTGAATTATTTATATGCTGTACTACTGCAGAATATTACTCAGTCATTTTGCACAGATGAAAATAAAACTCATGCTACAGTGTCATATCCAAAATCTGAACACCATGACAGCTGTCTAACAGTGATAGTAAATTTTGTGGCATGTTCATGCAATAAAGAACATCTCTGGCAACTACAGCTAGAAAAATATCTGCTCCCATGAGAAAATATTCTCCCGACCAAAATGGGAGAATGCTTCTTCGGCCAAGAAGTTTTATGTTTGTGGTGATTCAGTTGCATTATTACTCCCCAGGTTGTGAATCACCATAAAACTGCATTACTCACCCAGCCCTAGAGGACCGCTGAAGGAGCAGAGCGTGCCTGCCACTGCCTTCCGCCATGGGACAAAAATCAGTACTCGGAAAAAACAGCTGTAAATTTACAGTTATGAGCTTTCAGTACACCCTGTGGTAGCAGGATGGGATACAATTCTCCGCTGAGGTATCCAAGGCATGCCAGCCTCCACTTCAAAGAATAACCCAGAAGCTGTAAATAAAGCTTCATTCTCAGTATCCCTGGAAGGAATAAAGCAGACACGCATGGACCTGGCTGCTGTCACCTGGCCTCCCTGCAGGACACACAGGCATTTAAACCTGGGGCCAGGTCCTGGTCTTGTCCCTCCCCTTTCCAAGGGTATTCTTAATATCATGATAGAAACAGAAGTCACTTACCCATAACTGTAGCTCTGCAAGGTTGATGTCTATTTTGAGGGAGATGGATATATTCCCTGTGAACTTAAATAGGGACTGGGACAGAGAGTACATCTGTGGCAGCACGTCTGTGAGTATGTCCTAGGGAAACAACTTACCAGGAGCTCCTGGCACTGGCTGTGGCTGCTCCTGGGGCTGGACCTGGCTCTGCTGGAATACTTGGTGCTCAAAGGCTCTTCCAATAGCTGAGCAGAAGGCCTTTCCTCAGCATGACAGCTATGACCCCCTGAACTTCCATCCCACACCCTACTTCAGGCAGTGGTCAAAGTAGTGCATCCGTCATGGTCTTGTTGAAGGAGTCTGCACTTGAGTCTTTCTTCTGAATGAGGAAAGGACCCTTTAAGGAGAGTATTACAAGTATTTTCAGAGAACGGGCACTGGGCACATACAAACTTTGTCCAAGCCTGTGTTGAGGACAGCCGTTGCTCAGCATGACTTGCCGAGTGAAGTGTGTGTCATGTAACGTTGAGACAGAGTCACACCATTTCTGATGGAAATGTCAGGAACAGGGACAGACATAACTCTGAATCACGTAGGAACATGCTGCTTGTGCAAGAGTCCCTGAGGAAGGAACAGGAGTAGGTGCGAATTCAGCATCACATTTATTATCGTGCTTCATGTGGGCCATGAGAGCAGCTACAGTGCCTGCAAACTAGCACTCGGTACAACATTCGGGTATCTGACTCTGAGCATGCAGTGATTTCTTAAAAGCAAAATCACAGAAGTTGCTCTTAAATCAGACATTTTCTAATGGTTAGGAAGTAACTGAAGAACAGCAAATATAGCAGAACAAGGTCTTCAGATAAAATTATACTCTTTACTAAGCATAAAATTGTGACAAAAATAAAGATACAATAAAACAAAAAAGTATTGGAAAACATGTTGAGAACATGATTATTCCATCTGGTAGAAATTAAATTTTATTAAATAGATACACATTCATTACATACATCTGTAACATTATATGTATTGCATACAGCTAATAGGTGCACACATAGGTGAAAACAAATACTGTGCACTAGGTGTCTACCTCTGCTCAAAACAGAAAGCAACTGGACAGATGTGTAGGTTGCCAAGGGAACCCACACCATAGCTTCCATTGTATCCACCTCACATAACTGAAGTTTTCTCCCTCCCACAGGTGAGGTTACCCTTGCTGTAGTGAATCCCTCTGTGTTGATGGTCCCATCTTGAGCAGATTTTTAAATCTTCTGAGATCAGGTCAGGGACTGACTTGCTGTAAGGACGAAGACCTTGGTCTTGATTCCTTTCTTGTAAGAAGCTGGAGTACAGAAGAGGATGGAGAGCCAACTACGCTGTGCTACCAGAATGGCTGAGGTGAAACATCTGTTACTGACTGGAATTTGCTGAACTCTTAAATGTTCAAGTTTACATATATTTTAGTGCCGTAACACAGCTGAGAGGTGAGGGAGGTATGGATTACAACTACAGGATCTATGCCAATAACAAACTCGTTGAACACAGCTAACAAAAGGCTTCATTAATGAATGGTTTTGTATAAGTATGACTTTGCATTACTCATTGTATGACAATGAGAACCCAGCGTGAGTAAAGAACTCAAGGTGGCTCAAGAGTTTGAGACCACCCTGCAAAGACACACGGAAACTCTGGAAGTCATTGCAAAACCTCTCTCCAGCATCTCAGAAAGGTTATAGGATTTGGGGCAGGTCTGCGGTGACTATAGAAAGACAACCTTTGCACCCACCTTTAAAGAGGGCAAGAAGGACAAGCCAGGAAGCTACAGACTGGTCAGCCTCACTCCATTTACGGGAAAATCCTGGACCATGTCCTCTGGAAAGATGTTCCTGGGCACATGAAGAAGAGGGAGGACCTGGGGACAGTAGGAGTAGATTTGCTATGGGTACATCATGTCTGACCCGCCTGTTTGCCTTCTGTGATGAAAAGACTAGATTTGTGGAGAGGGGGAAAGCAGTGGATATCATTCATGCTGATCTTAGCGAGGCCTTCAATACTATCTCCTGTAGTATCCTTGTATCCAGTGAGACACTGCAGTCTAGACCAGTGAACAACCAGGTGGATGAAAAACTGAGGTAATGACTAATGGGTCATCAGACTCTACCAGGAGGATGGTTATGAGCTGAATTCCCAGGGGTCTGTCCTGAGACCTGTCCTGCCTCATATCTTCATTGGTGACCTGGAGGACACAGGATGTCCCTCATCGAGTCAGAGGAAGACATGAAATTGAGGGGTCCTGTTGATATGCTGGAGGGCAGGGCTGTCATCCAGACGTCCTAGACAGGCTGCAGGAACGAGTCAACAGGGACCTTATGAAATTCAACAAGGACATATGCAAAGCATTGGAGAAGAACTGACCCCCAGGAGAGGTGCAAGCTGGGGACTGACTAGCTGGGGAGTGGCTCTGCTGAGAAGGGCCTGGGACCCTTGGTGGGCAGTGGGCCAGACACGAGCCACCAGCGTGCCTCGGCAGGGATGAAGGCTGACAGCATCCTGGGCTGTATCAATGGGCACAGAGCCAGAAACTGAGTAAATGCCCTTTACTGAGCACTCAGTAGATCATACCTGGAATACTTCACCCAGTTCCAGGCCCTAGTCTGAACTCCTGCTTTCAACACAAGACCTTCTGAAATCCCTCCCAAACTTGAATGATTTAATGGTCCTCACATGGATTATGACAATGGCTATATGACCACGATAAGATACATCCCAAAAAAGAAGGCACTGGATTTTAAAGGAGCATAGGTTTGGTTTTATAAGTATCAATAAAGACATTCCTTGAGACTTCTTGTACTTTGTTTGGAAAAAGGTTTTTACTTGGTTCTGATTAACTCACAGGTGTAAGAGAGCATTCAAAATAAACGTCACAAAAGCATTGCTGTCCTTGCGTCTACGAGCTTTTTTCCCTTGGAGTCTGCACGCACAAAGTGAGAAAGGGGCTGATACAGAAGTCAAGCCGTGTGGCAAAGAAGTCACTGGATTCTTACAGCTAATTAAATAGTCCTGTCTTTCACCAGCCAGACCTAAAATATACAAAGCTTTTCTTCCCTTATGAAGATAGACTCTCTACAATAAATAGGTTTGTCTTTCAACAGAGGAAAAAAAGAGTTGAAAAGGGTGGGTTTTTTTCTTCATAGGCACTAATGCCTCAAACACAGCAACATCAAAGCTTTTGTAATATTTGTTAGTACAAAATTGAAGAGGGAACTACCCATTGCTTACGAGACGATTTTGAAGATGCCAAACTATCTGTGTCTGGAATACCTGAAAATAAAATAAGGCTATTAATGTTAGTATCACATAACAGCTAAAGGAAAGTGGAAGTAAGCATTTGCTGTATAGATAACTGCCACCTATGGCACGGTAACACAAGGTGCGCAATGGATGGCTCATTGCTTCTTTTGGAATGTTCTGCCGACAATGCCAACCTCTTCTTCTCATCTGCCCAAAGAGTTTCAGACTGATAAGGTATCTCATTTTGCCAACTTTGAAGATGTGAAGTGGGGCACTTCCTTGTTTGATGGTTCTGTCTCCCTCCAGAAGTTCGCAGAGTCCTAAAGTGCTTGCCAGTTTCCACGACATATTTTCCTATATTAGATAAGACTGTCCTACTGCAATTGAGTTCCTTAAAAAGGATGAAGGTGGGAAAGGTGAAGAGACTCTTGCACTCTGTGAGTACTATTGCACAAGGTAATGAATATTACTTTATGATATAACTTTACGATTGCAACAGTCCGATCTTGTATGTCTGCTGTCTACAATGTACTAATAACCTAAACCAAAGATTTAACATTGTTTAGTGAGGTGATTATCTACAAATATATGGTAACAAAGCAAAACAAACAAACAAAAATCCATAAACCATAAGTGGAGTCCCTTCTGAGGTAATAGTAGCTGTTTTTCCATTTAGACCTCAGGGGAAAAAATCTATTGAGGGAATGCCAATAAATTTCTGACTTTCAAGAAATAATAGACATTGAGAAAAGACATAACATCAAATAAGAAATATGAAAGTTTTCATTTTCACAGTGGTAGCAGTGGGCTCCCATGTGGTATTCCGATAAATATAGGATACCTTGGAGTTCCTGTGTCTTCAGTCATTATTTGTACAGCGACGTTTTGTGTCTTTAGGTAGCTTTATAAATGCAACACGTCCTTTATTCTTTCTGCACAGGAGGGTTTGGGGTAGTTTCACTCAATACAATAGTTAAGGGACTGTTTCCTCACTCTCTGGCTAGACGTCTCCCCGCACAGTTGGGGACACCCGCACCCACTCCAGGGGTGGGCAGTCCCCAGCTAGGGAGGAAAATGGATTTTGCATGTGTTATTTTGGGGACACTGGGCATCACATCTTGGGGTTGCCTTACGGAAAGAAAGTTCTTCTACATAGTTTATTTTTTCCCTTTCTGGTATTACTGTGTTCTGCACTACTTTGGAAGAAAGCTGGGTTTTTACTTCAGAAGGTGTTAAAGCCGGTGAAGCTTCACAGTCATGTTTGCAGACTTTCAACAGGTCTGAGTTATTTCGATTTGATATTTTCTCCTTTTAAGCACATACGAACAGAGCCTGAGCAGGCAGCTACATTGGGTTATTTTCACCTGTTTGCCAGTCTGAGTGCACCTTCTGTCAGTATTTGCTAATTTAGCATAAAGCTAAAGCAGCAGAGTAACCCACATGGGAGAAAAACAAGGGCCCACCCCATCACTCAAGTTATTCTTTGCTTAGAGGAGGCACCTTAGCAAGATCATTCCCAGTAGTGGTGTATTGGGGGGCAGTGGCATTCATGTACGTGCCTCTCAGCTGGCTGGACACGTCCTCTACTGCTTTGCAGTTCTCCACCCCACTCCGGTCTGGGAACTGGCTGTGCTGAGAAAGGCACCTATGAAGAAACTTTTTGGCTAACACATATACTCATCTGAAAGAAATAGTGTGAAAAAATATTCTCTCCGCTCTCAGCAGTAAAAGTTAAGGCCCCCCAGTCTTATAATTTCCTTTGGTTTGTCATAGCTGCTATCTTCAAAAAAAGTGATATACGAAAGCTGCAATGAGAAAAAAAGCAGTTGATCTTACCCAGACAATGTCAAATTTATTTGAGCCTAGATAAAAGCTTTCTTTGAAAGGAGAGCTTAAGTTTGATGACATCAGTCTTATTATCTGCTAGGTGATGTTTAATTAGATGGTAATTGCCATTTTTTGCTAGTTGATTCAAAATAAAGGAAGACTTACATAGGTGACTGTCAGTAAATGTTACAATATCTATAGAGGTAAATCCTAAAGAGTCACTGCATGTAATAGACAAAAATGACCTAGTAGGCAGCTCTACAGGAAGACTTGCTGTGGTTAAAATGGTACGCTTAGAAATTATTTTTAGCAGCAGCATTCTTTGTGGCTATGAAAACAGTAAAACAGATTTGTCAAGGTCTGAGCAAGAGCAGTGCAAGACAGCATTGCAGACACACACTCGGTTTCAGCCCGAGCAAAAGTCAAGATGGTGCTCTCACCTGAAGTGGCTGAGAGAGGAGGTCAGAGAGGGGAGTCTGAGCTGAGCACTAAACCTCTGTGAGTAGCACCAGAAAGAAAGACCAGAGTTTTATTTTGAACAGGCATCTGGAAAAGACATTTAACTGTGCAAGTAATCACAGAAATGGTCATTGAAGCTGTGTTACTAATGTGGTTCCTTAGAATGGGTGTGCCAACAAGAGAAGGAGCCACCAGCCTTCAAAGAGGGTTGCACCTCCAAACGACACCCTGGGAGGAAACCAGCAGGCCAAGAGGATGGTACGGGAGTAACATCGTTGCAGACAGTGGGGAAACCACCATTTCAAGACAAGCACAGGACTAGCTTTACGATATGGTGAGAGGAGCCCTTTCAGAGGTGCACAGTGAGAACCCTGGGTGGCTTTGGGGGAAATTGTCCGGAGTTTGAGGACAGCCTCAACTATAGATATTCCAATTCAATGAGTTTTCATCTGTTCTGGAAGCTCCAGTTAATTTATCATATTTATTCTGTTACCCAGAGACACTGGGACTGAGACTACTGTGTTAACAAGTTTTGATGATCTACTTGGTCAACCCAGGGATGCCTCTGACATTCCCTCACTCCCACCTGTTGTTTGTATTCTGCTCTAGGTGAAATAACCTAATCCATGGAGACCAAGCAGCAAAAAGGCAAAGAAACAAAGAACAACTCCTGTGCCTCTGTTCTTCCCTGGTCTCCTCTTTTGCTACTCACTTGTTCCAAGGCAGACTGAATATGGAGCGCTTTCACGTCTGTAGTTTAGTAACACGACATGTTGTAAACACCTCTCATTCTTCAAGACCGAAACCAGAAGAGAATGTCCTTAGAAATGAAAAGAAAATATTCTGAGAAATGAAAGGACCTGCTTAGTTCAGCCAAGTGTGCAGATGGGCTCAAGATCTTGAATGTGAAGAGAACTTGATATTCCTTTAAGTCAAAGGTACAAATAACATTTGGGACATGCATCTCAAGCAAGGGATAAATGCTTCAAAGAACAGAGCTGCAGTTGTTGACTGCAGGTGAATATTACAGAATCAGGTGAATATTACAGAATCAGGTGAGTATTACAGAATCAGGTGAATATTCACCTCCAAAAGAATAGAATATGGAGTGAGTCTGTGAAGAACAAGAAATACAGCTTGGAATTAAGAAAGTACAAACATAAAGTAAAAAATGGTAAAAATTGAGTTAAATCAGGCCTTGCATGGGAATTCAAACAAAAAGTGAGAGCCTTTTGATCATATAAATGAAAGAAGGACTGCTCTATCGTGAGGTAGGGTTTATGGAAAATCTTGGACTGTCCCAAAGCCAAGGGTTGTCCCACTGGGACTCTCAGGAAGCCATAACAGCCACTCTGTGAAATGGACTCTTCCAGCTTCATGGCTCTTACAGATGTCTGGCTCACAACTAAGTGTATTTCATTTCAGAAAATGTGTCTGTGTTCCAGGGAAAAAGTAAATGTCAGTGTTTTTTGTTTCAACCTTATTTGCATCCATACCCTTTCTAAGTTGCCATGAAGCAGGTATGAAGGACAACTCATTGAACCATATTCCTGCAGGACAGCTGGCTGGGGAGGCATCTGCTCCAGGCTGGGGGAGACAGTGCCTTTCCTTGGAGCCATGTCCCTCTTGCTCCAGGAGAGATGGTTTCAGAGACAGAAGGGTGGAGTGAGTAGCAGATTGCAGCCTGAAGCTGAGGATCCCTCTCTTGTGCAGAGAGGCCAAAAGATTGCACGGAGGATCAGATACAGATGGGCTTCCCAGGGAAAGAGGACTTGCCTAAGGACCAGAAGACAACAAGAGTATGGTGCCTTCCAGACACTGAGTTCACTGGAAACAAGGGCTTGCCCTTGAGCATACCTTCAAGGATGGGCAGGATGAAGTTACATATGACACACATATATAGAAAAAAAAGAAATATTTTTATTTGTGTCTATCTGGCCTAGCCACTGATTTTTATTTTAAAAGATTCAAATTTTAATTTGAATGCTGCTTGTGTTTTTTGAGTTTAAAAGCTTTCAGTCTTTTGAGGGGACCTTACTGTATGAGGCAGTGTAGACAAAACCACCGTGGAGTGCACATGTAGGGTGAGGCATAAATGAATCAGTAATACCCAGTACTGTTGTAGACCTCACTGTGTAGGAGTATAAGGGAGCCAAATTTTTGTAGGAAGGCATAACTATCTTTCAGGAGACCAGCTGGTAGAATTGGAAGACTAAGAATCTTTTGAGTACAGAAACCCTGGTTTAGGTTCTGAAGTGACTCTTCTTCCTGTCCCTTCATGGTTTCAGGAATGAGTGTACCTGAAAACTTGTTTGATTTTTGCAGTTTTACCTGCTGGGCTAATACAAATGTACCTTTACCTCACTCAAATAAGAAAGGCTTTGCTCCGTGACTCAGAATTATGTCTTATACAAGATACAAACACGAGCTTGCACTTGAATGAAGTCATGTGGCTTTTTTACGCAATAGCCACTCTCATACAAATGAGGTGCTGCCGTTTCCGTTAATCCTGTCTAACACAACGATGTGGCGTGTGTCGTGGGGGAGGGCTGTCCTGGCCAGCAGCCACACTAAGCTCTTTTTCCACCTCAAGTTTTCATCAGCTCACTGAGTCCACAAAGCTGTTGAAAGACTCTGTTGAAATGACAGGGATTCAATTAAAGCTGTGACATATACCTACTGAAAGGTGTTTTTTTTCTCTGAGTGCACCGTTGCCCTGCTTTGAGATAAAAGGTTTGCGCTTCCTGAGGACAGATGCAGAACAGCTTTTAACAGAAGTGAAATCCTGTATGAGCTGAACCTTTGCCTCAAGCCTGCTAATGGGAAGGAAAGAAAGAAAAAAAGAAAGAAAGAAAGGGGAGAAACGTGCTGAGCCTGTTTGTGTCTGACAAACCCAGCCGGGAGCAGCGAAGCATGCAAGGCAAAGATTAGGCTGGCAGTACAGACGCTGAGAGTGCGGGGAGGAGCACGGTGATTGCGTGCTTTGCCACCAAACTCTTCCACGGCTCCCCTGGGGTGGTGGCCCCCACGTTTGGCAACGGTCGTGATGGCAGCACCAACGCAGACGAGAGTGCGGAGAGAGAGGCAGCCTGCAGCCAGCGGGGGAAAAGGTGCTTTCCAGAGAATAAAAAAAGCTAATGGGCGCTGACATCATTCCTTGAAAGTGTATTACATTTATTCCATTACTTAACAAACACAGTCCCATTAATAGAATTAATTTAATTGGCTGTTTTACTTAAAAAGAGTAATGGACATCATTGTGAATGTTAAAAGGCAGGGAGTTCATTTGGGGGCTTCAAGTAATTCCTAAGAGCCGGGCACATGTTTGTGTTTGTTTTGATTTATGTATAGAAATAAGGGTCACCTTCGACAGTGGTGTGTGTCACTGTGCAGCTGAAATGGCATTGTCGTACTCAAGGATCACAGAGGTCAAAAACCAGAGAATAATTCAGACTCAAGTTAAGGGTAACTCAAATAAAGGGCTTTACACACTTCAGCAGGATCAGAAAATTTAATTGGATTAACAGATTATAAACAATCCCTTAGCAATGCTGTATTTCAAATTTCCTGAACTGTTTACATAATACAGGAGATGCATCAATTAACAGAGGGTGAGTCAGCTTCTCCTCTCTGCTAATGGAGTATGCCGGGGCATAGAAGAGTCGGGGGGATAATTCATTTTGTTTCTGTGATGTATTTTAGGATGTCTACCAGAAAACATTGCTAAGTAGAATTAACAAGTTTAAAAGGAAAGAGAGAGGTGAAAGTGGAGGGGAGGAAAGATCCCAAATGTCTTAACTGCAGTATGAAAATTTTAAGAAGAGAAGCTCAGAGCCTGCTTTCCTTGCAGTGGCTGGGACTGCACTGATGGGGGGACCCGTGCTGGGTGACTTCCCCAGGCTTTGGGGGTTGGATGTTCACAGCTCTGCAGGACACTTATAGACAAGCCAACACGAGCCTGATTAATGAGATCGTCAGTAAATATTGCTCTATACTAAGTTTATTTTCATATAATTTTTGTTATTATTAGCTTTACATGAAATTGGGCAACTGAGCTACTGGGAAACAGTTTGGAGGTGTCCTGTGCTTGAGCTGAGCTTTGACTCAGCCAAGATTCAAAACAAATGGAAGGGAAGATTGTGCCCTGCCTGTTTTTACGCTCAGTAATAAAGGCAAGGAAAGGTCATCAGCTCAAATATAACACTGGTTATGTTTACCTGTAAGAAATTTGTGTAGTCTTATGACAGAATTATCAGAGGCTTTTCTGATGGGTTATGATTGTGTTGAATTTGGTTGGTCTCAACGGCTAGAATAGCTTTCAGACAGTTTACACCAGACATTTTGAAAGGTTAGATATAATTGCTTATTTATGCAAAGCCATAAATAGTCGGAGAACATAACCAAACCATTTTAGCAGTTTGCCTATATAATAATTTTCTGAAGTAAAATAATTCTTTGCAGCAATTTTAGCAAAGTAGAATCAAATGCAAGTGATGCAAAATTGTCCAGAAGAGGATATACCTAGTGATTTGTAAGATTTGGATCTGTAGGATACTTCTTATAATTCTTGGGTCTCTTTTATCTAATACCATGCCTTTATAGCATAGCTGCTGGAAGTGTTAACTGAGACTGCCCAAAAAGGACCTGTTCTTCATAACATGTTCAGTGACATTTATTTTTCCTAATTAGCAGTGAGCGTTAATTCTTTTAGTAGTGCATAGCCAAGCCACTCTGGGAAAGTGAGCTGATTTCAGTCCTACTTCGTATCAAACATTATTCTTTATTTGAACTCTATTCAAAGAACGCCGGATCAAGTTCTCATTGATGGCAGTTTAAATAAGAAAAGCTAAAAAAAGACGATGAAGAACTAATTATGTAGGCTTATGGAAACATTTTTGATCTGGTATTGTTAAAGATGTGATCCTCAAAGGTGCTAAGCATGTACAGCTCCCACTGACATCCTGAAAGCTGCAGGTGATCTCTCTGCCATGGGACCATTGGAGCTGGCAAGACTTAACGTGGGCATGGGCCTGCTCTTTCTTGCAGGAAATAGGAGGTCTTTTGCTTTCTAGAGCCTTTCTTACATTGAGACTTTTGCTTTTAAGCATCTGCTCATGATTTCACTTACCTATGGATAAATTTCTCGTGAGATTGTATTCCTGTTGGTCAAAGCCCTATAGGTCTCACACCTATTAAAAGAACTCTGCATTAATTGATCTCATACATTTAGGGAAACGGAAAAAATAATAGAAAAATGATAAGGCTAGAAATCTGGATTAGGCTACTGGGTTTTGGAAGGGAGAGGAAGGTTTTATTCTCATCTCTACTCCAGCACTTCAGGTTCTGCATCACATCTGAAGATGGGATGGGAGGTGCTTTGAATGTGGTGAAAGTCCTGCAAAAACTGCGGTTCATTCTGCTGTTGAACTTGCCTGCCAGAAACCTGAAAAATCAGATTATTCAAATGACACATTCTCTTCCCAGATAATATTGTTCAAAATATCTTCAATTCCTGCACCCACTTCTTGATGAAAAACCTCCTGAAATTCTGGTGATTCTGTTTAAATAACTGACCCTGGGTATGTCCAAGCTAAACCAGTGCTGGGGGCTTGCACCTCAGCCAAATTCTGGATGAGGATCTCTCAGCCGTCTCCAGAGACAGGCAATACACCGCAGGGCCTGATCCCAAGCCCTGCACCCCGTTCCCATTAGCTCAGTGAGCTCTGGATGAGGTCCAAGGGTATCCACGACCAACAAATCCCGATGAACACTAGTACTTTGACAGCTGTGGAGGTCCTTGTGCTTTGTCACATTTTCCTTGCTTTCTAAGTTTGCCATGCACTTCGTTACAACCGTTAATGAGTGATTTCAGGCAAGTCACTTCCTGAGCATTTCATGTAGCAAGTGAAAAACAAATGTTTCATTAGATTGAAGATTTTGAATCAAAAAATTACATACTGACTGCCCAGGGTCACTTCTGATGTATATACAGCAGTGCTGAGGTAAATAGCCTTCAACATTTTTATATATCTGTTTGTGAGGATGACTCAGTTTTCTGCTCTGTGTCTCAAAGTTAGATAATCCCACAGTTGCCATATCCAAGGATTCAAAAACCAAGATGGGCTCAAAAATCATGGGATCTGATACAAGTATTCCTCAGTGGGTCCTTTCCACTTGTTCTCTGCATTGTGAGATTTCATTAAGTTAATTTTCAGTTTATGTTCTTAGACCTACACACAGGATTAAGAAAATTAAAATGCTGTGAATTTTTAAAAATTTGTCCTCTGTTGGTTTTTATTTGTTTTAGTTTTGGTCTTTGCTTCTCCAACCCGCACCACACTTTCTGTGTGATAAAAGCAGTTTTGCCAACCCTTATGCATTTTTAACATGACGATGCTCTCGTCTCCCGCAGCTAGGCGATCCCACCAAGATAAATCAGAGATATTGGAGAGAGAGCTCCTGGGTTAGATGAAGGACTCTGGCTTCTCCCAGGACACCAAAATCACAGTGTCTTCACTCCTGGCTCCCTGCCTCTGACCCTTCTCCATCTCATCAGTCACTTCCACCCCAGAACAAGTAGGTTCCCCTTCACTGCCACATCGACCGCATCTGTGTCTTCACCTCTTATATTAACCTAGCCCCAATGTAACTTTTCCATTCATTATTTCTTCCTCTTTTCCTTCTCCTATCTTGTCTCTGCACATCTCTATATTTCGTGTTGCTGAAGAAACTGCCTTTTTCCTCCGCAAAGGGAAAACACCTCCATGGCTCTTTTCCTGATCTTTATCCCTTGCATCACTCAACCTCTTTTCCCTTTCTCTGGGATGCTGTTTCAGGATTAGGGAGGAAAGGTGGTAAATGAGATTAGGCCATGAGAAAAAGAAGTGAAGAACACAAGACCTTCTTTGAGCAGCTGAATGTGTCCATCTGCCTTTTCCCAGTCAGGTCCTATGAAAATGGTACCATCAGTGCCTTCGCCATCTGCTGAGGTGGGAGAGCAGCCAGCCTCACTCCCTTTGTCAGAAGGTGGGAAAAGTGCTAGTTGCTCTGAAATAGCAACATGGTCAGACTCATCCTGTCAAAGGTCAAACCCCTGCTAAACCACAGGTTTAGCTAAATAAACATCTTTTCCCTGATACAGCTTATCTAACTTTGATCAAGTCATAGGATGCTAATTTGAGCAACTGAGTACAAGAATAATTAGCAATCGTGCCAGTAATAGTATATTTAATTAAATGAAGTCAGGTATGAGTAATCTGTGGAATTTTTTTTGGCCAGCACAGATGAGAACCAATAAGCAACCAATTTTGGACTTCTCTAAAAGAGAAAAACAAATTCTAGAGGCTATTCCTGCTTTACATGTTAAGAAGGCACTGGGCTTCCATGAATAATGTTTTAACATGATTCAGAAAACTGATTTCCTCCTTTTGCTGCTCAGTTATGGAAGAAAAGGTTTTGATCTAATGGCTCTCCTACTTTCTTTTTCTCTCCACTCATTCTGTACCTTTTGGGTGGGACGTCTGCCCTCCACACCAGGGTTAAGAGCTGTAGCACAGCTCGTTGCAGGCAATGGACACTGTTAAGTTTACAGCCATTTGGTTTCCTAGATGTGAAAGTTGCTTGGGTTAATTTATAGCCCTTTGTGAGATTTTTTGGGTAGTGCTACAGCTGATGACTAGTGAAATCCCTGCACATGAACTCCCCTGAGAATCTGCCAAGTAATTTTACTCCACCTATTTTACTGCTCCTCTGGCAAAGGGGTACAGGGAACAAGGACACGGAGGTACTGCAGCTGGACACTGAAGCCAATTGATATCTGAACATCAGGTAAGATCCTTTCCAAATCAGGCTTTAGTTTGCAACAGAACCATGCGATGGTGATCTCCCTCTTCTCAAATGAGACCTTTGTACCTGATTTTTGTCCTGACCACCTCTGTCTAAGTGCATAGCCCCTATGCCCTGGGTTTGCTGTACCGTGCTGACCTGTGGTGTCCATGTGGACCAACAGCCTTGTACTGGGGGCTGCACAGTGTGGTTTGGAGGGGTCTTTGAGAGCAGCACCTGACACTTTCCAGGCCTCACACGTGGCAAGAAACCTTGGTGCCTGGGTGCATCTCCCAAGGGAAGGTGCATGCAGTGGTCAGTGCTGACCGTGCACACCAGTCTGCTCTCTCCTGAAGAGAGACTTCTTGATACCCTCCCCTGTCAGACACATCTGGGAAGGACAGGCCTTCCCAAGGCTCTGGGCAGGCTGTGTCTGCTGTCTGCATGCCCAGGGTGGCCAGGGTGCAAGTCCGAACTGCTCTGTGCCACTCGAGGGCAGCAGGGAGTAAAGACACAATTTTACCCTCCCGTTGGCCCCCTGACTCAGATCTCTTTGCCTTGAAGGCCACCTCCTGCCCCACAGGGGTCCTTCATGGGGCACCACGAAGAAGCTGGGGCTGGGATGGACTGCCCTGAAGCTCCGCCCAGCTTTGAAGCAGAAACAGGACTGGCATCTCCTCCACTTAGAGTAACCAGTTGTTTCATATACGTGCCAACATAGCCTGGGAATAAAACTGAGTAACACATTAGTTACATTGAAAGATCCTAGAGCAAGTATGCTAGAGTTTAGTGAGTCCTGACCGTTTATTCCTTTATAATATGAAGCTTTAATATTGTAATAACATGAAGTTAACACATTAAAATAATCCTCTTTTAGGCAATGTTTCCAATAAGAGACTTTTCAGAAAGTTCTCCCCACCCAATCCCTGGTGAAAACCCATGTGTGACAATGGTGCTGATACCAGGAAAGTGGGGACATCAGCAAGCTGAGAACAGTGTTCGATATTGCTCTGGTTCAGATATGAAGGACCTCCCTCTGCCTGGTGTTTCCTTGCTGTGCTCAGTTCACCTCGAGGGAGCAAACACTGGCTTTGTAGGTCTCAAAGAGCTTTAGGGCCTTTTCCTTGATTTTTCTTAGAGGGAAATAGAGTCAAACTCTGCATAGTGCTTTAAGAGACATCCACATCTTCAAAAGAAATCCATAAAACATGCAAACAAACATGCATTATTGAAAAGCAGCTGTTGCCATAATGACTGTGTGTAAAGAATAACAGACCCACAAATCCTAAGCACTGCATCCTGCAAAAAAGTCTGTGCAGATGTAACCCTAAGACCTCATTAACATAATGGGTCTAAGTACAGCTAAGCATCGTGTTGACACAGGCCAATGGCTTTAACATTTTTGCAGCCCAAAATTCATTTTTTCCCCTTACTTCCATCTGTTTGGTCCAGCCCTGGGAATTTTGCTGCTGAGAGCCAGACTGGCTCTCCGTAATAGTTGGATCAGTGCAGTTTTCTGGGTGCTTGAGAAAACTGTTAACACATGCGCTGAGTCCCAGCCAGTAGACAATGATGATTTTGGATATATTTGGCCTAACAATGGGAAAATGCAGTGTTAATGATGGCTTGTACTAATTAAATCTAGCTCCCTAGAATTGAGCCATATGTGATATTGATTCACTCAGTCACGGGGTTTCCCACTGCGGATGTTATGCTAATGCAGAGGCAGCGAGCTGAGCGGCTCTCAGCAGTGTACCAGAGCAAAATTCACAGCAGACATATATCACCAAGAGACAGAAAATATCAAAAAAAGCACTAAGCAAAGCTCTAGAAGTACCACTTACATTATCCCGATGAAAGCTCCAGAAGGGAGCATTTTGGGTGCTGTTTTAAAAACACAAAGGCTCAAATCTGTTCAGTTTTGCATGTCCAAGGCACTGGAATTTGAGTGACTGCTCACGNTGCATGCCCGAGGCACTGGAATTTGGGTGACTGCTCACAGAAAACCAGTAACTATTTCTGTTGCATTTTCTGGATGAGCACTGAGGCCAAAGAGTCACTCAAGTGAGCAAGAGAAGTGTTAGTCCCCATAGGGGTCTTGGGAGAGAAGATTTCTTTCATGACCACTGTACAAGCTGAAGTACAGAGCCAACGTCCCCAGGCGCAGACATTCATCACCCTGCCACGCANGAGCCAACGTCCCCAGGCACATTCATTCATCACCCTGCTACGCGCAGGACATCATTAGCTCACTTCTCACTATGAAACCACAGAAGTTGCAGGCTCTTTGATAACTGAGCCCTGAGGAAAGCTCAGCGACCTTTAGAGGTTTAGATTCTCTCTGGTCTACACTGCAAAGCTGAGGGAAGATGTTGCAGCAACACTTCCCCATGCGCTGCTCCTTCTGAGTGTAGCCCAGGAGATCCAGACTGCAGGAAATGCTGGCCTTAAACCCTTGCTTTCCATCCCCACACCAGGGCAAAAGTTGAAAAGTATCATTTTGAAGGATATTGGGATAAATCACTTCAGCATTCGCAGAATCAGGGTACAATGAGACACAATGAGTTGATCTTGTCACTAAGTTCATTTGATGTTTTCCACTGCTTCGTGGGAATTCCAGCTCAGGCTTGGTGATTACCTGATTGACCTCTGTGAGCAAGAGTTTGAGACAAATTCAGGGTGGTGTGTCCTCCACGGCACACTGTGTAACACATCCAGAAGGAGGCATGTGTTGTCTGATGGGACATAACTCTTTTCTAGAGACCCTGTCCCATGACAGTAAAGGAAAGGGAAAACAAGCCAGGACTCCTCGAACCCTGAAGACTCAAAACAATTCATGACAGTCCACAGAAAGTGTGAATCACTTCAAACCTATGCAAAAAAGAAATTTTCCCAGGAAAACACTGGTTTTTCAGAAAATTATTTTTCCCTTACATGCCTTTCTAATCAAAGTGTTCTGGTCAATTCTAATTTTGAATAAAAGAAGTATAAGCAGAAGTTTAAGTTTTTAAAGCGATCTTTGTAGACTTACCGGCTTGGACTTTTAAATAAGGTAGGATAATTTTTCTGGCGATAGAATTTCAGCAAAAATCTCTTGCTTTTGTTCAGATTTATTGAAATGAGCAGACAACCCGAGGAACTGTTTTGAGATCCACTTCACTCCCATGAAAGATTATCCCAGGCTGCACAACATAAGAGGGACTGCATAAGACACTCCAGAGTGTGAACAGCATTCAGAGAGAAAAAGGACTCTAAAGCCAGCAGGTCATACATAGTCTGCTCTCCATTACTTGATAAAAAGGTTGTTTCAAAATAACTCCGAGGAGTTTAGATAAAGCCAGCTTGCAGAGGTACCCACAGGCATGGAGGAGGCTTCAGGAAGACTTCCTCAAGGGGTTCAGATCCCGTCAGTCATTCCCGTTATTTCACTAAGAGTGGAAGGTGGGTATTCAAATGTGACATTCACAGAAATTTCTATTTGGGCAAAATATTTGTTTGAATAGCCTCAAGAGGTGAACCGAACAGACAATACCTCTCTCTTTGAGCCCAAACATGAGCCCTGTGGATGGGTTTGAGCTTGTTACTTTTGTGGTGGAACCCTGCCCACCACCTCCTCAAAGCAAAGCCAGTCTCTGAGTCTGCTTTAATTTGCCATCGGCCACGAGGCACCTATAGTGCTCGCCATGGCAAACAGCCTTACATTAATCATGTGAGATAAGACTGTCGGGCAGCCCTGCCTTCCACCCAGCTGACACTGCAGCTTCCATCCATTCTCCTTTTTTCTTTGAAAGCAAACAATTTACCTCGGCTTTGAATCTTGACTTTAAATCAAGAGAAATATCTGTCTTTTTTTAGCCTCTAAAAATATTTTAATCTATTCCTTTCCAACAACCAGATATAGCTAGAATTACCACTAATGGGTTTCAATACATTAAGTTTTATGACTCGATGGCTGACACTGTTTGTATCACATAGGTTTTCATTTATGAACATTCTGTTTGTCTCGATT
>RSEF01000001.1:76963914-76982220 GCA_003993805.1 Himantopus leucocephalus | reverse complement strand
AAAAGCCTTGCTAAAGTCAAGGTAGACAACATCCACTGCTCTCTCCACATCTACTGAGCCAGCCATGCCATCATCGAAGGCTGTCAGACTGGCCAACCATGATTTCCCTTGGTGAACCTATGTTGACTACTCCTGATATCCCTCTTTTCTTCCACATGCTTAGAGATTATGTCCAGAATGAGCTGTTCCATAACCTTTTGAGGGATGGAGGTGAGGCTGACTGGCCTGTAATTTCCTGGGTCCTCTTTCTTGCCTTTTTTGAAGACTGGAGTTACATTAGCTTTCCTCCAGTCCTCAGGCACCTCTACTGTTCTCCATGACCTTTCAAAGATGATGGAGAGTGACTGAGCAATAACATCTGCCGGCTTCCTCAGCATTCGTGGATACATCCTGTCGTGGTCCATGGATTCGTGGGTGTTGAGTTTTCCTAAATGATCTCTAACCTGGTCTTCCTCAACCAATGGAAAGTCTTCCTTTCTCCAGACTTTTTCTCTTACCTCCAAGGTCTGGGAATCCTGGAGGCCAGCCTTAACAGTAAAGACTGAAGCAAAGAAGACATTCAGTAACTCCACCTTCTCTCTATTCTCTGTCACCAGGGCACCCATCTCATTCAGCAGCAGGCCCACATTTTCCTTAGTCTTCCTTTTGCTACTGATGTACTTGAAGAAGCCACTCTTGTTGTCCCTGACATCGATTGCCAGATTTTATTCCAAGTGGGCCTTAGCCTTCCTCGTCGCATCTCTGCATATTCTGACAATGGTCCTATATTCCTCCCAAGTGGCCAGTTCTTTTTTCCACGTTCTGTAAACTTCCTTCTTCCATTTGAGTTTTGTCAGAAGCTCCTTGCTCATCCATGCAGGTCTTCTGCCTCCTTTGCTTGATTTCTTACTCATGGGGATGCAACAATCTTGAGATTGGAGGAAGCGGTGCTTGAACCAGCTCTCTTGGACCCGCCCAACATTCTAGAGCCCTAACCCATGGGATTCCTCCAAGTAGGTCTTTGAAGCAGCCAAAGTTAGCACTCTGAAGTCCAGGGCTGTAAACCTACTTATTGCCCTGTTTCTTCCATGCAAGATCCTGAACTCCACCTTCTCATGGTCACTGCTGCCAAGGCTGCCCTCAGGCTTCACATCCCCAACCAGGCCTTCTCTGTTTGTTAGTACAAGGTCCAGCAGTACAGCTCTCCTCATTAGCTCCTCCACCACCTGCGTCAAAAAGTTATCATTGATGCTCTGCAGAAACCTCCTGAACTTTAACAGAGTCCCATTTGCAGTTTGACTCATAGCCGAACCAGCATTTAACAGTAGATAATACAGGTATGGGGCCATTTGGAGCTGGCTGGCCTTGCCAAGAGAGACGCTCAGCCTCAAGCAGTTGCTATGGGTAGCCAGATGCACATCTTGGGGATCGCAGACCTTCAGAGATAGGATGTCATTTGCAGATGGAGCTTGGCTGGTGGAACGATATTCATGGGCTGCTGTGGAGCCACTCCTCAGCGGGAGGGAGGGATTTTCCAGCCCAGAACAATGTCCCAGTTGCAGAGCTGAGAGGATGCCATGGCGGTGTAGCCCTGATGGGCTGGGGCAAGTTGCCAAGGCCACATTCTTATGCAGATTTGGGCCTGTCAGTGTGCAGTGAACCTGAAATTGGTACAAGGAGAGCAAATGTGGGCCCCTTTCAAAACAACTAGCCTTGTGCATTCAACTGTTTGGAGAAATTAACTCTGAACTTTGATCATATTTCTTAGGGAAGAAAAACTGATTAACAGTCCCCCCTGCTGGGGTAAGAAAACAAAAATGTCCGATACAGCCTCAGAGAGCAGCACAATCCTTGCCATGCAGTCTTGCGTGTGTTATCTGTGTAAAGGCTTTCTGTGAAAGCAGGGCTGCACGTTTAAAAACCATTTATCTGCTTGGTAGAGAAGGGAAGTTTTAATAAGTGCTGACTGTAGAAAGAGGGTACTGCAAGGAGGTAGTTCCATATCATTACAACAAAATGTTCAGCAAAAGGCTATTTAGGGACAAGCCAGTGGCTCCCATATTCCTACTGCGGTTTTGATAAATTGGAGGTGCCATTCCCTGGGGAGGAGTTGGAAGCAGAAACACAGTGTTTCAGATAAAGACGTCCACAACAGTTACAGTGAGTGTGTCATAGTGTAGCCCCACACTGAGATCTGGCAATCTTTACACAGTTTGTTGGAGTAATTCAGCAAGGTTTGGGCTGGTGAAGATTCCAGAAATAAAAAGGAATATTACTGGGAGAAAAATCCCATCTTGAAAGTATCTTTGCAGCAGACTCTTCTGCACCGTATTTTCAAAACCCACACAATTGGATATGGTTCATGGAACTGGACATGGTTCATTAGACAAGTGTTCATAATGGCCTCCTGTTACATCTGCTGAAAGTAAAATGCTTTGATCTTGCATCCAGGAGCAGATTTTGAGACTGCCTACAATATCATGCGTGCTGGTGGTAATTTACCCTTAATTTTCCCATTCAGTTTGCATTGCAAAGCAGCAGGGATGTTGGCTTAACTCTAAATGCTGTAGTGTCAAAAGAATCAGCAGGAGCCACTGCCAGCATTCATGTGAATTTCTTCTTTTCAGATTCAGAAACAGAAAGATCCTATGTTTATTTATTAATATGCCATAGCCAAGCAGATAGTCAAAGACTCTACCAGCTTCCTGAACTTTAACGAGAGTCCTGGACATTTATTAAAATCAATTAATTGGTTTACTGATCTTCAGCATTCATCTATATATGCCCTTATCTGCTAACTCAAATTCCATAATAATTTAATACTATATTAATTCATTATCATTCCCATCAGTATATGGCTAATATTTATTGACAAGACACTTCATTTTTTATTCTTTTGAAGCTTCTGATATATGCCCAATGTTCCATTGTTTAGGGGTGGTTTGATTTTTTTTTTCCTATTTTTACAGGTATCAATTCTGTCTGTTGAAAAAAAAAAAAATGTTTCCAAATTCCCACATTAGTCTGGAATCAGAAAACCCAGGAGGGTTTTTGTTGTTGCTGTTATAAAGCAGATTGTTGCCTGCACCTGGTGTATTTCATGTTCAAATGGGAAACAAACTAAGCATTGGTCTGAAAGTCCTCAAGACACATTGAATCTGATTCAATAATTTCCTTCAGTCAACAAATGCAGTCAAAAAAACATTAATTGAGCCAGAAGATTTTTCTGCTTGAGACCAGACATTCCCAAGGAGTAATTTTAACTCCAAATAAATGGCACTTTTGTTGTTTGGTTTTTTTTTTTAATAGAATGAGGATTCCACTCTCTTGTCATGGCTTCCAAACTCTCCCATTCCTACAGACCCTCAAACTTCATCTCAGCCACAGGCTGCTGCTTCTACTCCACAGGAACATGTTCTCTCAGCAGCCCCCTCTCAGTCTTTTGCAGAGGAAATTCAGCTGCACTTTTCCTCCTCTCTTCTCACTAGGATGAACTATGAATGCCTTTGGTATACAGAAATGTGACAGCCACTTAAAAATACATACAAGCAAAATCCATCTCAACAGTAAATTATTAGCTAGAACGTGCTTCACAGTGAAGGGTAGGTGGCAGAGTTAGTTTTAACAAATGAGTTAAAGCTCTATTCTGTAAAATATATCTTTGAAGTGCAAGTACAGAAACATGGAAGACAAATCTAAAGCATTCTTTTGAATTTTTCATGGTGGTTTGATGAAAAATAAATTGAAATAAAAACAATAACAAGATCATTTAAAAAAATCCCTTCTGGTATTATTTCACTAGATTGTCTTAGTTTCTTGTGCAACCCTTTGGTAAAAATCTGAACAGTCCAAGAAATGTGTTTTGAGTACAGCACCGTTCTTCATAAACTGGTTATTAGATTATCAATCATATCCTGCAATTTTATGTTTACGTATATTATACCTTCTGCAAAAAAGGGTCACCATCATTAATGCATCAAATTTTAATGGAATAAAAAATCTACCTAATGACACTCCTGAGATGTACTACACAAACGCAAAAGGTGGAAGTTTAATAATATTTAAAAACAAAATCCAGGATTGGGGAAAGATCACTCAGCACATGACCAATGTGATTCATTTCACAACTGCTGTAAGTTATTCACAAACTACAATGATGAATAGAAGCTGTGAACTTGTGGGAATAAGATATCAGGAGCCCAAATCTTCTAAATGCTTTTAAATCCCTCCTGAGGTTATGAGCTCTTAGTGTACAAACAGCTATTGTTGGATGCATCTCACTTCACACAGACATCTAAATGTTGGTAGTCTGCATCTAAGCTAGTTGTCCAAGGAACTCTTCAGCAAATCCTTCCTTTATTGGGGAGAAACATGCATTTCCAAAAGGCAATTGGTCTCATGCAAAGATAGATGTTTAAGACTGGTGAGATGACTTGTCATGTCTAAATGTCTCTCCATAGTCTGTGAAGGGTGAATATGTTGAACTTCGAGTATTTATTTTTCAACAAATTGAGATGAATTCCCGTGTCACTGAACATGCACTACAACTTAAAAAGTCCTTAGGTGTGAGCTTAGGCAATATTACTGTAAACATATAATTACAGTGGAATGGAATACATTGACCTTAAGGGGATTCTTGTCAAAATATGATTCTTTTCCAACCCCAAATGTTTTGCAGAACTGTATCATGTTTCTACTTCTGACTAATTATGTAGTTGTTATTATATACTATATAAGTGTATAGTTAGTCGCTCACCAGTGGCTCATTTTCACGACCACCTTTCCTTTAGCTTTATCAACAAGGTCTGATCTTTCCCAGCCTAACTTAAGGTAATAAAATAATACCCCTGGAGACTTGAATCACTGTCTAGAAATGTCATGTCTTTTCATTGACTGCTGAAGAAGGTGGACAAGGCAGAAATTTGGGGGTTATCTAGGTTCGTAATTGGGTTTAGTGAAATGTTGGAACTTGGATGGAGTTGGTCTAGGCTGAGAGTCTACCTCAGGAATCAGACAAGAAAAACAAACACAGCTACCAAAGTATATAAGATAGTAAGGTGGTTAAATGAGACTTCCATAAAACAGGCCTGAAAAAAATGATGCTATCACTAAACTACAGTGCAAGTCATGCAAATTGAACTAAGTTTCTACCACTGCCTTGGATTTTGCTTTAAAAGCCCACTACTGTTTCCGCTTGCCCGAGTTTGTGTACGTGATAGAACTCTGTGTCTGCTCCACAGAAAAGGTAGTACAGTTCTGCAATTTTGCAACTGAAATGCTCTGTCATTGTGATATGAAGTTCACAGACACAGCCTGCGCAGTGAATATTTATTAATCTAGTTTTACTGGATAAAACACAGCACTCAGTATAAGTGATAATTATTAACCTACTTTTTAATAATTATTTCATTTTTAATGAGCAAGTTCCTACCAATGTCCCAGTTCTACTCTGTTCCTTTACTTTGGCTGGATCACCAGGTAACATTTGAGATTTTTGAAAGGTTATAGTCCCGAAGTAGTTATAGCTGATCATTTTAAAAAGCTAAATTAAATGGAAGAAGCTTGTTGCTTCATTCCTATATACCTGCATAATTTCTCCCTGTAGAAACCCAATTACATTGATAAAGATATTTCTTTATCAAACTTAAGAACACACATTTCTTCAAACAAGTGCTAACCATATTTCAAAAGACCTGATGATGTTCAATTCCTCATTTTTACCACCTTTATTTACTGGTCACAATAGTAGCAACAGAAATATGTGTTCAGTTTTTAAAGGCAAGCTAGAAGAACAGACCTATATTTATGAGCAGTGTCACATTTGCAAGGGTTAGTCATTTGGATGATTAGACAAGACAAAAGAAGCTCACCGTGTAATTTTCACTCCTGGGTATATGTTTGGACAGTGAACTCTTAGACTGGATTATCTTGATTTCTCATTCAGAATTCTTCATGCTACTTTCTGAGAGAAGAGGAGGAGGCAAACATGTCTTTCTTGAAACTAATAAATGGGAAGGTTAACATTTTCTAGTGTCTGGATTTTTTTTAGAGAAGAATACAAAGATTTTCAAGAGTAACTGTTTTGTATGCCCAGTAAAATCTTTAATTAATAGCAATGACACTCTGGCAGATTAGCTTCAGTTCTTTGACCTGTCAGGATTTTAATCCAAATTCAAATTACACTGGAATTAACTCAGGGAAATTGTATCATTTTCAATGCTATAATGAGAGAAAATTCAAATCCACCATCCCAAACTGCTGTACATGTAACTTTTAATGTCCTATCATTTGTTTTCCAGCAAGGAGAAAGTCCATACTCTATGCATATTTCCACACGTGAAATAAGCTTTGTGCATTAAAATGCAGTATTTGAATATTCAGTTTTATTTTTTTTAGCCATCACTCATCTCAAATGTACATGTTTTACAGTGCTATAAAAGTAACACAAGTAAATAGAAAACTGGAAGCATGCCTCTTTTAAAATTTTTTATTTTTATTTTTCTCTTTGCCATTGGTAGGACACCGTCTTACTTTGTCAAGTTTCTGAAATGAACCTTGTCCTGCTGGTTCACTGCATGTTCCCAAATGAATAGTGTTACAGGATAAAAATGGAATTCCTGAATACTCCACAATGCAAAAGAATACATCTCCTTCTTAAGTTCTTGTAATGAAATTTCTAAAAATAAAAGACAATGAACACAATTTTCTGAACAGTGAGAGATTTGTATTGGATATACAATTTAAGCTACTGTAGCTTTTTGTCACATTTTCCTGAGGTTTGTTACTTTTTAAACTGATTTGCATGTAGCATGAAAGTTACCCAGCTGTTCAGATGAATACATTACTTTTGGCTTTCAAACACATAAAAAAGAAGCAAGACTATGCTCTGTTTATGTGTGTATGGAAGCAAAGAGGGAATAGACTAGATTATATATTATGGTTTATATATAAAGGAAACATATTCATATCGGGAAAGCCAAAAAAAAAAAAGAGGGAGGGGAATACATACGGCATATAAATGAGTAGTAAATCCTTTCTATACTGTGGAATTTCAGTAAAGATTGCTAAGTCCTGGGAAACGGGGAAGGACACTCTAAGAAATGAAGACATTTTCTCAGCTACAACAGTTTTGAAAGCTGATATTGTTGGCTAAAACAAGACAGAAGATGAAAGTCTTAGGTCTTAGTTCTTAGGCAGTGTCTAACACCAAATAAGGAAGCAGAGACAACATCATAGAGCACTATCTGTTGCACTGTTTCTCTGAAATTCCTGCATAATTTTGCTAATCCATTCCTAGAATTTACAAACTACTTGTACTGTATTCTAAAAACCTCCTGAGAAAAGCTTGTTTTCAAAATTGAGACTGAATAAGGTTTAGATTGTAACTGTTTTTCTAGCTGGGATCAAAGCCTCATATATGTGCTGGAACAAGTCCTGCCAAGAGTCAGGGTTCTGTTTAAAACTGACATCCTTGTTGTGTCACAGAAGCATAGAATAGTTGAGATAGGAAGGAACCTCTGGAGATGATCTAGTGCAACCTCTTTCTCAAAGGTTCCTCAGGGCCATGTCTCATTGGGTTTTTAATATCTCTATGGATGGAGACTCTAAAACCTCTCTGGGAAACGTGTATTTGACCATCCTCTCAGTAAACATTGTGTAATTTGAAACCCAGTAAATGTTTTTTCTAATGTTTAAAGGGAAGTTCCTTTATTTCTGTTTGTGCCTAGTGTCTCTTGTCTTGTCACTGGGCACCACCGAGAAGAGTCTGTCTCTGTCTTCTTCATTTCTGCCAGTCAAGCATTTATGCACATTGACACGATCCCTCTGAGCCTTTTCTTCTTCAGGCTGCACAGTGCCAACTCTCTTTTTCTTTGTGTGACAGATGCTCCAGTACCTTAATTTTTTTGGCCCTTTGATGGACTTGCTCTGTATAACCGTATCTTTCTTGTGCTGGGGAGCTCAGAACTGGACCCAGCATTCCAGATACATCTCACCAGGGTTAAGCAGAGGAGAGTGATCATTTCCCTCGGCCTGCTGGCAAGACTCCTCTTAATGAAGCCTAGGAGGCTGTTGACCTTCTTTGCTGCAAGGGCACGTTTCTGGCTCTTGGTCAACTTTGCATCCATTCAGATCCCTGGACTTCTGCAAAGCTGATTTCCAACTAGATGGCCCTGAGCCTGTAGGGTTGCACGGGATTATTTTTAGGTGCAGGACTTTGCACTTTCCTTTGCAGACTTCATGAAGTTCCTTTCTGCCTGTTTTTCCAGTTCAAGTCCCTCTGAATGGCAATACACCCATCTGATGTATCAGCCACTCCTCCCAGGTTTGTATCATCTGCAAACTTGCTGACCGAAGTCATTTATGAAGATGTTAGACAGCATTTCCCCACTATGGACCCCTGGACTACACCACTGGTGACTGGCCTCTGCTTATTGTGGTGGGATCCTTGAATTAATGTGATTAATCACCTCACTTCTGAGGAAGAGGAAGTGAAGGTGAACTGTGAATAATCCAGATTTGTCAACAGGAATTTTTGTTTTCTAACATTCAGCTAGGGTCTAAACATTCTTTTGGGTCTTCACTCTTGTGGTTTCAGCTTCACATCTGGTAGGCTTAGCAGAAAAAGCAGCTGGCAATAGTTGTGTCAGTAGGTTATTTGAGCCTTTGACCTCTGATTAGTTGTCCCCAAAACGTTAAGAGAGGAAGAAATTTTATGTAAAAATAGAAATGGGCAAGAATTTTTTTTTCCAGACTGTGATTTCAAAAGTTTCCCTATTTCTCACTGGGACAAAGCTGACCTTTTGAAGTTTTCAGTGAAGAAACAACCACAAATCCAAAATAAACAATACTGCAATAGCAACATACTCAGTAGTGCTATGCCTGGTTGGCAGCTGAAACTGAAAACTCATGTCCTACAAACCAGTGTAGTGATTTTATTATCAAAAAGCAGGTAATTTTAGAAAGCCTAAAAGAGAAAGAGAAAGGATAGTGGGAATGGGAAAGAAAACTGCATTAGAATGACTGTGTTGCATAGATCTCCAAAAGTGCAAATAAGGTTAGGAATTCTAGAAAAAGCACACAAAGCGGTAACAGTGTCATCTTTGTTATGAATAAAGTAAGTGTGGTTCCTCTGGTTATGCCTAAATGTTCTGAGCAATCCCCAGTCCTCCAGCCAGGGGATCAAGCAGAGCATGCTGTAGTTCTCTGCACACTGAGAGAACCTGTGTTGCAGGGGAAACTACGTGGGGAGTGGAAAAGGAAAAAAAGATTGGAATGGTATGTTACTAGGCACATCATGCTTATGTGCAATCAACATGTATCTGGGATGTGAACCCAGATCAGAAAGTGATTTCCAAGTCTTGTCCAATTTCTGAAAGACATTTCCAAGTTCCATAGTTTAGACTTAGCCTTGAGAATTATATAGAAATGCAGAATTTCCAGGACATGCAAACATATCTGTAAAATGAAAACTCCTAAAGAATAGGGAGTTGATTCATTTTTTTTAGTCTTGAAAATATTGTGATAGTAAGCAAATATGTAACTAGAAAAATGTGATAATTAAAAACAGTTGCAGTAATGTAAACTCCAGAGATTTCCTTTCTTCCTTCCTTCCTTTACTTTTTTGAAAAAGAAAAGCAAGAACAAAGGAGGAATTGGAATTGTTAATCCAGCTACTCCAAGTGAAGGGAGAAAGGGAGAATTATGGCAGTCATACTTGGTCTAAAAACAAAAATGAAGTTCCTAGTATGAGAAAGAGAGAGAGAGAGAGAGAGAGAGGGATAGCAGGTCTGATGAGAAAACATAAGAAAACATGAAGGAAATCAGGAGATATTCCAATTGCACTCTGGTCCAGAAGAAAGAAAGGTTCCCGAGAGGATATAGCTTTAATAAAAACAGATGGAGTGTTAGAGGACTCCCCAGTTCAAATGATGCTTCAATTGTACATGTGTGGGCAATAGAAGAGATAAGAGATAAGAATGAAAATACTAATTATAGAAAAAGAAATAGAATTTAAATTAACTCACTAAGGCTAACCTACCTGGAAAAAGATGAGGGGACAGACCTTATAGGAGGCACGTGCTATCTCCCATGGAAGTATTACGCAAGATTTTGGGTTTTTTTTAATATTAGCTTTGTTTTTTTCAAACTAAGTTTACCGTTTTGTAATAAAGTACATTTTTTTTTTTCTAGAATAACTGTGCATCGTTTTCATGGTTACCTTTGGTAATGAGTACTTCAAGGGAGATCTGACAGTGACTGAACAGTTTGTTCCTAACTGAGAGGCAAATACATGGAGCTATGTTCAGGCATAGTCTTCCCAGTGGCCCCTCCACCCAAAAAGTCATTTGATAGTCTCGGTTTTCAGGCCATGTTTTCTTAGTGTGTTTCACAGCAAGTGAGTCTGAGGACCAGTAATGCCTCAGGTAATATCTAGCGCCTGTACTGCTAGAGAGAAATTCTTCTGACAAACTTAACTAGTACCTCTATTGCAAACTGCAGCTAGCAAACAAATAGCATTTGTGTTGAGGAGTACAAGCATCTCTGTAGTGGAAAAGGTAAAAGGAAGGAAAAAAGTAAAAAGCATGATAAGAAGCGAAGCAGCAGGACATAAAGAATTAAAACTGTAACACAGGGCTCCAGAAAAATTGCCATACTTAAACATTTGGAACCATACAAGGTACAATGACGAAAATAATATTGAGTAGGCAGAGGAACTGAGCGGGTCTTGACTTTCTCCATCTATCCTTGATTGCCTTTTTAGGACAAAGGAAAGAGCTGAGACAGTCTGGGGTTTATTAAAATCCTCATTCAATTTTCCTTTGTTAATTAAGAAAAATCAAGGAAGAGATACACAGACTTTATTTGATTAGAAGTATTTATGCAACTTTGTGTCCTAACAGATTGCATTTCAAAGTCATCCACAAAGTCATGAGTGCTTTAAAGCAGCTCTCTTCTGATCTTTTAGATTCAATTATTCAGATTTTTTTTCTGGAGATGCTAAAATCACATCACATGCAGAGTCTGTCTCATATTTGTCCAACACAGTTTATAAGACAAGGCTTTAACCCAGGACATTTAAGCAGTTGTGCTCTGCTTTTATGCAGCAGCCAGACACTCAAGCTGTCATCTTCATTAGCGTCGATTCTCTTGTGTTCCTGAATCCCAACATCTTTTTCAGCAGTACGTGCACCTCCCAGTGCTCTCCACAGATGAGCAACTTTTCATTAGATGTTTATCTATTAGGCAGATTAGTGCTTTCAGGACTAGATCCTAGCCAATATCTTCTGTTTGCTTCAATCCCTTCTTCATGTTAAAACCTAAGTAGGTAACACTTCCTCTGTATATAACAGGTGACTAAAGTATCATATACAGAGACGTCCATGTCCTACCAGTAAAGTATATGAGCCTGCATAAAAGGTAAAAGATCTACTCTTTACAGTCTAAATATTAAAACTGTGCCCAGCACTTACGCTTGCTCCCTCGTCCTCTTGCAACACCTCTTGTGTCACTATTACTGATTTTCCCATTACATGAATTTCTTCACATTTCATTGCTAATGTGTGTCATATTCTTCAGTGTCATTTATACCACTGTTGTGATTTTAGGACGTCCAGTAATTTAGGCTTGGGTAGGTACTTTTCTCCCTCTAATCGGACGTACTAATTGGCAATAAACTTCATTGACACACTCACAGTAATTTATTTCTGTTTCTGTACAAGTATAGATTCAAAGCAGTAGGTTCAAACTTTGACTTAGGTATAACTGAAGGCAGAATTTATCCTACAGGTACATTGATTTCAACATTCACGTTCCTCTGTGATAGTTACAGGACATTTTTCCTGTATGAGGCACCTGTCTCAGGTACCTGTGGGATTGTTAATATTGAGTAATTACTTTAGAATTGCAAAAGCCACACTGCCTTTTTCTCTTTCACTTTTACTATATGAGTACCAGCCGTGGGCTAACTTGGATATTATTAACCTTGTTCCTTTACTGTATAAAATGAAAACAAGAGGTAACAAAACCTTACAACATCTTCCTGAGCTCGGCAACAAACACTATGCTGAACTCTTTCTAGTGTAAATTAGCATAACTCTCTCTTTGTTTATTTAAACTTGCTGACATTTGTGCCTCCAGCTTTTTAATGTTCCAGAGCTGATTCTCAGAGCTGCAGTGTATCTCAGCTTTTACTGGTGCACCTGGGTTAAAGTCAGTTAGAGAGGAGATATTCAGCAGCTCTTCAAATCAGACCTATGTATTAGAGCCATTCAAGAGATGTATCTTTTTATCTGAAGGCTGGATTGAAATATAAATATTTCATTTTGGGTCATTTTTTAATTCTGGCAGGTATAGTTCTTTTTCCTTTTTGTTGAAAAGAAAACCCAGTCACTTGGGGTTCATGCAAAACATTTTGTTCAGTCTGAAACAGAATATTTTCTTTTGGCATACTAGAAATAAAAGGCAAGAGAAGCCACATTTTAGATAAGCAAAATGTATCCTGATGTTACATTTTTATCTAAAAACCTAGTGCTCAGGGGATTCATGTAAAGGTATTAAATGCACAGGGTCAAAACCTTTCTTATGTAGGGATCTGACCATTTACAGCACAAAGAGGTTACTAAAGCACTCTCAAATATTTTGGCAGAGGTAGCTCTCCCTCAGTCTTTTCTGTCAGACCCATGATATTCTGCACAGACTATTTAAATATTCATCGGGCAAGAGGAAAGCATAAAAATGACTATGTGGCCTGCTTTTTCAGGTGCTCTTCTGGGCAGGATACATTAATTCAAATCCCTGCTCTGAGTCAGCCAAAAATAGAACTGCGATTTCGCAGTGTTCCAGCACCTCACTTGTGGGGAAAAATGACTTTGACTAACTGGATTTTACGGCAAATGTTTATAAGCTCTCTTCGCATTTCAGAATGCTCTGTCACTCTTATTTGGGACAATAACAATTCGATAGATTTGTCTCTGAGCTGTGTTTCCCAGTGAAGGACTGATTTGTTGACAAAGTAATGCCCGGCTATACTGGATATTTATTCTAAAACACAAATACTGAAAAGAAAAGGAGATCAGCCAATCAAGAAGCTACCTCCACTTACCAGACAACATCAGAATTTAACACTGAAACGTTTCTCACTCTAGTCAATTAGTAGTCTAATTTTCTTTTCCTTTTTTCCCTTCACATGATACTTTAAAGACATGTCAGGAAAAGAATATTCTCATGATCACATCCAACACTGATTCCATTTCAAAGGAAGAGATTATTCCAAAGCTATCTGCAGAGAAGGTCTGAAGTAATGTTTGAAGAAGACATCTTTAAGTAAACTCCCAAGGCATGTATTTTTTGGCAGTTTGACTAGCGTCCCAACACAATTCAAGGAAATTGTCTGCATTTGTGTTCGTGCTGCACCTAGCGCAATAGAGATATGTTGCTACAGTGGATCTCATGTTGTCATCTCTGGGACAATGAAAATATGTTAAGGGAGCTGATGGAAAAAAGCAACTTTGAAACATCCGTACTAAAAGCACCAGAAAGTGAGGAAAGAAAACAATACCTGGAAGATATTCTGCTTTACCAGACCTTTGTGGTGTTCATCAGAAGGACTGTTACAGAGCCTTGCAGCCTTCGGAAGCCAAACCTTCCTGGTAGAATGAATATCTCTTTTGGAGCAATTAACTTTTGGGCTGAGCAGTGGTGAGGAAGACCAAGGCCTCTGACAAGAAATAGTTTAAATATTTCGGTAAGAATGGCAAAGGAGTGTTACACAGGTCCTTAGGTACCCTGCTTCCTCAGCTGTCATCACCTGCTGCATGGGAGAGGACACCCAGATGAGGATGTTCATCTCCACTCTGCCAGAGGACCCCATTGTTGCTCTTCCTGACCGGCTACTAGGGAGAGTTTTCCTTTTCTCTTTTCTCTCTTTTTTTTTTTTACTTTTCATTTTATCCATTTTGCCCTCTTTTCCTCCCCTCCTTCCTCCCTTACTCCCTCCATCTCTAACTCTCTCTATTTCTTTTCTCTCTTTCTCCCCCTTGTAACTTTCGCCATTAACAATTCATGTGTGCCATCAGCTATGAGCCCTGCTAATTAATGTATCTCTGTGCAGGTGAATCTGTCCCAACATTCTTTGTGCAACCAGCACCTATGATTAGGATGGTAAAAGTGCCAAAGAGATAGAATATGGTAGATGAGACATACTAAAAAGAATTTTGAAGAGCAACGGAGAAAAAGTTGGAAACACAATATCAGACAATGGAAGAATAATAATAAACTTTCAGAAGAAAAGATTCAGGAATCAGAAGCAAAGACAATAAAGTCAGAAAACATATTCCAGAGGTAAAGGCATTATTAGAAATCTTGATATTGCTAAGACAACAGCAAAAGGTACCAAGTACTAATGCCCAACTCTTTCCCTTAACAATGTATTTGGTTACTTTCATTACCATGAACACTGGTCTTTCATGTACACTGGCCTTTTTTGACAAATTTATTAAATGAAGCCTGAAGAAAGGGTCTGGTACTTATTTATTTGACTGTCTGTATAAAAATGCCTATTGATGATCTCACTTTTTCCACCTAAATTTCATTTCTTTTGCCATCCATCTGAATGATTGTAAATAAAAAAGAAATAAAGCAAGCTTGATATTTTGTGTTTCATTTTCTATTTGCAGGTTTCAGATTTGAAACTAAGGCTCAAAGTCTGAAAGAAGGATAGCACAGATTTTCTATTTTCCTATTCATAAGCAGAAGAAATGGGTATTTCTGAAGCACATGAAGCAAATAAAAGTCTTCTTTATTATTATTCATAACTAAAATTCTAGTCTATTTTTATTCTTACTGTAGCTTTTATGGAAAGCTATGCATCTGAGTCAGCACCTCAAAGCAAAACTCATTTCCAATTCATGACATCTCTTTTTCCTCCAATTACTTAGCTTCATTTCCTTCTCGTTTCATTTTTTCCCTTTTGACTCTCACTCACTCAGATGAAATTGCTACACAGTGCAATTCTCCATTTGAGAGAGATATATCATATACTTGAGTAGGCTTTAGTTTAACTAGGCTTTCTTCTTTGTTTTTTTAAACTACCATAATTACATGGCCTTGACATATGGTGCTAGAGTGTAGGAAGGAGAAAGACTGTATGGGAAGAATGCCCATTTGTGCATTTTATTATGGTTGTTGCGGTCATATCTTCGAAGTGTCATTTTTCACTCTTCCTTTCCATACTGTTGTGTTGATGGCCTGTCAGGTTTCTAAATTTATCTCTTTCGCGTTTTTTGCACTGTTCGGCTTTCCTCAAAGCTTGATTCTATTTATTCTAGCTCCTCTACTTCTCATTCTTTTCCATACCATATATCATTTTTTCTGCTCTACTGTATCATCAGATGTGATTGCCAAAACTTGAGTTATTTTCAGTAATATTAAGGTGCAAGGAGATGTCAGACGTATGATTTTGTGTGTACTTCCTCTTTAAAACTCAAGGCACTCAGTGTTCTTGAATAGTGAGAATTTCCAGAGGGGATCCTATAAAGCATCTGACAGTGGTGCTAAGATATTCATTAAAAATTCATCCCAATCTGTAAATATATTTCTAATCATTGCCTTTGCAGTGGATTTTCTTGGCACACATCCTGCACTTGCCTAGAAACCCATTGGCACTTTTGAGGGCTCCAGTGCAGCAAGATTTTCAGTGCATGCCTTGAGAGGTAGGTCTGTGAATCATCCACCCACAGCATTACAGATGAAAAAGATCCCCATCCAGGTCTATGGGGAGGGAGATATTTTTTCCTTATTTTCCCAAACAAGTGTCTTTGTCTTAATGATGGCAGAGCAAAATGAGTCTCACATACAGGAAATCACTACCTGAGCTTGCTCATGGTCCTCCACCATATTTGATGCCTGGGCTTTGTTGCAGCCTCCAAGACCTATGATACCACAGAGCTCCAGCAGATTAGGAAAAACTGAAATGTATTTTGTTTACTCACAAAGCAAGGACAGAAAAAAAAGTGCCCTGACTGTTATATATACTATTTTCCACAATAACTGTGGTTGTTTTTTTAAAGACTACTTTGCAGAAAGAGAAATGGCAGGTATAGCAGTAAGTCTGCTATTAAAAATCACATGCTCAATGCACTAGAGTGCTTATTTAAAAATAGCTCATACACAGAAAAATATACCCCCTGTAGCATTGCCAAGGTCAGTGAGAGTTAGGACAATCTGAACAAATGTGGATTCTGCAACAGAAAGCTTAACATTAAACATAAAGTTCTTAAGTTTCGCTTGAATTCGAGCAAGTCAGGGCATTGCAACTTACTTCTCTTAGCAGGTTGCTTCTCTCCTGTGACATACAGACATTATTTAATATTATCTGACTGAGTGACATGATGACAACTGTATAGAAGTGTAGTGTCTCTGGATCAGCTTCTTTAGTGAAATCAAGATGGCATACTCAATTTACCTTAATTGACAACATGACCAAGGATCCTGAAGTACAATTCTTACTGCAAAATGGGTATGCCAAACAGAGAGTGTCCAGCTGCTCAGAGTGAAACACTTTCCAAATAGAGGGTGCCCAAAAGACTGACAAAGGCTCTCATTTGTAACTCAGACAGGATTAACTGGCAGATTTGGAAGACTCTTTTTTTGTGTGTCTTCTGATTTGCAGACAGCAAAAGCAAGGATCTAACCCCAAAGAATAATATACCCAATAATAAACCCAAAGGTAATAAAAAATTACCTGAGCCATCAAGCTGTAAGTAATCGTGCAGTAGGAAGCAAGGAGAAACTAGGTGCAATTTTAGCATTGGTAGAGTATATATACAGCATGCTTGTTCAGAGTAGTTCCCTACTCCATTCTTGATCAAACAAGACTGACTTACTTTGTTTTCAACTGTGATGGAAATGACTTAAGTAAAAAGCATCTGAAACATTTTCAGTGAGTCTATGGAATAAATACAGTCTCCCAGATCACAGTCGTAACTGTGTTGATTCTGCAGGGTTAAAAGGAGTAAAACTACAAACACCTTTATGTTGGTCAGCAGTTCCAAATGCCTTGATGGAGCAGAGCTGAGTTAGGCAGTGCTATTTTTACACAGCCATTTTTCACAGAAGTACAGCAGCTCAAATATAAAGATGACACAGTCATAGCAATGTGAAGAGTGAACAATTAAAATTGCCAGAATTCTTTGAGTTGGGCTTTGCTTGGGTAAGAAGCGAGCACATATCCAGACACAAGCGGAGAATCTGTATCCAAAGGAATGGTGCTTCTAGCAGGAGGAGAAGGTGCCCAAAGAGAGGCGAATTGACGCTCTCCCTGCACTTTAGGTGTGGGACTCCCATTAATAGTTAACGGCAACAGTACACAGGGAACAAGGTGAGAACAACTGCTTATACAAGAGTTCAAGAAAGCAATTAAATCTGAATTCCCAAAGAACATTTTTGGCAAGCTTACAATTAGTTCAGATGTGAATATCCTCCTTCCCCAGTGTGTTTACTCATACAAACAGTCACACAGCAGAGGCAATAACTGTGGCCCTGGTTCTGTAAGAGTTCATCTATCAGGACTGAGGTATTTATATCTTCATTGCACACCTGTACACAGTGCTCGGTAAATGGTTCTGCAAATATCATATTCCATATGTTTTATTATATGTATGTTACTGTATTTAATACAGAGATCCATTACCCTGAGGATAAAGTGGCTTCCGTCATCTGGATATGTTTATTTTTGAAAGCTTTTAGCACTTTCATGGCTGCATGACAAGTTTAGACTATTACAGTATATCCTAAGTATAAACTGAGATTTGGAATCAAAGTATAACTTCATTTATTCAGTATTTGCTCCTCGTTAATCTTTTTTTTTTTTCTTGAAAATGCCCACCAACTATTTAACAACCCACAGTTCATTGTAATGTCATATATAAACTTGTCTTGTGGTTATAACAAATAACATTTCTCAAGATCACATGGAGTATTCTTCAACTGTGTGGTCAAAATGGAGCTGTAAAAGTTTCAGTAGTTCATGTTGAACAAAGTGCTGGTATTATTTATACCATTTTGTGGGTCAGCTCACCGGTTACTACAGTTGTATGTATGTATATATGTATGTTTATATATGAGTATATACACATAAATAAAGGCAGGCAAAGACAGCATATGTTGATATGTGCTAAAAAAAAATGTACTCATAAAGGACCACCCATAAAACTTAGAGTATAATTTAAGTGCCTGACTTCAATTTGGATTTCTATTTTCCTTAACACTGTTTTGATGAGTAACCTCTTGTCGTGGTTTAGGCCAAATCAGCTACTGGGGACATGGGGG
>RSEF01000001.1:76949365-76963265 GCA_003993805.1 Himantopus leucocephalus | reverse complement strand
AAAAAAAAAAAAAAAAAAACCCAACCCAAAACTCCCAAACAAAAAAACGTCCACACATACAGAGTAACAGTCTAAAGAGGAAGGTGTCTATGGCACGTGAAGGAATTTGTAGAGAGGCAGAAAAAGGGGATTATAATGTACCATATAAATCAGTGTCTCTGGTAAGTCTGCCTCAAGTATTTGAAGAGGATCAAAGAAGAAATCCTTCTAATGGAAGAGGTTGTGGATTTAGAGAGCTGCTGGCATACTGCACCAGAGCACCTCATCTACAACATCCAGGAATCCCTGTGCACCCATAGGGACTTGCAAAAAGGACACTGGGAAGCCCCAGCACCATCACTAACTTCTCCCTTCCAGTGTTCAAGGAACAGCGATAAGGCAGTTGCAAGAGAGAGAGAGCTAAGAACTAAAATTCTATTTGAGTTTAATATTTATTGAAATTCAGAGCAGTGGTTCTCAGTTCGTACTTGACTTTGAAGAAATTTCAGTCCCGAGGAAGGACCCAGATGCCTGGAAAGTGTCTATTTTATTTTGTACCTTAAGTACAGTAGTAAGCTAGCAAAGGATACTATTTTCAATCACAAATGCTAATCTCAACATAGCTACAACAGTACACTCAAAATCTCCACCTGAAGAGAGATGGACAATAATTTGTTCTGGTTTGGGTTTTTGGTGGTTTTGTTGTTTGCCTTTTTAAAAAACAAAACAAACAAAAATGCAAAACCAAACACAAAACAAAAACAAAAACTGACTTAGAATCACTGACTGTTGAATACAGCTGACCTAGCACACATGTCACAGTTTTATTTCTGTTCTTCACACTCTGATTTTTTTCATTACTTGCTTTTATTCCTTGGTACATCGTACTTCAAATGAGATCATTAGATTTCAAGAGATGGCACTCCAGACCCTGATTTGAAAGTCAGCTTGCTGTGTAGAACCAACAAGCCACCTATTTGACTTCAGAAATGAGAACTTACAAACGATATTATAATATTAGCGTGCATGTTTAGATGGGCCAGAAGAAAACTCAGCAAGAAATAGCGTGCAAAAGGTGCTTCTTTCCAGATGCTGTATGAGCATGTTTCCCACCACCTTGAAAACACCACATGACAAAAAGATCATGAAATTTGGACATACTTTTCTCTTTCACATTGAAAACAGGCTGTGAGTGTAGCCGATGAAATATTTCTGAACAGTTTCTTGTACTGAAGTCCTTGTGAAAATGTTAAGAAATGATAAAACTTACTGTAGTGGTACCGTAAGTTTATAAAAATGAACAAGGCAATGTCTTTAGGTGTTGTCTTTTGTTTTAGATAAAGTTTTCCTCTCGGTCTGTCCAAAAAATTAGTGAATTCCCAACATAGTTAAAGTACTGCTCGGTGCTGCAAGTTGACCAAATGAAACTGGCTTAACCACCTATCCGCATCTACTTGCAAGCTTAAGAGCTGTGTCGTGACACACTGACGTTATTAAAATTGGCGTGGCAGAGTCCATAACAAACGCTGAACTGAAACTATATAATGACATACTCCAACCAGACCAATAAAATTAATGTGGAGGAGGAGGAGGAAAAAGGACAGGAACACTCATTAATGCCTCTCTAATTTGGTGTAATAGAACTGTGGCAAGACCTAATTCTTGTTTTCACAAGTTTACTTTCTGCAGCTTTAGTGAAGCTGCTGCATAAGCTTTTATGCTGTTGGCCTTGTAGCCAGACACCAACACTGCAGTTATCGCGGTCTCAGACATGGCAATACATGACTCCCATTGCAAGGCTTTCTTATTGCTCCCTACTTAAACTTTCACTCTAGCCTTTTCTTTTTAAAAAACAAAGAATAAATCAGGACAAAGGCCCATTTCCATTGAAATCCACCAGCTAGTTACTTAGAAGAACCAATGTCTAGGTTAGTAGTAGGTTACAATCTTGAATTAAACAAGACAAAAAACACTGAGTAGGAGCAACATCCACTGGTTTCCCAATTATCTTAAATACCCAAGCTCCATACTGTTGTGGATCACCCTTTGATGGTGTCCTTTGACGATATGGACCCAGCATCATTTATGAAATCTTGATCTCTTCCACCAATAAAGTGCTCCAAATGCCAATTCACACAAGCCTGAAAAGCCTCAAACTTTACTACGGGAATGGTTCAGACTCTGTATCTTACTGTAAGATTTACATCTGCTATAAGGTGGTGGGGAAAAAAAAAAAAAGGAACTTTCCATGCAGATCAGTGAATCTTTTTCTCTGAAGGCTATGTTTAATGAAGGCGAACAATTATCTAAGATTTAAAATTTATTGATCAGACCACAGCAAACTAGCAACGCTGAGCTGAAAGGTAAGCTCACAGTGGAGTTCAATAGCAAAACTAAAACTTTTCTTTTAAAATTTAATAAATGAGCACATGCTATTCTAATAATGCTGACTAACTCTTCAAACCTCACTATTAGGAAAGGCCTAAATCAAATAGTGTGCAAACAAGGTAGCAAATGAATCTTCACAAGGCTGATATGCAAACNTGCTATTCTAATAATGCTGACTAACTCTTCAAACCTCACTATTAAGAAAGGCCTAAATCAAATAATGTGCAAACAAGGCAGCACATGAATCTTCACAAGGCTGATATGCAAAANAAGGTAGCAAATGAATCTTCACAAGGCTGATATGCAAACGCTCATGTCTTCAGGTAACATGATTTAAAACAAACACAACCATCACAAGTTTTTGGAATTAAACAAGATCTTAATGCCAGAAAAGTTAGCGGAGTGTTCATATTCTCAGAAATAATCTAAAATATTCCCCTAATATTTTTCAATGTACTTGAAACATCAGGTACACATTATTAAAGTATTAAATTAACAAGTGATATCTGGAAAGTATTTTAATTAATTCCAAATCTAGTCAGTATGTCTCCCAAAAGGGACCAGGTTTTCACTTGTCACACACACATAAAACACATAAGAAGTAGAATTTGTACTCAAAGCTATGTAGTTATGAAGCTGTAGTGTATAGCAGCAACATTGCCAATACCTGTGAGTCAAACCTCTGGGCCCTACCTTGGCACAGAGGTTTGACTCTGAAGCTGGTTTATAGACACTAACAACAGAAAACTATATGTTATCTTTAAAACTTAGCCTGTGTTACAGGATTCCTATTTGTTTCAAACTCAGGGAACTAAGAAAATTACTTTGTATTTAATCTAGGGGGGAAAATGCTGCTCCTGAAAGTTGGTATCTAAGTTGTCATCCAGTCACTGAATTGATCATTACCTCCTGTAATTTTTATTAATAGTAGGAGACATTGTGAGAAGGGGCCTAGATACAGTGTCCATACAGTAAGGTAACAACAAAACCAAAACCATAGGGACTCTGAAAACAAGGCAGAAGAGAGAAAAGACTGAAAAAAAAAAAATATTAATTTTTAAAGAGAATTGGAGCACAAGTTGCTCTATAAGCTATTTTAAGACCTAGAACCAGCATTCACTGACTTTTAGACATGCTGTTTGGTTTCCCCATCTATGAAAGAAAGAACCTATATCCCCATCACTCAGGGGTGCTAAGTGAACCAATTGAGATATTCAATTTTATACTGTCAAAAATACAGTAATTTTGTTGTCACTGGAAAATATGCACTGGAAAAAAAAAATGTTTTTCAAGGGAACATTACTTTTTCTTTTTTCTCCTTCTACTTGAAATACTTCCTTGACACCAATCAGGTAATGTAAAATCATTTCCCATGCCACAGCAGAGTGGTGTAACGTAGAGATATGAGAAGAGCGGTGTGACTTGCTCGCTTGTACCGAACTGTGAAGTCAAACGGCCAGTCCCTCTACATCATACAGCATTTCCCTGATGTTTTTCCCTCTGAACCATGAATTTGAAACAATAAACTTCAAGGACAACTTCCCCTCACCTAGGGTTAAAAGCAGGCATATGACTGTGCAGTAAGATGCATGACCTTGAACACAGCCTACGCAGTTCTCAGCACTTTCAGACACGCAATAACTCACCTGTATCCAAACATCAGCTGGAGATGCTTGTTTGAGTCACCAAAAATCTTGAGCATCAATTTTTGTTTGCATTAATGCGCACATAACCCAAAGAGATTATATTGCAATTCAGCGAGTAAACAAAAGGCTCTATCTTAAACATCTCAGCATAACTGATCAGTCCACATTGGGGCTACAATTATTCAGCACAAAGCAATTCAAGTGTAAAAGAACTTACTGAACTGAGGTCACAGCTGAACAAAGTCACACCCGGCCCCGGTATTAACAGTGCACTTCCGTAACTCAGCATTTGTTTCGTGGAAGAAAATAGATTGAACACTAAGAGATTCCACAATTTGTGGGGAGGAAAATTAATTTAAACTTTTGGCATTCGTGTCTCCGATTTTCTAGTTTCAATTATTTATGTTTCTCTATACAGATACAATTTTCTCCTCCATTAATCTGGGCCAAGCCCTTCCTCTATATGCATTACACTAATGAAAACATGTATTCAACTAACGTCAAATTTTTCAGGTTTGTTTTTTTTAAAAAATTACCTGATCAAATGCAGAAATTTGATTTTTTTTCCAAATCAATTAAAAAATTCACATTTCCAAAAGCAATCTCTGATGTGAATGCCCAGGCTCGGCAAGTTACAGGCTTGACTTTTAGAATTAAACGTATACACTTTTTTAAATTTCAATACCCTTACAACATATACTAGGTTCCCAGCAAACATCCAGTGATTAAAGATGACAAAATTAGAAGCCTTTATAAAAGAAAAATTATAATCAGTGCAAAATGCTCTTGGCTCCGACTACCTCTAACTGTGGAGTTTGAATTTTCAAATGTCACAAGAAAATTTTGTCAGGGATTTGTCATTGCTGGTTACCAAGCCAAATTTAACAAGCTATCACTAGAAAGGGATTCTGAAATACTGCAACCAGGTATTTTGTTGCAATTTGCTCATTCATTGAATTGAAAACATTTTCCTGAGGCATTTCAAATGTCAATTTTTTTTTAAACTGATGTCAGATAGGTTCCCAATGGAAACCTCAGTCTGGGACAGGAGCCCAACATACCCTGCTCCCAGGAAACCTCAGAGGAGTTCTATTTTTTCGGAAGTTCCCACAGATTTTGAAGGAAGCTAACTTTAAAAAAATCTTCCAGAATATGGATTCACTGTTCTCACTCAGTTCTTTTATTAGAAATAAGCGTATATGAAATAAGTGCAGGTGGGAAGATGGAGTGGAGAAAGGGAAGAAGCTAAAAAAGCCATACATGGTAATGCTTTTGGATCTTTTCCTGCCTCAGGGGTGATGGATGAGGTTGGGGAAATCTGAGCACACCATTCATTTCCATGCATTTCAAGAATTGTTCTAGAGCTGATTCTAGTGATCTTAACATGATGTAAGAGATAGCCATCTAAAATCTTTTTCAAAGATATGGTTACCCTCCTACAGAGCTAAAAGAATTAAATAATCTCTTTACCTTTCAAGACGGGTCACTACTTTATGGGGATCTTGCATAAACGACAGTCACTGGAGATACTATAGGTTGATTGGAGTTTTCTTTGTTGCCTTTTTCCACCCACCCCTCTCCCCCCCGCCGAAGAGCATATTTGGACCACTCTAATACACTTCTAATACATAATACTAAACAGAACTGTCAGACTTCACAGGCTGCTCGACTTTCAATAGCAATGGTACTCCCACATAGTGGGTTACACCTTCTATTGGAACTAGAAGGATCACCCATGGAGATAGTCCTTAAAGCAATGGAGGTTATCTTAAGAACTATTTTCTGTAAGGCCCTTATCCTCCTGGTTATACGCATGTGGCTAGAAAACACGTAGAGCCCTGCAGGAAATGCTAGAGAGAAGACATCCACAGAAAAATTTTGATAGATAAAGGCCTATATAAATAGAGCTTTCTCCCACATTGTAGGCAACTAAGAAATCCTGTTTCTTATAAAACTTCACCAGCTCCTCACCAATGATTAAATTTTGTTTACAGAGTTCTGAGTTGCCTATACTGTTATACATTTTCTATTTGAAGAGACTGAGAAGGATAATTTTTCCTTTTCCAGAAGGCACATTAGATAAACTTTAAACTCATACCCGGTTTCAAAGGGAAAATATTTGTCCTACACAAAGCCTCCATTCAGAGTCCCTGTTTTTACTACAGTAAGAAAAATAGCTGTGCCCTAGATAATTTGTTCATACATGCCAATAAAAGCACATTGGATTACAGCCAGCACTTCTAGCAAGCACCCAAAGACTTCTGAAATCCTATGAAAAGCAGAACTCTTTTTTTTTCTCTACTTATCCTTTTTCTGTTTGCCATTCCCAGTACTTATTACTTGTTTCCATTACATTTGTCCTTATGTTACTGTGAGAAGCAATTAAAAGAGGAAAATAAGACTAAAGAATAAAAGCAAAGCTTTTAAAGAAGCTCTTTTATGAAAAAAAAAAAAGCTTTCAGGATATCTTTATACAATGTTTAAAATGTTAAGCACATACCCTTTTGCACTCCACTCTAATTAGAAATCATAAAAGAGACTAAAGTATATTCATGTTTTAGAGGTATAAAGAATTAAGAAACATACTGACATAGACACTTAGGTACCTATGCTTTCATGCAGGACTCTGATCAAGATGCTCGCTGCTTAACCTAGGGCAGGGCTGTGGCAGAGCCAGGGTATAAGAGAACCTGGAGAAAATTCTTGGGAAGTTATTCAGATCATAGCAGGATTTACCATGCATATGTGCTTCCCCAAACCCCAATGTTTTTCTAAACAGTCTCCCNCTAAGCAGTCTCCCAAACAATCACAGAAAATGGGGCTGAAGAGGAAAGAAGTCATCTCGTATCCTTAAGGCAGGAAGCAACTGTGCCAAGGTACTTCCCCAAAAGTAATACTTCCCAACCTCTTCCTTGGGCCACTAGTAAGAGAGGCTAAAAAGCAACCCTGGGGAAACCCAGGGGCTTATTAGCCTTAGCCTAAAAAAGTTTTTCTCAATAAATAATCTAAAACCTTGTTGCAATTTACTCACTTGATACTGCTTCTATCCACAGCATACCCAACAAATAAGTTAGGTTCTTATTTTTAGAAAAAGAAAAAAAAAAGTAACGACAACATGCATCCAATCAGTGTTAAAATGGGCTTATAACAATATCCTGTCCCTCAGTCTTGTTTGATAAAGAATAGTTGGCTTACTGCGACCTCCTCTCCCTTTTATAACTTATCACTCATATTGACACTGCAATAGGGCTACAAGGATGTCATCTCATGTGTATCATCTCATATGTTTTTCCAGCTAAGCAATCCAAAGTAAGCAGACGTCAACTTCTATTTTCCCATGGGAGCCCACAAGGCAAATTTCAGGGGGAACAGTATTACAGTTACTTCATCTATATATTATCTTTTATTATCTCAGCGTTTTTCTAAACCGTATCCCCTTGCTTCTTCAACTTTACATAACCTCTTCTTTTTCCTCATATTGTTTAATTCAGCCTTATGCTTTTCTCCTCCTTTTCTTTTTGTCATGCACATCTATAGCAGACTTTCTGAAACAAAGAAATTAAAGAAAAAAGAATCCAACTGCAGCCTCAACATTAGTTTCTGAGGTTGTTGAAAGCCTTCAAGGCAGGGACTGGGTTTGCCATCCGCGTTGTGACTCTTAGTTGTACAACTGACAGTTGTAAACATTGTCTTTCCCAATGGAGGTCGCAAAAGTATTAGAAGTGGTTCTTTTTTTTTGTAAATGGATGTGATCATTTATGTTTCCCACCTATTGCATTAAACTTTCTGAAAACTCACAATCATTCACAGATAGATTTAGGTGAAACGGCAGAAGCAATTACAGCTCTAATTGCCTATGCCCTCTTTCTGCCTTTACAAGGATACACAAACGTGACATAAAAATCTTAACTTCTCTCTGGGAGCCAGAGTTTGAAATCCAGCGCAGAACAGTCAGCTGCAACATGCAGGGGCTGAGGTTATGGCCCAAATAAGATTTAGCACAGGGATAAGGCAGTTTACTGGGACAGCAGGAGGGCTGTCAGATGCCCCATCTTTGCCCATCCACCAACAGCTTAGATAGGCCCCAGGCTACCCACACTTGGGTCACATTCTAAAGATTTTTGCCGCAAACCAAGGAGGTAGCTCTTAAGAGAATCCCTACCCCAAACTGGTACTCTGTAAAAAGCCTGAAGAACAGGGGCTTCCTCTCACATTCCTCAGCCACTTTCTTATGCTCTAAGAAACAGACCTAAATCGCTTTTTAAATCTTCTGTTCTCTCCAGACTTGCATTTGCCCCAACACCAGCTACCCATATGTTACTTCACTAACGTGCCAACCCAGTTTTATTGCAAAGAGGGGCCACAACACTATGGGAAGCCTCCATGGAGTGCCGTCAGCAGCACAGACCAGTGAGGATTTTGCATCAGAGGCACCATGTCTCCTGCTGCTGCAGTCTGCAGCTGGACACTCTCTGCCAGACAGCAACAGCGCCTGGTGTTACTGAATCTCCTCCAGCCTGGTCTGAAACACTACATTTTGTCTCCTGTTTCCACAAGCAAGTTGGAGAGATGCAGCCTACTGCTCGAGGAAGATGAGCCTCCCGGGTCCATGTGCTGATCACCCACCCCACAGCAAAATGGCTGCGGGGCTTCGGCTGCTCAGGCAGAGCGAGGACTGGGGTGAGGGCAGACCTTCACTCACACCTTGAGCTGGTATTTCAGCAGCGACCTGTCCCATATTGCACTCTGCACACTGTTCAGCCCTACGAAGCTGTTTGTGTAAATAGCCAAGTAACAGCCGGTGACGGCCTGTAAAAACCTCTCTCCCCCAAGGCAGAGCTGCCCTGCCACCCAGCACCACGCTCCTCTTCCCCTGACCTCCCTCGCTATGGCTGAAAGACCCAGGCCCTGAGGCAGCCACCCCGGCGTGGGCCTGGCTCCGCGTCCCATGGAGCCACCTTCTCCAGAAACCACCCTGCAGGCCACTCACCTCACCCACCCCAGGGACGTCGCGGCTGTTTCCCTCATCAGCGAAGCCATTAATTGGGATGCTGCATTGCGTGGCGGGAACGGAGAGGTCACCGAATCATTCGCTGCCCATGCGTAACAAGGTCAATACTCCTAGCCAAAGGCGTCGGCACAATTAATATCTAGCCAAGCTGGCCAAGCCAACTACCTTCGTGCCCTTTGTCGAAGGTGAAACAGCATGGCTGGAGTCCAGAGAACCAAAGGTGACATTTAGGCAAAACACATATCCAAAAAAATTTGCTTCCTTCACCATTATTCAGCTTTGTGACTCAGTTCTTCCGAGTATATGTAAATCTCAGCCAGTGCCAGCCTCTCCAGTGATGTTAACGGGAGATATACGCACCCATTTTTCTCTAAATGAAGGTAGAAAAATGGAATGAGATTGCTACTCTAATCAGATTAGGTCAAGGGTTACAGACGTTAGAAAGGGAGAAAGCCATTGAATTCAGCCCTTTTCCTGCTACAAGACGGTTATCCTGGGCACAAGCTTTCCACTTTTACTGCTGCAGCAGCACCTATTGAAAATCTTACACCTAAAAGAAAAAAAATGCAGATGAGACACAGAAGAGCCCTTCTGCCATCAGAAAAGTAGTGCTGAGAGCACAACTGTGCTGCCCTTCCCCTCCTGCCCGCACACCCCTGCCTTGCTTGCATGGCACGCTTGCTCCTGTCACCCAGGAGGTTCTCTTGTACTTTAGGAATGGGCCTCGGTTTGGATCCTCACACCCGGCTATAGGAAAGGTACACTGGGTTCCAGCTGACAGCCTTGAGTCTTGCTAAAACCCACGTTCATTTGAAGAAAATTCTGAGAACTTATTATCCAGGGATGGGAAGAAAGCTCACACTCTTTTAGGCTCAGATAAGGGCACTTGCAGCCAATAGTCTCAAAACCCCATATTGTTTCCGGAAGATTNCCAGAAGATCGAGCCCTGGTGCCCCCATCTTCCTCATTGTCTTTTTTCCCCAGTGAAGAACATGTATAGCTCAGCTTAGAAAAACTCCCCAAAATATTTGTATGCTTCTGCAAGGAACATATTAGAAAATCATAGATTTTCGGGAGGGAGGGGATCCATTATTCTACAAACAGGGAAATCCCAACAGATGTCCCAACATCTTTTCCTGCTGCCCAGAATGATTGGTGAGCACCAGGGGCTCCTGTGTAGTTCACTCCTGCCAAATTTTAGTATGGCTTAGCAGATGGCCACTTCTCACCGCGCACAGGGCTTTCCCCTCCCCGGCACTGAATGGTTTCACGTCAGCTAGAAGCAGAGGCATCGGTTTGCCAGGCTTCGCAACCAGCTCCCTTCACACCTGCACCATCAACAGCGTGGCCCCATTCTCTTCCTCAGGCTTGGTGCAATCTGGAAGCTCAAGAGATGCTAAACATCCACTTTCCTTTTAATCATGAGCAGAAGGGGCATCATAGCCCTAATGCACGTGATCAGACAGCTCTGGCACATGACGAGATGGTCAAATCGCTCTGGTAACACAAAACCAGCAGCAGCTATAGCTCTCCTTCAAAATTTCGGGCATATATTGCATAGTGTCCTCATTCCCAGTAACGAAGTCTAACACACTTACTGCAGCAGATGACACTTGCTTCGAATGGTTAACAAACAAGTCTAACCACTGTAAATTGTCCTTAGTACATAAGGTAGCAAGGTGGCTCTAATAAGGGAGGAGATGGTACTCTCTTGGACTTGCTCTTGAAATGGAAATACGTAAAATGTCATGTCATGCAATTTGCGCTTCCCTAATATTAGGCTGATCTTATCTAATGTTCCTCTCCTCATGTTTTAGTGCACTCCAAGGGGATATTATCCAAGCGGAAAATACACACGATGCAGAAAACTAGCCACATGCAATATAAAAACTAATGCCAAGCTGACCACAAATGCTTTTCCAGAGCTGATTTCCAAAACTGTCCAAGCGGAGGCAAGGAATGGAAGAAATCTCTCACTCCTGACTCACGCCATTGGCCTGAACAGGGGGTGGTGGATCGTTACTCAGAAATGGCATTTGGACGCCCCCCTCCCCAGGAGCAGAGTGCTGCAGCGCGGGGGAGGAAGCATCCACAGCTCCAGATTTGTGGGAGCAAAAATATCGCACAAAACTTGAGGAACCTGGGATATATTTAAAGCCATAAGAATAACAAAGGAAACTGTAAGCAGCATAATGACTTTTTTGGTGTATTTTTTAATTATCTAGAGAACTGTATCTCTACAACATAATATATTTTGTCTACTGTCCACATCCCACAAAGTTTGAGTCAGCTATGTTGCTCTCTCCCAAGCTTACAAATAAGGCCATGGGGAAAACCTTGCTTCCACTATATTTTTCGTTCTTTTTTTTAATCCCTGTTAAATTTTAATCCCCGTCTTGTTGCACACAGAAAACAGACCCTTGACATGTGATTGCTAATACAAGAAATATTCAGAGCAACAGAGTTCAATACTTAAAATCAAATTACAAAAGCAGAAAAAAAAGTCTACAGGGTTACCAAAATTCTTGGAAACTCTGTTAGAAGATGGATATGACATTTAAGAACTGTTTAGAAGTGGGATGCAAGGTGTAAAGTCATGACAGTGTACTGAGCTGGAGACTGCCTAGACACTGAAATAGTTATTCAGCACAGACAATCATTACAAGTCAACTATGAGATAGGCTCACCGATTGGAGGAATTAGAAGAGAAAGAAAACTCTAAAAGAAAAAGAGCATTATGAGATGCAAACCAGTTTCTCTCCAAAGGAAAACTTTAGGTTTCCAATTTTTTTTCCTTCCCAAAAAGCTTTAGGGGAAGGACGTGAAAGAATAATAGACCAGTCAGTTGCTCAGCTTCCATTTGTCTTCTTTAAATACTGGTTTTGAAAAAGATTCCAGTTTCACGAGAATCAAGGCACTCATAGGCACAGAGATGATTCTCAGAAGAAAAACACGGCGTGAGTAATATTTCTGTGTGCGCAGTAGTGCAGTCAGCTGGACACTTTTGTCATCTTTAACACTCACTTCCAAATGCCTCAGTAAATAATTTATTTCACCACAATATGCTCCCAGGATTAAATCCCACACTGTGTAATTTGAGCACTGCTGTTCACAGATCAGTCTGCTTAGAATTCCCAAAATATTAGTCTTGCCTGATTAAAAACCCTAAACCAGGAGAAACAATCGGCACTCTTTTAACACTCCAAACTTAAAACCAAAGTTTTAGAAAGGAAATTTACTTTTCTCAGAAATTTACAACCCTCTGCCTTCATCTCCCATGTCTCCTCCCCATCCCCTTTGGGTATGAAGGGAAAAAAAAAAAAATCATCTCAATTGCCAATATCAGGTTGGTCAAGAACAAAACTCAGATGCCTGAACTTCATAGTTCTGATAGACTTTCAGAATAAAGTTGGGAATCAATGAGCTTGAGAGCTTGCTCCTACTTTAAATTGTTAGGCCAAGTTTGACCTGAAGCTTGGCTGTTCTGCAGTTATATCAGGGTTGGGTTTTTTTGACTGTGCCCAGTGCTTACTGTATCGTGTACATAAAAATGGTGTACACGGCATTTAATTTTTATTTGTTTGTTTTGACCACCTCACATAACCGCAGCCTCTGGGAAAGGAATTAGAAGTTAACTGTTAAAAGATTACAACTGGAAACGGCCTGGGTTGAGTGAGGGTTCTACAGAGGTACAGCTTAATTATTTACAGTTTAGTTCCCGAGAGATTAGGTCCCAAGGTCATTTATTACCAAGAATGAACATAAATCACTGGTTTCTATTTTTGTATTGCAATCACCAGCACTCAGTAAGACCTATAAGGTGAGTCGGAGGAGTTATCTACTTTTAAATAACACCATGGGACAGACTTTATGAGCGAGAAAAATGACACAGGATAAATGTATCTGCTTAAAGAGGGGAGATATGTTCCAAAAGAAGAATTGACATAAGTGGTCAGCCACTTCTCTCTTCAAATCAGAGAAGTTATTCAGGACATGCCAGCAGCTCTGCGAGCTAACTGTGAAAGCGAAACCTCTCTGAAGCAGCAGGAGCTGACGCTGGAGCCCACACTGGGGAAGCCCAAGCCACTCTGCTAACCCCAGTGCCCACAGGATACGCCACGCACTGGCGTCGGAAAGCCTGCCAACACCACACAGATCGCACTGTCAGTTGGATGACCCTGGCTGTGAACCCGTGTAGCCAACCCCACCTATGCAGCTGTCCTCCCCTGCAGGATCCTCTCCTGAAGCACCAGCACGGATGGCTTTTGCTGGCACAACTGCCAGGGAGATGCAGGCAGGCTACAGAGGCACGGGCTCCCACCTCTGCGCAGGCGCACGCCTGGGAGGACCGGGAAAAGCACACACACCATGAGCCAAAGGTTTCAAAAGCAATAAACCTGGGAGCAGGCACAGCAATATTGGCTGGCGTCAGCTTTCAAAACAACAAAACAATTCCCAGGACCGGCAGGGATTTTGGCCGCAGCCAGAGGGTGCACCCGGCAGTACTGAAAGACCTACGTGCCACAAACCCCCAGTGACAAGGGAATCTGAAGTTGGTGGTTATACTCTATGGCTTGGACTAGATGTCATCCCAGGTGCCTCTGTATTTGTATCTTCATTGCAGCAACCATCATGGCCCTAAATTCATCTTCCCCTCCATATAGNAAGCAATAAACCTGGGAGCAGGCACAGCAATATTGGCTGGCGTCGGCTTTCAAAACAACAAAACAATTCCCAGGACCAGCAGGGATTTTGGCCGCAGCCGGAGGGTGCACCCAGCAGTACTGAAAGACCTACATGCCACAAACCCCCAGCGACAAGGGAATCTGAAGCTGGTGGTTATACTCTATGGCTTGGACTAGATGTCATCCCAGGT
>RSEF01000001.1:76893022-76949265 GCA_003993805.1 Himantopus leucocephalus | reverse complement strand
TTCAGAAACCTTCGTCCCCGCATCAGGAATAAAGAGTGGCTTGAAAGAGGCAAATGGGACAACAGCCAGAGCGATGGTGCATGAAGTCCAAATGTTTTGTCTTGAAACTGCATCACTCGTAGGGTCTAGCTTTCCATTTTCTGCGTGATTTTTGCCATCATCTTTTTGACCAGCCTTTGGATGCTCCAATCCCCTTAATGGAAAACGGAAAACATTACAGTACGATTCTGCTGCCAGCCCAACTGGTAGCGGTTTGTCTCGGAGACATTCTGATATCAGTGTACCAAGGATGGAAAATCCCCAGTGATCATTGCCGAAGGAATGCTTACTTATGCATGCATGTGCATCCTGGTATTTATCTCGAGGCAAGATGTTGAACAGCCAGCAGAACTCTTGTTTGCTCTTGATTGTTGTCTGAAGCAAGTCCCGAAGCAGAGGGCAGTGGCAACATTTCATCTGACTCCGTGGGAGGTACTTCTATAAGGAGTTTCCCATTTGTAAAATCTGTGGCTGGAGTGAAGATACAAATAGGAGAGTGTTGGGTCGGAACAGCAAAGTAGACACGAGAGGACAAGACACCAAAATACAAGAACATAAGGAATAACTAAAGAAATTACCTCAGCGTGGAGAACCGAGGGCATTAAAAGTAATAACTGTTCAAAAATTTAGCATGAGGGAGTAACGTAGGTTTGAAGAAAGGTGTGTGTTGGGTGAACAGGGTGAGGTTCAAGAAGAAACAAATGGAAAAATAGTAAGTCGTGCAGCAAGTTAGTTTTTCTACGTTCTGTAGAACAGCAGTACTGAATGCTGGGGAATAGCAATGAGAAGCATTTTTACTGAATGCATAGTGAGTTACAGTGTAGCATGGATACATCTGACTTTTGTTGTTGTTTTTGCTGTTCCATAATATTTTAAAAAGGGAAAGGGTGGAGAAAGCATGTCGTTTTCTGACATTGCTACAATGTCAGATTCGCTACAGATAAGTGCTACCTTGTAATAGTCCCTTGTTTTTGTTTAGGCTGGAGTTACAGCCTGTGCCTGCTATCTAGCTGGGGAAGCATTCTTGGGGGTTTTGGGGGCATGTAATAACAATGAGTTGTTACTAATAACATTTTCTTAATCGGTAGATAATTATTGTTCCAGCGGTTCTTGGCTTTCCTATTCCTTCCTCTACATCCTCCTCTCCTTAACCCTTCCCCCTCCGTCATTTCCAAAATATCCACACCAATAAGCTGTTTCTCTTTTTTCCATCTGATACTGTGATCTGTCGCTGGGTGGGACCGATTGATTCAGTGGAAAAGAGCACCGGTCTCTGGAATATCTCATTTTCTTTAATAAGACAGCCCTGCCCTTCTAGAAAAGGGATTTTTAAAGATAAATTGAGAGATTTTGTTACCTTCAAACTCCTATTGGGAAATTAAATGGCAGAGCATGTGAGTTGCTGATGTGTCAGCTTGTTGTTGCACACAGATTGTATTGCTTTCATTAGGCTGCTGGGCTACAAGGTGGGGAAGGCGAAGAGTATTTTAGCATTCAGGCGTCTTTTTAAAAGAATATTTATCACCAATGTAATCATGTTGTACACTGGTACAGTACTCCATGTGTTTGGGATTAGACCACTTGTAACTGTTGACTACTAAGCAACCCAAGTATATCTATCTCAGAAACGGTTTGTCTCTTATAAACGCTGGACTCTTGTCATTTATGTTACTATCAATATGCTAGAGTCGCTTCAAAAATAAAGCTGATGGCAGCAGTGAAATCCTAGGTGGATTTCTTTTTGCTCAGTCTCTGATACTGTGGGAAGAGAATTTAGTATTTATTTGGTTATAGGAATTTCATAATTATAACTATTTTCTTACTGGTTTTAATAATACATTATTTTAATATATTTAAAGATACATGTATTAATATTTATCATCTTATTTCTTATTATTTTACCTATTTTTTTCTTCTTGTTTTTTTCTTAAATTCTTGTTTAGTTTTCCTGCTTTTAAATATTTCTTGTTCCGAGTAGGCATGGTAACTTTGCAGGATCCTGAGAAAGGCATGACCATTCTTGGGCATATTCGCAAGTAAACTGGTGATCCTTCAGGCCTACTTAAAAAAGGATCATACAGTTAATTTTGACGGGTGTTTATCTTAAAGTCTAGGACACCAGCGTGTGTTGCTGTGAACTGCTGGGCTGAGGTGAAAGGGAAGATTAAAGAGGAAGTGGAGTTTATTAATAGACTCCTGGATGACAATGGCTTCGCAGTGTGCACGGGTTGACTTTTGCTACGGGACTGGTTGTAAGAGATGAAAGAGCATGTGAGATGAGAAATACAGCAGAGAAAGCTGTACAAGTGAATAAATAATAAGCGAAGCACTGCACATTGTGTTATCCTTTTATGTTTTTCCCATTCTCTCCATCATGCACTTAATAAAAAATTTAAAGTGTTTTCCTAAAATGTTTTTTCGGAAACGTTTAGGTTAAAAGAGATGAAATTGCCTGATAATTTTGGGGAATTAGGAGTAGCTTTTTGATGCTGTTACAAATATTGAGGACTGATTATAAATAATGATTGTAAAGGGTTTGTTTGTATTTGTATTTGGGAGCTTTCTTGAACCAAGCAATAGGAGCATCAGATAGCCTCTTGAAATTGTTGTGTCAAAGTAGTTGTCTTGGCATTTCAGAAGCTTTTGATTTCTTTTTCGCAGTGGAAAATTGCACGAGGGACAGGAAATATTGTAGGCTTTACTCAACTGCCAAATAACAAGTGGTGTTTTGTTTGCATATCAGCTAAAACTCACTAAAACTTTTGTGCTTACTTGGCAGAACAAGCTGCTTGCTTTTTTTTTTTTTGAAGGACAGACAAGAATTCTGACTTCAGATTTTCACTATCACTTGATTAAAAAGTAATTTTAAAGCTTTTTATATTTACTCTAAGTGGTGTTATGCCTTACAGTGGGCATTCAGTCATAAGACATATTTTCTTCTGCTAATGTGAAAATCTGTTCAGCTTCATTACTGCTTTAAAACTCGTTGTGTTATGCTAACTTCAAAGACTGAAGCTTTAAGTTCTAATGTATTACATTCTTTCTACTGAAAAGATCTGTTTCACACTTTCATACAATTAAGTGGAGTACAAATAACAACCCAAGTATTTGTCAGATTAAGATGTCAGAGCAGTGAAATCATCTTGAGTCTGAAACCAAGGTTTTTTCCAGATCTCACATTAAAGCAGATATTTGTGGAATTTGTTATAAGTAGGGCCAGGAAAAAGATCACAGATGATAAAAGGGTATGGCAAATAGAATTATTAAATAAGTATTATTCAGTAAGTATTATATTAAATAATGTGTGCATGGAAAGCAGAGGAAGTTCAGGATATCAAAAAGCAATGGAAATAATTTGTGCAAGTTTTTTGTATCTGGTCACTCAGGAAACTAATCACAGGGTAAACTGTTAAGCAGGGTAGCAAATTGAGCAATGGTTGCAGACTGTAAGAATTAATAGCTGATAGGAAGTGTTGAGGAACTTAATGGCAGCATGAGCTGCAGAAGAGCACTCTGAGTGGCTCTGGTCTGTGCAGTCGCTGAAATGGAACAAGGAGTACACAGTGACCTGGCAAATTCTGCTGAGAAAAATGAATATTTTTATCCTTTCAAGTCATGGGACAATTTTGGGATGCTTCCCAAAGGTTGTAATTGCTAATGAATTGAACAGCACTGGGCACAGATAGTAATTTATTGGAGACAGCTGCTAAGTACTGCACTCTATAAAAAGTGGCTTAGAGCAGCTGAACAGGCTACCAAGTTGGGTTAGTGAGATCTTTGTGGGGATGTGCAAGAGAAAGGGAAGTAAAACACAGGTATGTCAGTAAGTTGTTTTGCAAGAAGCAATCAAAGATTTAAAAGATTTTCTTTTTTTTTTAAAAAAAAGAGATACTAAGTGAAACTACCAAGTATGTGCTCACTAAAGGCAATACCACGCTTCCGCGTGATTGCATTTGGCAGGTAATCAGTACAGCTCGATTCCAGTTAGCTTTGCTAACTGCTTCTCAGGTAGGAGATGTCAGGCGGTCCTCAGAAAGGTATAAAAATGACTCTATTCTCAGTATAGAAGACCAAAAGCAGCTCCTACATCTCCTGAACTGACAGAAGACTTTAGAGCTGAGAGCAGCATTTGATTTTGATTGTGTTTTTACATGAAAGAGGAAAGTAGCAGAACATATGTGCATACAAAATACAGTATGTACTGTAGGTCAGTCAGCTGCTGCCTCTTTATAAAGCAGGAAGAGAACAGTTAAAGTGAGGCAGTAAGTTGACTTAGGGATTCAGAAGATAAGCTGGTTGTAAGGTGGCTCTAGTACAACGAAGCAGGTTGTGCTTGCTTTGGAAATGGAGCTTTTGTTAGGTACAAAATTTATCTGATGTACTTTTGACTATTTTGCAGAGTTAAATCTTTTTTTTCTAGTTAACAACTGAGATGTAGAGAAATATTCAAATATGTATTATTCATATATGTATAAATGAAAGAATATTTGCCCATGGTAAACTTGACTAGAGATTTGTTAATTGTTTACAAGCTTATGAAAGTTACTTTCCAGAGTCAATTTTAACTTCAATGGGCACATTATTAAAGGGAGAAGGCATTCTTTTAACTCTTTCATCAAAGCCTTTTTAGTATTGCTGTTATATGAGAGGTTTCATTTGGCGTGCCAAACTTTCAGGATGTTAAATGCTGCTTAAAAAAAAAAAAAAAAAAAGGGGGGATTTTTTAGTCCCAAAATAGCTCACCAAGTTTCCTTTGGTGCTAACAATTGTTTTGTGTTTTGATAATGCATCTTTCTAACAATTCAGCTGATAAGTTTCATAGAATATATATGAAAAGGTCATTTCAAAAGTTTCATTTGAAAGAAATGAACTGAGGGTTTAAATCAAGCATGCTTGACTGTTAAAGTTGCTATTTGTGCCATTTGGAACATCTTGTTCACTTCTGCAGTAGAAGTTGTTCTTTGTTTAGTCAGCCTTTTCTTTCTAAAGCTATTCCTAAAGACCATTGTATCAATAATAATAGCTTTATTCACTAAATTATAAATTATTTGAAGCAATAACTATCAAATTGCAATTGGGAGAAGTTCCATACTGGGTCTTTAAGGCGTCACCGTGATACAAATAATAACAATTGAGCTTGTTGATGCAATTCCTTTCCCATTTCAACCATAATTTTCTCATTAGGCTTGTAGTACCTCTGTATTAAACCTTCGTCTTTTAAGAGACTTCAATTCATATGCTGTTGTTTCTTTTCCCAGATCATTTCCCTCAGTAAGCGACGATAAGAATGAATGGACATATATCAAACACCCCTCCTGGTGGATACGGAAGTTATTTTCCTCAAATGAAGTAAGGTTATGTCTTTGATTTTCCTTTTATGGACAAAAAATAGTGTTGTATTTTCTTCTTTACGCTTTCATTTCACGTGGAGCTATAATTATTAGACCCCACTGGAATAAAACAAAGGCAGTTTGTGTAAAAGAATGTGCAGATTCCAAACCATGTAACCAAACTGGCAGATATTATCTGACTGATTTTTGTATTAGTGCAAGGGTAAAGTTGTATTACTGAATGGAATCATCTGGAACAGAGAAATAAATTGCTGTAGCCGTAACATACTTATTATATTACTCAGAGATGTCTTCATATGCCTGAAATGTTTAAGGTTAGCTCTGAGTGAATGCATTTTTATGCATAAAAGATGAGGTTGCCGTTTCCAACTGTGAGAAAATGTTGTTTCCCAGTAAAGAGAACTGAGCAGCTGTTACCTGAAAGTGTTACCTTGCCTGAGATAAGAGGAGGGTCCCTGTATCAGAAGCATGGCAGTAGGCTCATTCGCAGCGCTAATGAGAGTTGACCTGATCTGATGCTAAAGAACACGTATTCCTGTATGGCGCAGGGCATCTGTTTCTCATATTGTTGTCCCGTTAAAGTGAGTTTGTGAATGACTCATTCTTGTTGTTACACTAGAATGAAGTTGGATTGCCTTTTCATTTGTTGTAGGCAATGATAGTCCTTTTAAGTCTTTCATGAAAAGCAGTTAAAATTATTAAAAACAATTAACACTTGGGTAGGCAGGAAAAAACCCCAAATCCTACCAAGTCTTTGGCATAGTTGTCATTATAATTATTACTATTATTATTAAGTGATTTTGATTATTTATGTTATGGTTGTATCTATATGTATACCACACCCCCATTTTGCATGATGTTGTATTAATGCAACAAAAAATAGTTCAGAAGAGCTTCCAGCCTAAGTGAAACACTTTTCCTTGTACTCATGGTGTGGAACAAATATCCAGTATCATTACCTCTATTAGTAATGTTGTATGTATGAGTAGACCTACCTAAGGGGAAGGGTTTTTTTTTAATGCCTGTTTCTGTGTGGCAAATACATCTATACAGAGGTTAACCAGAAATGTTTTCTTCTAGTGGCTATGGTTCCCCAACATTTACTCAGGCAGAGAGGGAGCAGAATTCGAGAACAAGTGCAAAAGCTCTTTATGGTAAGGCAACATAAAGTCTTGAAACTTTTATGTTAAAACTGTTGTTTAAATATTAGTTGTGATGTCACGGTGGAAATATTTTATGCATACAAATCTGAAAGTGTGTATGTCAACAAAATTGAAGAACAAAGTGACTTTATTCCTACTAAAACTGACTAGGCTAGCTAGAAAATGTTTTTATGGTTTACTAAGCAGAGATCTCCCACCTGCTAATTTTTAAGGCAGCAATGTATAATGCATATATCACAAAACTAAGAGTGATTCTACAGCTAAAGTATGTACCAGGAAGAAGTCATTCAGGCGTCTAGTTGTGCTATAGGTTTGATTCATGACCTGTGTCTCCCGCTGCTTCCCCAACTTTATCCCCTGCTAGCAGAAAAGCAATTTACAATATTATTGTTGTTTGACACAAGGATTTCACGGAAATCAGATTTGATGTAATGGATTTGGAGTCCTGTTTGGCTTGCTGTTTTCAACAGGCTTTGTGACTGTCGAATGTGATGTTACTTACAAATGCCTAAATGTTGTTGCGCTTACCAACTACAAATGCAAGTATTTGTCTTGGCTGTATACACTACTCTCTAGCCCATGGCCAAATCGCTGTGGAGGCAGAATGTAGTCATGTTCCTTGCCAGCCAAATTGCACCGTTTCCTGGTGGTCCACCTCCGCTGTGAATACATCCTGCTGATAGCGGTGCCGGTAATGAAAATACGAGCAGCAATGAGGCTGAGAGATGTTCTGCTGTGTAAATCTGCCTGTTGTTAAATGCTCTTTTGAAAGTCAGTACAACTGATGAGACTGGAAGAACGAGGTTTGCAGTGAGAACCCAGTGCTGTGCAGGACCCCTCGCACCTCAGCTTGCTCTCCCTTGTTGCATCTACCACCTCTTCTGCAGGTTAACAAACTGGAAAGCTCAAAGAGCAGTGGCTGATAACTGCAACATCCCTAGCAGTAACTAACCTTTTCTCCCTCCTGTTTTGGGTGGGGTGATGGCTGGGAGTGACCTTGGAGGTTAGAGGAGTGATGGCAGGACGCTTTGTGGCATTAGAACAGAGTTAAGTTTGCCCTTGGCAGAATACCCTACAGGCCTTGAGTTTGGTTTCTCGCCTGTGAGCACATGAGAACAACTTTGTTCTATTGGTTGCCTTGTTGGCTTTCAAACTGCTTGAAAAATTCATGAGGCTAAAAGCCCCCAAAAGGAACTTGGAGGTCTCCTGGCTTTGTACCCTCTGAAAAGAGGAGCGGTGTGAAAAAGCTGATGTGGTTTGGTGGCTGAAGGCACTGTGCTAGAGTAGCATGAATGTCCACTTATAGAAAAATCAGCAAAGACAGAAGTAGAAACCTTTTGAAACATTTGTCATTTAAAAATGACGTTGCATGTGAATCATTCTAAGTTTAAATTTCTCTTTTTTTAGTGGCATGCTACAAAAGTCAGTCATTTGACGTAATATTAAAGGCAGGAACTGCAACTGAGGAATATTCTGAAGTGATTGTTTTAAACAGTGATTTCCGCATCCTGTATGGGTTCACTCAACAAACTGATTGCACGTGTTGGCAGAAATAGTAGGTGGTAAAAGAAACCAGCAAGAGACATTGCAAAAAACTCTTAGCAGATTATTTCTTAATGAGGTGTTATGAGAGTGTTGCACCTTTCTTTTTCATTTAGTATCATCATCATCATCATATTTTTTCAAGAGTATTTCGTTTGAACAGTGTGGCACTAAGTGTCTTAACCATGTCCTTTAATCTTTATGGGCTTTTAAAATAATACCTCTCTGAGCTTTTTCATATCAAACATGATAGGATAGTCATATGTCAGTAGAAGATGGGGACAAGTGTGTAAATTTGAGGTATATAATGGTAAACAGCCTTTTACTTCTAAAATACTTAATTGAAATCAGGTACTAATTGAAAATGCTTACCATATAACTGTTGCGTGGTGGCTCCTGTAGAATGAATTGTTGATCTTGATTCACTTCCATTGCTGGTAGATATATCACAAAACTGTAGTTGCAGTTGCCAGGAACTGAATGAAGTAGAAGAGTCAATTATCCTGGAGCGCTGAGTGGAGATATATTGGCACAGCTTTGAGAGAGGAATTTGCACATTTTACTGCTTCTGCTGTCTTTTGTATGCATAAAGAACTATGCTGTCAGTATCACCAAGCGTATGAACTGGAGAAAACAAGGAAAACACCTAAAGCCTTTCTCAAATTCAGGGCAATTATATTTTTTTTTAATTTTAGCAACCATGTTACCATTCTGCTGCACCCGACGTGTGTTTTTTCTTTCTTTGTGGTGTTAGGGGGTTTTTGTGCATGCTGTCCCAAGGGGGTTGAGTGATACTGGAATTGTTAAAATATGTTCAAAATTCTTATTATAAAATATTTTATTTATAATTAATAATGAAAGTATTTTATTTGAGATCCATGAGACTGGAAGTCTATAAAGCAGATTGGAGGTGTCCTAGCTTTCTTTTTATATTATGTACATATTTTATTTATGTAAATACGTAAAGCCCATGTATTTAATAGATTCACTTATAATATATTGGAAAAAAATATAATTTTAATGTAAAAGTAAAATGGACCATGGTTTTTTGTTTTGATAAAATGTGACAATGTAATGTTAGCAGCAAACTTAGCCCATGACAAACTTCCTTTTCTTGGAAGACTTTTGAATATCATTTGGACGAAAGCACCTATCTATGGGTATCAACAAGTAAAGATGCGACCTGAGCTCCTAAGTGACTACTTGATCTTGAACTCAATTTCCTCCAAGCACAGTAAAGATTAAAAAAATATTATTATTAATAATAATTTGTGTATACGTATATATGTGTGTGTATGATCATTCAGTCCTTTGGTCATCAAGCAGAAGGTTGGTCACAGTGCCAGTGGGAAAGGAGGCTGGAGTTTTACTGGTGTTACAGACAGTTCAGTTAAAAACCAGACCGGAGCCATCAGTATCTCTGATGTGGTTATCTGATAGCAAAAACTTCCTTGCAACTGCCTTTTTCCTGTGTCAAATAATCCCTTTGTTTTCACTCATTTCCTTCCTGAAATGAACTGGTTTCTATTTGCATGATAAATCTCTGGCTGAACTGGGAGGGAAGATGCCCTCTGCACATTCTTATGGGGTTTATTTCATCATTTACTTCCTGATCTTTCCATCAGAGACGGGTTTTGGCTCGTACTGTCATCTGTTGTTCTAGCATTGGCTTCTCCATCTGTCTTCTGCAGCTCTGCTTGTGGGGGGACGTGCAGCGTCAGTCGGCGCCAGTAGCCGGGGTTGTGCTGGTGGTTTGCCAGCGAGTGACGCAGTGTGGAGCAGCCCCTTTTCCCCAGGAGTAGCTCCACATTTTTACGTTATTATACGGCACGGAATTGAAAGATGTTACTAAAATTGTCTTCACACTGCATCAGAAAAGGCTAGGTGTTTTATACGTGGTGTTTGTACTCTCATGGCTGTGATTAGGGGCTAGCAGTGAAATTGCGTGTGTATTTTTGCACTGCTCAAATACCTCATTCAGAGCAAGAACTGTAGTGTAATGAATTCAAGGAGATCACAAGCAGATCACAGACTAGGTAAACGAGTCCATTAAAAGAAGCCATCCATGTAACATGCTTGTGTTGTTTGGTACTCGAATGAATTAAACTAACAATTGACTTCTAAACAATACACTTTCACTGATAGCTAATTCCACATAGCCATCGGGGAGAAGCTTGTGGCACAAATCTCTGAAAGTGCCAGTGGTTGCTCCTCTCTTAATGAGATTTGTTTTGAAGTCAGGTTTTGACCTTTCTCCCCGGATGTGTAGGTCACGTCTCCTGCACTTTGCTCTCAGTCTCGAGTTGAGTTTTTCCAGCTGCTTCAATACATTCCTAAAAGGGGTGTCAGCAATCAGTCCAATGCAAACCATAAATATACGGAAGCAAACTAAGTATTGGGCTTTCCTGTTTGATGATGTGTGGTAATAATTTACAGTCGCTCCAGGATTCTTAGGATAGCTTGTGAGGGAGGCTCTTAATCCATCTTCACATGGATAGCCATCAGGTTTCAGAGCTTTGTCTCTCTGTGCACTGTACAGACATTTTCCAGTTTGGCTATGGGCAGGGAAGGTGGGATCCACCATTGTCCTTCTTTGCGCTATCATAACCATAGCACTGATAACATTTATTACATCTAGCCTATGCAATTATTTGTAAGATGTCCGTGGAAGTCTAGGCGTCAGGATTCCTTGTTTCTGTTTTAGGCTTTTAGGAACTGAAAATCTGTTGTGCCTAAAGGTATCATAGCCCTAACCAGCACCACCCGTGATTCAGGTCATCTGTTAAGACCTAAACTGGGGTCTTTTGCTTTTGATAAGATTTTTCCCTACCGAGATAAAGAATTGGATTTCTCTTGCTGTGATACATTTCTCTGTGTGGTCTTCTGGATGGTGGCACAGAGCCAGGCTATGGTAGAGTTTATTAAGCATCTTTCTAATTTACCGTATAGCTGCACTCTCTTCCAGTTGGAAAATGGGCAAGACAGGACTCTTAACTTTAGCTATGTCAGGTTCTGTTCATAGCTCTGCCTCAAGGGACCTTGGGCCACGCTGGTGTTTCTTTCTGAAACTGTGGAATGGTTACCTTTCCGAAGTATGAAATGGTCCTTCCCAGAAGTAACTGGGGATAGCACAGTTCTTGGTGTAGGGAGGGCAAGGAAGAGAATGAGCGATGGCAATCTCAAGTCCTGTTTGCCTGTGTCATGTATTGTCTAGTCTACTCTTAGCTTGGCTAAAAGTCTTCAGTCAAGAGCTCTTTTTTTGTTTTCTGGTGTTTTGGCTGCTTACAAAATTTATATGAAATCAGTAACTTTTCACATCTTTTTGAAACCAGAAATATGGTCCGTTCCTGATGACTGGTGAATTCAGTAAGTTCACAAAGATATAAATAGCAGGAGCATCTCTCCATGTGAGACAGCGGGAAGAATATTAGTTTCTGTGGATCAATGTTTCTATTCCTTTGAAAGATTTAGTAGGTAGTAGATCTTACAGTCAGGACCTATGAGTGAAATGCTGTGCTTCTTTTAAGTTTATTGCCCTTGCCTTGTAAGAGATTTTATTTTTCTCAAATGCCCCTGGGTTGCATTTGCTATAGATTGTGATTAAGAATTTAATTTAAGTGTCTTCTGCCATGATCCTTTTTTATTTTTAATAGATTGTGATTAAGAATTTAATTTAAATGTCTTCTGCCATGATCCTTTTTTTATTTTTAATAGATTTGATTAAGAATTTAATTTAAGCGTCTTCTGCCATGATCCTTTTTTATTTTTATTTTTTCCTTTATCATAGGGAAAATACTTTAGGTAAATTGTGTGCAGCGTATCAGCAGGGTTTGAACTAACTGCGGTAGCTGCACTGTATGTCACATGTTGGATGTAAGACCTGCAACATGTAGATTAAATAGAAAAAACTCAATAGTTTTGATAGTTTTATTCATCCTTTGATAGTTTTATACATCCTGTCTGGAAGTCTCTGATGCAGAATTTTGCTTTAGCTTCAATAACTCTCTTCATGCATGAAAGGACCCATGAGAGGCTGAGACTGATTAGGAGAGTGAAATGGAGCATACAAAACACTTTTTTTTTTTTTTTTTTTTTTGTAACTGCTGTGAGGTATTGTTACTAAATTGANCAGTAACTAAGGACCTACCCAGTTGCTTGCTGATTCCCCATGTCTCGTCCCTGCAGCGGGATAGGGGAGAGAATCAGATCAAGATAAACACAGTTTAATAAGTGAAGGAAAGAGGGGGGAGGGGAAAAAACCTGGAAAAAACCTCCAAGTAACACAAAGGCAATCACTTGCCACCTGCCACAAGCAAACCAGTGCCTAGACAGTCTCTGAGCAAAGGCTGCTTTGGAAAGACTACCCACGGGTTTTATTGCTGAGCATGACATTATACAGTATGGAGTATCCCTTTGGTCAGTTGGGGTCAGCTGTCCCAGCTGTGCCCCCTCCCAACCTCTTGTGCACCCCCAGCCTACTTACTCACTGGGGTGGGAGACTGAGAGAAGGCCTTGACGCTGCTCAGCAATAGCTAAAACATCCTGATGTTATCAACACTGTTTTGGTCACAAATCCGAAACACAGCACCACACAGGCTGCTGTGAAGACAATGAACTCCATCCCAGCCAGGCCCGGTACGTTCAGTAAGTCAGCAAATTCTGTTGCTCGTTTTCAGTAGTAGGGTATGAGTTACTTGCATTTGGAGGTCATATAATAAGTCAAGGATCATTTTCAGGGTTTCTGTAAAAGCAGTCAGATTAATATTGATGAATTCTAATCAGCCACTTTGATATGTGAAAGAGTTGAGGAGATGGAAGCTACGTTTCGAGAAGAATGGCAATGGGCAACTCTGTAGGAAAAGAAGAAAAATAAGGAGCTGTATATGGATGAAAAAGACTGTGAGAGTCATGCTCAGATATATCTGACTTGGCAGTGGAAACGTGAAAGCATTGTAGGAAGAAGCAGCAGACTCTTGTATCATCTGGGGAGAGAAGGATGCAGAACAGGTTTGCAGGCTTATATCAGTTTTGCTGGAAATTTAAGGCAGTGGAACGCATCAGCAGAAGGGGGTGCAAAAGGGTTTGTGTCCTCCTTTCTGAAGGCAAGGTTTGTAGGTACAATCTGGGACATGAGCCAGGCAGTAGGAGAAAGCAGAGGCCAAGATTTGAGCTACTGGCAAAAACCATGGGAAGGGGGATGCATTTGAGATGACAGTCTCTTTTCTTTTTTCTTTTTTTCTTTCCTTTACGTTATGTTCATATTGTCATGGGGGGACTTTACTCATTCTTTTTTTAGTGCAGTTTATGCGAGGCAGCCAAGAAAACCATTTCTTAGGGAGCCTGGGTGATTGGCAGCTGCGTTGTGACCCCATATGGGAAAGGAGATCCACTTCCTAACTATGGAATTGTAAAAGGGTTGAAAAACAAAGGTGGAGAAAAAACCCTTCCAGAAGCAAAGGAAGAATTTTGCCTGATGCTAGGGTAGTATTTAGATGTATTTGGAAAGGTGAATATTTTCAGGATGGAGCAGTTACACATAGTATCTACCTCCAGCTCCTCTATAGCAATGTTGACGACATTCACAGCTGCTATAGGCTACTTTTTAGCTCATCCAAAACCACATAAAATTTTGGACAATGCCCTTAATAACATGCTTGAACTTTTGGTCAGCGCTGAAGCGTTCAGGCAGTTGGACTAGATGATCTTGTAGGTCCCTTCCAACTGAAATGAAATATTCTATTCTATTCTATTCAATAACTTGGCTCTCTAGCAGGTTCTAATAATCATTCTACCTGCATTAAAGAAGTAAAAAGGCAAATAGGAATTATTGGTGAACTCGGTATGGACCGTCAGTTGTTGTGGTGACCATATATTTTATTTATTAACACAAACATGGATTGACTTTTGCTAATTGGAAATTTTATTGAAGTTCTTGTTACTGTTCTGTTGTAGTTAAAAATGCAGAACTTGAGGGGTCTCGTTGGCTTTCAAGTGTAGGCAACCACAGATTTTATTAGCGTTCAGAAAGCTCTGTTTCTTATATAAACACTATTGTTCTCACCATGACATAATGTGTTGAAAACCTTGCCATCAGGTCTATTGTGAGTGTTAGGGCTGCTCTGTAGAAGAGGATGTGTTAATCAGTGCTACGAATGGGTTTGGATATCCTGTCTTAACACAGGACAAAATTTCTGTGAAGCGGAGCAAGGAATCCCTTGCAAAAGTTACTCTCTTCTTAATTCCTTCGGACCCTTTACATATTCTTGTTTATTTTAAACAACTCTAACTGTTATTGTTTGCAGGATTTATAAACCTTACAGTGGATGTAAAATTTCTTATCCTGATTTAATTTGATATTGTTAAAAAAGTAATACTTTTGTTCACCTAAAAACAGATAATGACAGTCAAAGCTGAGTATTTGATGCATTGTTAATTGAAACAAGTTACTTTTTTTTTTTTAAAAAAGCATGTATTCTTTTTTACTGGATAGCATTTAACTATCATTTACAGTCCATAACAGAAGATTGTTAACTGATCCCATTGGAGATGCAAATAATTCTATGGGGTTAAACTAGATACTGCTTTTTAATTCCCTTGTTTTGTTAGGAACAGATGGACTTTACTTCTTCAGATCATCATCCAAACAAAAAAAGAAAGGTAGCAAATCAGACAGTACTGCTTTACTGACTGTTTTGTTGGGGTGTGCATTTGTGTATGTGTGTCTATTATATTTAAAAAGAAAATCAACCAGAAAAATACTTGAAGTAACATGCTGCAAAAGCAGAAATAGTAGTTACAGTTGGAATCAATGCAGATCCTCTGCCCTGGGATTTCAGAATAATGGATAATGAAAGTAAGACATTTGTTTTGAAATATTCACACATGTAATTAAAAATTCTAATAATCCATGGTGTTCTTGAATTTGGCTGATTGCACTGCACACTTCTCTTGCTAAAGCAAGTGAAGTAGCTGCTGTACAGGAGCAGGATGGCTCTGTTGTATGAGCGGTGTTTGTCATCGTGGGAGGGGGACTTCAAGCTAGTGAGGGATTTCAGAAACTGTATTGTCTTTCATGAAAGTCACTGAGAACTGGAGAGATAATGGTGTGATGATAGAAGGTGACAAATAGTTCTACAAGTGACATCTGAGAATGAGGGTACTGCTGTTACCGTCAGCACCTGAAAAGTCTGTATGAAGGAACACTGGTCAGAGAAGAGCCTTTCACAGTGTGGCTTTTCTGGTGTCCTCTCTGCAGATCTCTGTATGTCACAGATCGTGTGCTTGGTAGTAGTTAGCTTTATTTTATTATTTTGCAAAAAGTAACTTACCTTTCCCGTCAACAGAATCACATGCTTTTATTGTCCCTTGTCGTATTCCAAGTATGATGAAATTGATGTATTTTGTACATCAGATACTTTCTTTCCAAACAAAATCAAACTGCCTATTGTACTTGAAGATCAGAAATCAAGTTATGAAATGGAGAGAAAAGAATCGCCAACTTGCAGAATCTCCTCGGTCCTCTCTCCGCTAAGCATCCTAGTGACCTTTCCTTAGGCAAAGCTCCTGGTCTTCCAGGTTGGGCACTTAAGTGGTTATTGTGAAAAAAGAGAAAAACATTACAAATTGCAGGCAAATTTTTTCTGCTAAAGTTGAAAAGTTTTCTTCAGTATTCATCTACATTCATTATTTTGTGATGTGGGTGTGTGTCATGTTTTCATCTTGCATTTTCCCTTCCCTCCTCTGCTGGTTTGATATTAATTTGTTGTATGGGGTAAAAGGCAAATGATGTTTCTGATTTTGCAGCATCGTATTTTGTTCAGCTGAAAAATATTTCTGCTGTAGAGATGTTTGGTGTGCATTTCTTTGCTGCAGCTTTTGGCTTTTCTTCTCCACTCCCCGCCCAGCCCCACCGCTTCTTTTTTCTCTACTTTCCATGCATATTTTTATATTAGTTATTCATCAAATTGAATGCTTTAGGAAGAAATAATGGATGAGTCAGGTCTTCTTTGTGTGTGGCTTTGTTGTTTTGCAGATTTAACGTGAAAATTATACGTATATCAGAAAATACTTTTGCTTTCAAGTGCACTCATACAAATACAGTAAGCCTGATGCTAGTTATCATATTGCTACCAAAATGGCAAGCCAGTGATTTTAATAATCAGGCTTCCTAATGAAGCGTTTTCAGTCAGAACACTGTTCCCCTCTGGTGTCCTGACTCACTGTGACGAGATAACTGGCTTTTGTTTGCACCCGCTGGCGCTCTCTTAACGTTGTTGACGTAAGTATGATCCTTGTGGTGGACTATGTGGGGGTGAAGGTTTTTTCTGTCAAAATACAGAAATTAACAGCAGCTCATCTTCTGTTTTCATGTAGACAACTAGGCTTAAGTGTCTCTGAGAAGTATTCAAAACAACATGATAAGAAGTTGAGTGAATAATTATTCTTTCTTTTCCTCCCATCTCTAGAACAAAGAAAGAATTATGCACGAGACAGTGCCAGCAGCATATCCGAAACTTCGCAGTATCATGTAGAGGTGAGACGAGGAGCGATATACCAATTATAGCGCTCAGTTACACGCAGTTATTTTTGCCTACTTGAATTTTGAGGATACGTATGCTTGAAGGCATATACGGCTTCCAAAATATCCCGCCAGCCCGAGGTCACTTCAGAATAGATTACATTGAAATGTCTCAAATTCTATAGCTTTGCCATAATGAACTGAAAATTTGATGTAGAGGAATGTAAGCAAAGTTGTGTGTAGTTTGGCAAACGGACAGGACTTCTCAATGGGATATCAATTCAATGTGTTATGCTGCCCTGTCTCTGAACCTGCCTTGTTGCAAGGATGAGGCAGAGCTGAAAAACCTTGCGCCGTTGGCGAGGCACACTGGATGATATTTAAAATGAATACTTTGATCAGTGATAATCAGCAGAGGTGACAGAATATTCAGCAAGAGCTGAGCATTAACCCGTAAAAGCCCTGGTTAGTCTACTATGTAGTAGTTAAACAAATATATTCTCCCTGTGCAGATTCTTCCCCAGTATAAAGTGTAAAGTGTCTTACTTCCCGTCGTAAGCTGCTTTGCAGAATTACTGCATGCTGCTGTCATATTTTATCCAGGAGTAGATACATTTAAAGTACTCAGCAGAGTAAGCTTGGGTGCCCGTATGTAGCCTCTTAAGCACTTCTGGATGCAGTGCCTCATTCTGTAGTCTTACTTGGGCACAGACTTTCTCCCACAGCCATCAGACCACTGTCATGGGTTAAGCCAAGTCTTACAAATACGATAGATTTCCGGGTCCTTTTTGCTGAGTTTTAAATTAGCTGTAAATTCTGAGATCGTATGCAGAAGAGTCTGAATTTCAAGTGCTTCTATCCTATGATCAGCTTGCAAATGAATACTTGTGTTGTTTCTAATTGTCTGACTGTATTTTTCTTTGGTTTCTTCATAATGGTTTTGGTACTGTACTGGCATAAAAATTAGTACTTGTATTTGAAGTGTAAGTAGAGAGTTTGTTTCTCTGCACTTTTTTAATACTTTGATTATATGCAGCTTGTATCTACTTTCTTGTCTGTCATGACGAAATGCTGTTATCCTGTAATAGAAGAAAGCACACTTAATTTTTATATTTTTTAAAGTTCTTTAGAAGATAGGTGTGTAGGCATATATTAAAATTCGTTCAGCTTGAATGAGTGTAACCAGATCTTCAATAAGAATGTGAAGCTAGATTTATACCTGGATAAAATGAAATAATTTTATGGGTTGTCTTGCATGGTTGGCATGTTGAAGGAGAAATTGTCAAAACCATAATGGCAGGGAAACTAGTTGAGGTGATGTCTGTGAGGTAGTATTTAATTTCTAGACCATTGATTGAATCTGGAGAATATTCCAAATTGTTGGTGAGCAAAAGTAGCTAGTATGCTGCATTTCTAATGTGATACGCATAAAAGAAGCCACTAGCCTGTCCATAAGGTATCCCAGTCAGATGCAAACCCATCATGGTTACCATCAGCATGCTAGCTGGCAGCTCTGGAAGAGATGAGGACGCTCCAGGTCAGGGTGGTGGTGGAGGTACGTTGGCAGGGTGTTTCTGGGAAGCTGCTGCTGACGCTTCCTGTGTTCAGCTTGCCAAGTGAGACAGGTTTTTACTCCTCAAGAGAGCTAATTAAATACTCGGGGCTTAATTCTAGCTGTGATACCTGAAAGATGTCAGAATATGCCTTCAAGTCTAACCACTTACTGTAGCGAGGAAATGACAGAGGATGACAAACAGCGAGTTACAAAAATCAGTTGAGTTAAAATGACATTATGGACTAAACAACCTCTCCTGTGGCTTATTGGTGGCATCTGATGTATACAAAGGTGCTTTTATTCATGAATAATTCGTATTGCTATTTCCTGGCAATTTGAATACTGACAATGCCTAGGAATTATAAATTACAATTTTTTAAAATGTACATCCCATCACTAGCACTTGACCACCTTTGTTCTGGACCGAAAAGAGGCAATGATTACTGTAGATGATGGAATAAGGAAGCTGAAACTGCTGGATGCCAAAGGCAAAGTGTGGACTCAAGATATGATTCTTCAAGTGGATGACAAAGCTGTCAGTTTGGTGGACTTGGAATCAAAGGTAAGATCTGTGAGTAGCAGTTGCATTTTCAGAGAGAGAGAGAAAAAGGGAACAGGCAGAAAAATGATGTATGAGAGATTTGGTGTTTTAATTAGCTTATTATCACTTTTTAACTCATGCAGCATTTCTGAGATCAGAACTGTATATAGTAAGGTGGTGTTTTGTTGGTTTTTTTTTTCTCTTCTGGCAGAATGAACTGGAGAATTTCCCTTTAAGCACAATTCAGCATTGCCAAGCTGTGATGAATGCATGCAATTACAATTCAATTCTTGCGTTAGTATGTAAAGAACCAACCCAAAACAAGCCTGATTTGCATCTTTTCCAATGTGATGAGATTAAGGTAAGGTAGTAATGGAGATCTGCTGTGACTTATTTGACTAAGGGGAATTTTATGAATTGGCAAGTACAGTGGATAAATCAAATGAGCTTATTAATAGAAAATAATTCTGTTCTCTTATTCTTATAAATATGCTTTAACTTTAAGGCATTTATGATATCAGCAATACATATTGCGTGTTGGTAAATGTAGCATAGTATGTCTTGCAAGAGAATAGTCCTGCGTGTAAGCTGAATCTTTAGTGCATGTGCAAATATGTCATTGCTGTAAATATTGATTCCTGGGCTCTGTAGCTGTTCATTTAGGTTTGCAAATGAGTAAAGCTCTGGAATATGTATATGGTTTGCATTCACACTTCTGAAGAACGTTGAGTTAGCTCAAACTTACCTTATAATCTGTAAAGAACTCCTCCAAGCCCTGAGTCTTGTCTAGAGTTTCCCCTTTTTCTGTTCTTTTTGCCACTGAACAATTAAACCTTCTCTACATTCCCACCTCTCTGCAACTCTGCTCTGCTGAAGAGATAACAAAAGGGAAATTATTACTTGCAGGAGGGGCAAAACAAGTAAAGAGATTGTCTCTGATTAAAATATTTCCTTCAAGTGTAAATATATTGTTAATGTATTCTGCAATACTACTTTATTTCCAGGGTTATAAATTTTAATTTCTGTTAGTTACTGTATATACTTCAAATTCTAACTGATGGTTTCATGGGGATATTTTAATTCCTTTGTAGTAGTCCGTATCATTGTCTTAAAAAACATTGCTAATCACATTGTGCAACCGTTTTGAAATTGGTACAGTGGGAGTGGTGTGAAGACAACTCTCTAATTGTGTGACTACTTGCACAGAATTTGCTGTTTCACTGGCAATTGGGATCCTGTGAGAAGATCAGGTTGCAGTATGTTAAATAATGCAGGGATCCTCGGTGAGGTCTGGTTGGACCCAGCCTCCCAAGGTGTAGAGATGGCCTCTTTTCTTCAGACTTTCATCTTTTGAAGTTGTTCCTCTGTGTACAAATAAAAATGCAGAGCACATAAGCATGACTTTGGAAGTCCAAGATCCCCCTTCTCTTCTGAGGTTTTGTTCGACTCTCTGACTGTACCCTGGGTTTTGTTCCTTACCCAGGAGACTTGGCTGGTTTTGAAAAGATAGGTCTTTCTCCCTTGCCTTTGTTCTGTCTTTAATCAGAAATTACCATGAATCTCAGGAGCCTCTGCAATAAAGAAAATAGTCAAAATCAATAATATTTGGGGCATTCAATGTTTTATAAACAAAAAATTGTTAAATAATAAATATCAAGAGTATGATTAATGGAATGTTTCTGGTTTTAAGTTCCTCAAATCCGCCTAATTTTTTTCTATTAAGTCTTCAACCTTAATGTATCTCTAGTCCATATTCTGTGGTGCAATTCATTACAGCCTAAGAAGTCTGTTAATCCCTTTAGATCCTAAATTCAATGAAGTCTTCTGGTCCCAGCAGAAGTTACGCATTCATCCCAAAAATTTGCATGCTTCTTCACCATGAGGGGACCAAGATAGATGTGGACTTTGTAGAGCGAGCCAGACACTGACAGATTTGGGCTTTGACAACCTGTGTAGGAAATTAATTTGTCAGCTGAAGACGTGTAACAGAGCATTCTAAATCCTACGAGAAGCCGTGACCTATTTAATGCAAGATCTATTAAAATAATTCCTCAGACGTGCATCAAAATTTCACTTGTGGGCCACTGGTGGAGGCAGACTGCACTTATCTGTAGGTTCCTGCCTATTCATTAGGAAATGTTCTGGAAAATTCATCTTCTACTAAATCAAAGAGAAATTGGAGGCTATTGGTATTTCTTAAAGGAAACTGTATAACTACAAGTTACTTTCCTAATCCTTTATGTTGCTACTATCTACAGTAGTTTTGCTGCTACTATCTATAGTAGATTATTTTTATAGTAAGTCTTTCCCCTAACATGCTTGAGAAAAACAAAAATGACGTACATGGAAGAGAAAAAATAGCTTGTTCAATAATGGTTGACTCGAGATAATTACATCTGTCAGGCAAATCTGGTGTCTAGATGACATACTCATCTGATGACAATGCTTGAAATTGGAACAGTGACAAAAATACCAACTCCCAGACAATAGCATTGTGTTTCTTCATTCTGTTTATGTGTAAAGTAATTTATCCTAGAACTTTTAAATAAATGGGATTTGATAAGGGGTTCTGGAATCTAAAGATGCCCTAAAAAAAGTGCATGAGGAGGTATAGCTGATAACTGATGGTTTCTGCTTCTGTGTCTTTAGGCTAGCTTTATTCATGAAGATATTGAAAGTGCAATCAGTGACAGCAAGAGTGGGAAACAAAAGAAGAGGCTGGAAACACTGAGGTAAAAACCTAACTTCTTGGCAGTATATAGGATCACCAAATAGTGTTACAGCATTCAGATGCTCTCAAAGTCTGCCTGCTGGTTTTTACTCTTTGTAGCTAGTTGATAATATACTTCCAAAACCACATGTAGAGACCTTGCTTTAATAATTATCTCATTCTGTCTCAATTTATAGCATCACTCTTACCTTCCTTATTCCACCTTAGTGATGGGAACAGCTGACATCTATACTGGTTGCCAGAGAATAGCATTGCATGTCTTAGTTCTGCATATGGGTCAAGTAGTTCAGAATTTAAATTAAATTTAAATTTAAAACATAAATGCCCCATAACTCCAAGTAAGTAAGATTCTGATAAAAGGTTTTTTGATCTAAAGACGTTAAATGAAATAGCAGCTGAAGATTGAATAATCTTCCTGCCTGCCTGTTTAACGATGCTGAAGACTCCTTGTTTCCCTGGTAGCAAAAGCTTCTCTGCCAGTAAGAAAACGTGGGGGAAAGCAGTTTATTGGGTTCAGAGAAGATTAATACAGAAATGATAGGTAGCTAACAGAGATATAACAACAATGGTACAAATATATTCAATACTGAATGGTTAGGGTGGTAGTCTGTTGAAACGTTATTATGTAACTGTGTCCTGATATTATCTCTCAATAACGCTTAGTTATGGTGGTCCAGATAGAGACGTTTTTGCTGGACAAAAATAATTAAGTAAAAGCGATACCATTGTATGAACAAGTTTATAACAGTCTTAGTTACCTATTAAATTCTGATGTGCAACTCATGAATTTTTCCTCGAGTAATGGATACTCCTATAAAAACAAAACAAAAACTGAGCTGTGTCTAAATTTACCTGTGGATTTAAAATTAGATAAGCACACTTCTCTGTTTGTGGGACTGTAACAAACAAGTATAAGCACAAAGAGGTAATCCAGAAGGACTCAAACACATCGGATGTGCTGGCAAACTAACGAGATTTAATTGGGAAAAGAATGCAGGTCAGTACATCTAGTGGAAAAAATAATCTGAGATATCAGCCTCTGAGGGCTATGAGGCCAGGAGGTCATTAGTGCATGTTACTCGCTGTCGTATCGTGCACATGCTGATCAGGTCACAGGGAGAGACCCTCCTCCCTGACACACTGCATTATCAAGTTGCTGCAACGTTACTGACTAGTAGAAGTGTGGGATGTGCAGAGAAGAGCACCCAGGAGACTGGAGGAAGGAATGGTGATGGAAATATTATTTTTTTGTTTGGTGTCCAAAGACCAAATAACACGACGTTTTGTGGTCGTGCTGAATGCCATGAATGAGATGGGATTATAAAGAGAAGAATTTGAGGTGAAGATCTTGCTTTTAAGTAGGGACATGGGGAAGGAATGGGATGTGTGTGTGACAGGACTTGTTGGGATTTTTTTTGTCTGTTGGTATCAAGTTGCAGAATGACTTCAAAGACCTGTTTCCTTATGGTATTTAAAACTATATTAAGAATGGAAAAACTGGAAAATTGCAGGGGGAACTTTATACAGTCTATGATGGGATTGTACATTTGTATCGACACAGATGAACAGGCCACTGACGTAAAAAGGAAAAACAACCCGTAAATTTAATTGGGTTTGTTGGTAGAGTTTTAAGAAAAAGGTGGTTCACAACCTGCCAAATTTAGAAACTAGATACAGAACTTCTGATGGCTGAAAGGTAACTTCTAATGAAAAATTTCACACAAAATGGAAGTCCATCCAGTAAACTGCATACGGTGGTAAAAATGCCACCTACTAAACCCGAGCCTCTGAATTTACCTGCGTAAACTGCCAGATCTCTAGATATCATGTTCTGTGGCACTCCTTGGGGATTTCCTATCTGGCCAGGTGACAAAAGTTTGCTAACCCCATCATGGAGCGGGTTTCCTGCTGTGTTTAACATATTTACACATCATGATCTTGAGTACTGCTTATTGGGCAAGCCCATAAGTATGTTCAACAGTAGAGGAGGTCCTTGTAAAGCCTCCTTGTCTTCTGTGATTAAGCATTAGAAAATAGAATGTTTTTCCTTCAAGTGTCACTTCTGGGTTTTCTTCTCCTCCTCTAGGATGATATCCAAAGCTGACAGCACCATCCCTCCACCGCCGCGGGCGCCTGCCCCTGTGCCACCAGGGACCATCACCCAGGTGGACGTGAGAAGCCGCGTGGCAGCATGGTCCGCGTGGGCTGCTGAGCAGGGGGAGTGTGAGTATTTCTGGGAGCCCACTGCCTCAAACACAGTAACAAACTTGTTCTGGGCAGTAGGTTTTTATGATCCGTGGTAATAACTAAAATAATTTGGAAAATACACTTTCATAAAGATTACAGTAATTGAATCCAGATATAGAAATGGTTGTACGAGGTCACCCCTCTGTCCTTGCTGAGAGCAGACAGGATTATTCTCCCAGTCTAGTTTGAAATGCCCCAAGCCACCGTTGCCTGATCTGCGGAATACGACCTGACTGTCATAATCCGACTTGTCATTTACTTGCACTTACCCGTTTTCTGAATTTCAGTTCAGAGCTTCTTTTACTTGTGTTTAGCTGGGTGGGGGTGTTGGCTATGGATTCTAACCTGGGCTTTTTTGTGAACATTCACAGTAATCAGTGCTGTCATAACTAGTAATTTAATGATGCTGTCTTTAGTAATAGGGAGAGTGTAGGCCAGATATTTTGGACAATTAAAAAATGTAATCATGGATTAAAAGGTGACTAGAGATCAGCATTATTTATTTTTTTTTATATTTATCTTTATAATGGCCTGTATGGCTAAACTAGTTCATCGTTTTTTGGTTCTGTTTTTGTTTTTTAAAGCCCTATCCGAGGAATACTGTAGCATTTCTGATGAGTTTGGATTTATTTATTTCTTAAATCTCTAGTGGAAACATTTTTATTTTGATCAGATTTATTTGAAAAAAAAAATTATTTTGAAATACTAAAGTTCCTTCTGTAAAACAGAAGTATTCCTGTATTAAAGGAATAATCTTTGTTAAAGTGAGGCCTTTTTAGGTCTGGGTTCATTTTTGTTGTTTTTTTTATATAATAGATATAAAAATTTTAGAATTGGAAGTCATTAACCATGGATTCTTTATTATTTTTGGTTTATTAAACTGTATCAGTCAACAAAGTACACAAGTATGCAAAGAAAACAACTAAAAAATGTTCAGAGTAACCTGTAATATTAAGAATGTTTTTGTCTACTAATCTGCAGTGTTAAATGACTTGAGCAAAGGTTAGTTTGTTCTTCTGTTTGAGGACTTCTCAACCTCAGAAAAGTTTCATTAGTTTGTCAAATGAACTTTCTTGCCAGACCACTTGTGGACCTGAGTTCCTGCAGTTCCTTTTATTCCACTCATGTGGATCTTTCCTAAAATGTATTTACTAAAATCCCACCTGTTAACAAAAACAATACAGTATTTAGTGTGACTTAAAAATGCAAAAGTTGTCCTTTCTCAAAATGTTAACCCTTGTTGTTTTAGAATAAAAGTCACTGACTCTGTCCATTGGTATTTGGAAATACCTGTTTTATCACATCATTACCTCCCCCCATTTCTGTGATGCCAGACTTGGTCTCTCTGTCCAAATTCCTACATCCCTTTTTGCTTATTGCCTTCTACATCAAAATTGTCTTTGACGTCATGGCTACAGTCTTCCTTCTTGCTTATTTCTGCTGGAGTAGTTTTCAGCATATTTTGCAAAATGGGATGATTTCTCACTATGTTGTATTTATAATCTGCCATTTTCTTCTGTAATGTTTTGATTTAGCCCCTGGTGCCACACTTCTGTGTTTAACGTCATTTATGCAGCTAAGTTGATTGAAATCGTACACATAAGCTTTTTGTGTGAGACGTGGCAGGATCGGACGTTAGAGTGCAAGATTTTCAGGTGGTGTGGAGTCCTTGCAGATTGATTGGTACCAGCATTGTCCATCTTTTTCTCAGAGTAGTAAGGTTTCAAACATAAGCCGTATAGGGAGTGTTGGTTACTAATTCTGCGTATACGGATGTCTTATTCTCCTCTTCTCTTTTCTGTAGTTGAAAAACATAGACAATACCATGATCATGAAGAAACAGCAGAGATGATAGCAGCCAGGATTGACAGAGATGTTGTAAGTGAGAAACTGCAGGTGGTATTGCTTAATGTCTGTGAAATTTTGCAGCTCCACTTTGTGGGAAGGCTTTTTTTCTACATGGGAAATTCAGTTCTGAAGGAAAGCTTTCCAGCCAGCCTATGTTTCTGTGGTAGACCTTAAAAATGAATAGGCAGTCATTCTTCTTCTTACTTTTTTTTTCTTTAAAAAAGAGGGGAAAAAAAGTACTGAATGTTGATGCAAAGTTTTCTGCTGTGAAGAGCTAGCAATATAAATACTAATTTTATGTGGTAGACCAAATTCAGCAAACTATGTAAGGATAAACTTAAATTCCATTAATTTAGTGGGACTTGGATATGTGCAATATCTGGAAAATGAACGTATGGTCATTTCTGATATTGTCTATAAACAACAAAATTGGGCAGCTCTTGTGTTGTATGCAATATCAAATATTGCTCCATTTGTCAGTTCTAACTTTCTATTTTTCTACTTGGCAACATCCAGGGGTCTTAAGGAAAGCATGTTGGGGCCTACTGAATTGTTATATACATATTTTCCCCAGGGGGTCCTTATTGTCCTTCACTTGTGCTTTGAAACCAATTCTTCAAAGAGTACTAGTACCTCTATAAAACTACATTCTGACATTCAACAAACAGCTTAATGCTTTGTACTAAAGGAGATTATGAAGTTATAGTGTTTAGGAAAATGCTGTCCTACACAAATAATTAGAATTTTTTCATATGTTGTGAGAGAAAATGAAATGTGTGAACAAATTGTGTAATTCCAATCTGAATTTAATAATCTTGATGCTTATATTTTAAAAAACTTCCACTGGCCCTAAGTTTTTTAAAATCTAAGATTTAAAATACTTTGCAGGTGTGTAAAGTTAAGAGCAGCAATGTACTAGCATGGACTTTGTTCTGAAGAAGCTGTTGGTGTCTGAGAGTGTAGACACTTTGATTTCTGGAGTATTTCTGCTAAAGGTTCTGTAGAGAAACTGTTACTTTTCTTTTCTCCCATAGCAAATTCTGAACCATATTTTGGATGACATTGAGTATTTTGTCACCAAACTTCAAAAAGCTGCTGAAGCATTTTCTGAACTTTCAAAGAGGAAGAAAACTAAAAAAAGCAAAAAGAAAGGACCTGGAGGTAGGACTTGTTACTGCACACAATTCTGTTTCTCTAAAGATCACTGAAGTAGCTAACAAATGTGTCTTTTTGTGTTTTGGTTTTGGTTTTTTTATGAATGTAGTAATTTTCTTTCAATTTGAACACAAAAAAATCCTACGCAGTATATTCTTAGAGGAAAACCTATGGAAATCATTTACTTGAAGTCAGCGGGGAGTGACTCATTAGAGATATGACTGCAAAATACACTCACTGCTGTAGTTCTATATTTACAAAATTCTCCAAGTTGGCAAATTTATTATGTATTTATATGTTTACCATACCTGTAATATTTATAGAAATTATATACCATATAAATGGATATATAAAAATCTCGTTTTGTTCACCAGAGGGAGTTCTTACTCTCCGTGCAAAACCACCACCTCCAGATGAATTTGTTGATTGCTTCCAAAAATTCAAGCATGGCTTCAATCTTCTGGTAAGTGACTGCTAGTGGATGTGGTGGTGTGTGAGGCATGCAGTAACAGTTTTTTTCCTGGGATAGTTGGTGTTAAGTATAACATGATCTTTGTTTTCCCTGCTGCTGCAAATTAATTTGGGTGTCAGTTTTGTGCATTGTTTTTTCTATGTCTTATTTCACTAGTATGAAGCGAAGAACTAAAATTCTGGGGAAAGATGAAGAGGAGAAGGAAGAATCCGTAACACGATGGATTTGCTTTGTAGTTATATTTAAGCTGAGTTTTCTTGCAGGTTTCTGCTATTCCAGAGGTTGTGGATGCCTTACTGTTGACTCCCTTGAGGGAGCTGCAGAAGGTTACCTTGTCCTTGAGAATATATTAATCAAGTCTTCTGCCTTCTGTCTAACATTCCTGGTGCCTTGTACATGTGGAGAAACCTTGTGGGTCTTAAATGCCCTACCGCTGCCAGCTGTGGTGGTCAGGCAATTGTAAGCCTGGGTCTGTATTGTCTTGTTCTCCACTGCTCTTTCGGAAGGGGAAAACCCACAAGTATCTTCAAGAATGCTGATATACCTGGAAACGTAATCTTGTTTGGTCCTTGGCTGATGCACAGGAAGATAGCTCAGCTGGTACTTGACTGATCTTGGACGTTCACCTTTTCCTTCTCCATCCAAGGCTGAACTGAGACAAGAACACAGCTGGCAACCTCTGGCCTAGATCGGCCTTTTAGCCAGCTTTGGGATGCTGCTCCTCAAGTGCACAGTGCCTAGATGAGCATATTCCTTTCAGCATTGTTGTGTTTCATCTTTTCCTGGTTCTTTAAAGCCTTTTTCTTGGGAAATTTGAGTTTAAATCGTAAAAGAATTTCTAGGAGGGTCTATTGGTATCATGGTTCTGTTGCATGCTTGCCAGCATCACCAGCTGTGGCCTTAATTTAGTTTTATTCAGCTATGCCCATCAGACTCCCCGTGCTTGTTGCCATCATTACATAGAACCTTTCTGGCCTCAGAACACTCCATCCAACAAATTGCTCTCGCTTTGTAGGTTCTCAACAAACGGAGATGCTAATTCAAGAGCCTTCTCCTGGCATCTCCTCTTCTGCAAGTGCTATTAAAGGAAGTCAGCAAGTGGGACACCTTCATTTGCTTTCAGATATTGACTGTCCCTTCCAATTGCTGGGGAAGCTATGCCAACGGCGAAAATTGTTCTTGCATTCACTGAGTCAAATCATCTTTTTCTTCCTCTTGGGGAATGAATTCTGACTGCAGGGCTGTAGGAGATATTTAGAAATGTTAAGACTATGTATTTTTTTTTCAAACCGTACATCAAATGCTGTGATTCTGACCTAAAAGGATATCTGTTTTTGTGGAGACGGATGTCTTAGAACGTGCCGATCCTTCTCAGTAATAGTGCTTGTAATGTTCATTTTTTTTCCATTCTTACTTCTTACTGCATTCTGCATTTAAATTAGATTTTCACCCAAGAATGACGTGTGCATCTTTGAATCTTCTATCTTCTGTGCAGAAGAAGAAGCGGTTCTTGTTTTGGTGCTCAGCAGCATCTAGGACCTGGTTTCTAAAGTTGCTCTTGAAAAGCTGTGCAGTAACAGTGCTTTACTTTCAGCATCATTGCAAGAGCCACAAAAGCCTGAAATTTCACTTCCTGGTGCTTTATGTCAGACATGGAGAACTGTATAAAATGGAGAATCTAAATCTGAAAGTTTAAAAATAAAAGGAGTAGCGAGAAGAATAAAATTTTTGTCAGTAGAATGGAAACTGTTTTAAAACCCCATGCTGGAAGCTCCTAGAAAATGGGTACCATCTGTCAAAAAAACTTTAGAAAGACTGAAATAAAGTTGTTGTGACTAAAGAACAATGTATAGGAAGTTATTAGACGTAAAAACACATCCTCCTCCTCTCTTCATTTGGAGGCACACTCTGGAAGGCTAGATGTAAAAGTAGAATAAGGCTAGCCAAAAGCAGTTTGAGGAACAGACGGCAAGATGCAATAAAAACTACTATAACTTAAAGCTCATTCTGGCATGCTGCTTATTTCTGGAGCCTGCAGGGCTAACAGGTGATCAGTAAATAAAAGAAATCCTCCAAGAAGCTGTATCAGAGAAAGTATTTGATTTATTTTTCTTTTGCATGTATTTACTTGGAAAAGCTTGACAATACGTTCATGAAATCCATTTTTTTTGGGGGGGGGCACAAGAACTCATTAACAGTTCTTCAATTTGAAACTAATAAAGAACGGCAAATCAAAATGGCAAGTTACAGGCAGATGAATAGAAGCCCTGTTTGAATGGGCACCGCTCATCCGTCTGTTCCAAAAACTAAGTCAGCAGACCACACAGTATGGTGTGTGACCTCTGTCAAACGGTATTCCAGAGGAAGAGAAGTGCTTAAGGTAATGATAATAATCTTTAGAGTCATTTCAAGGATCTGAGCGGCTACAACCCGGTACCCCTGAGGTACCCACACATGGGATGCAGTCTGTAGGAAGGTATATTAAATTGAGGAAGAAGCAAACACACATCTTGCGAAACAAAATAATGTCTAAAAATCCATTAATTCTTTGATTTTGTTTCTTTGGATTTCCAAAACATATCCAGCAAGGCTGCACACCCTGAAGTTCTTAAAGAAACCAAGCTACTGTGAGGTTGAATGTAGCTTCTTAGATTCTTGTTTGGTGAAACTGAAAACAAATTATAGGACTAAAATGCCGGTTCTCAAAGTGCAGTAAATTCAGCAATGAAGTCCCACACATGCGTTTGCAGAGTCCTTTGCTGTGCAACATATTTATAGGTGTTCTGGCAAATGGAGAGTGTAGAGTCTACAAATGTGGAAATATCATGATAGCAAGTAAAGTGACAGATGAAATTCAGTATTGATAGATATGGCAGGGCGTGAACTGGTGGGGAAAAATCTCATATATAAAATAAATTAGAACAAAATGTTGATGTAATACAGATTCCTGTGAGAATGTCATCCCAGTTCAATGGTGATCAACCAAGCAAATATTAAGAACCATTAGGAAAAAAAAAGAAAATGAACAAATACTGTTATGTTCCCTGGCCTTATTTTGTTCCCAGTGTAGCAAAATTGAAGAAGGTACAGGGAGGGCAAGATTGCTCCAAGGAATTACTTTAGCTTGCAAAAGACCAAACAGAGTAAGAATGTAATAAATCTGTAAATGGTTATGAGCATCACTGGAAAAAGTGAGTAGAGAAGGATTGCTCAGTTTTCATTTGGAAAAGAACTACAGAATACGAATGAAACTAAGAGGTAGCAAATTTCCAAAGGAGATGCTTCTTTACAAAGCATATAATTCAGTTGTGGAACTTCTTGTTTTACACAATAGGTGCTAAAGATATATATGGATTGAAAAGCAATTGGATGAATGAGCACTTGTACTTAGCAGATGTTGCAGACAAAACACTGGGCTTAGGTGGACCTGTGGCCTGACCAGGAGTGGCCATTCTTATATGAAGTGCTTATTATGAAAGTTAACTGTTTCTTAAAATGTATAATTTTCTGATTCCTTCAGGCCAAATTAAAGTTCCATATCCAGAATCCTAGTGCAGATGAACTGGTTCATTTTCTGTTTACCCCACTACATATGGTAAGGTTTTATAATTTTCTAAGTATTTTCTTCCAGAACTCTTGTATTTATATCCTCTGTGACCTTTTCAAGCATAACAAGATTTAAATGTTGTGTCCCTGGACAATAACTAAGGAGAAATGTGTGTCTCAGGATAAGATTCTCTTTAGGAAATAATTTATATCCTTTTCTGTGTATATTCCCATCTATTAAATATATTTATTTGAATCATCTTTAGCTTTGTGTGTGTTACAGTTTGCCATTATAATTTTTAATTAACAATAAAAAATTGAGATAATTTCCATAATTCAGAAGGAGAGTTGAAAGGAGAACCATACATCTATTTAAGGGAAGTATGTGTGGTTTTGATCAGTAGAGCAAAAGTAACATTGCAAGAAGTGGGTCTAAGTATAAAATGGTTGGTGACCAGAACAGCAGTTCTTCTGCAATAAATGCTTTAGTTAATCTGTAGGACATTAAGAGACATTGTTAGCTTCTCAGAGTTTTTATTGTGGAGAGGTGTTTTTGTGAGTAATAAATGTTTCCTAGTAGCGCTGTAGGTAACATATTCACAGTAACTTCCATACTAACAATGTGTATGTTCTTTGTATTATTTTAATACTTGGATTTAGGTGGTGCAGACAACAGGAGGTCCAGAGCTTGCTGGTACAGTACTCAGCCCCCTCTTAACAAAAGATACTATAGACTTCCTGCGATATACTGTCACTAGTGAGGAAGGACAGTTATGGATGTCATTAGGTGACACATGGACCAAAGCCAGGTGAGAAAAAGCCTTTGCATATTTTATAGATAATGTCTAAACTCAAATTTATTGACGTGAACTTAACCAGGTTATCCAGCCCCCAATAAACTCAGTATTAATTTGTTAGGCTTTGAACTCTTCAGAACTGTTCTTTGAAGTTTTTGGAAAGGAGCTTTTCAGCCTCAGTGGGATTTGGGAGTGGTTTGATTTTAGGGGTCTCAAGGAGGGAGAAAACACAGACAGAATTTTTTGGTTTGTTCACGGTATAAGAAACCTCATGACATATGACCTCTTGCAGTCATTTTTTCTGAACTGTCCCCTTGCATGTTTCCAGTTGTTTTTCATCAGTATTTTTCCAACCCAGCTATTGGGACTTCGTTAAAAATCAGTCTGAAGGAGCTGCAATAAAAAGGTCCGAAATATTGATGAACAGAATACAGATTTCTATTTTCAATTTCCAATAATTATCAAAAGCTAAAAATTTACAATGACTTTACTTCTTCAAAAACATAAAGAAAATGCTTATAATTTTTAAACAATGTTTATTGGCTGAACCATGTTACATGTGCATACCCTCCACAGTGCACTCAATGGATTCACTATTATGGCTAGGCTTAGCTAAAAATTAACTATTTTATGCATTTGGTGTTTTTGAGGTAAATATATTGTTTGAAAATACTTAGGTAAATAAAACATGCAAAAGAAAAAGCTTAAATTAGCAAGGTGCATTTTAACTCTGTAATCTGTGGTAGATAAGTGCTTTTGATGATGATTAAGTATGTGTAATCACTTGGGCTGGAAATGCATCATGTATTTTGTGTTTATTCATCCTAGATTTCAAATTGGGACGTAAACATCTTAATTAATTGATTGATTAAAAAGTAGTTGAGTGTTTTGCTGGTAAGGAAGGCTGTGTGGAAAGCCCTAGAGCATGGAGTGACAAATATACTCAGAGTGGGGAGAGTAACGTACAGGTCTTTCCTTTCCTTGAGCTCACTCTGCTGCAGGACCAGGAATGTCCAAATTTGTCCTTTAGGCCTATTGTTCAGCCTGCTACAACAAAATGAGCTGGAAACAGGAACTGCAGCTCCTTGTGATTGCCGGAGAGCTTACCCCAGCAAAGCACCATCCGCTTGCCTTTACCTGCTTCAAGCTCTGCTGGCTTCATAGCAGCTTGTGGTGGGACTGGCAGTGGAAATTGCCTCGTAGGATTGGAGCCCCGTCCAGGGAAAATGGATCACTGGGTAAAATAATGGGCTCCTTGTCTTGGGAACTACCATCATCACTCATGTAGTCCATCCTGAAGAAAGTTTAACGGAAAGAGAAGTAGCTCGTGTTTGGCAGGGAAGAATGAAGCACTTAGAATATAGCTGATTGACCTGTGCAGATTAGAAATGATGGTCTGATTGATCTCACTATACAGAGGTACGCTGTGGTGTGTTGTAACAGGAGAGGTGAATGATGAAACTCAAGGGTTACTGACCTATCTCAGGCCTGCTAATGGGCTAGTAATTGCTGACTGCTCCTGCAACTTGTGTAACTGGCAGCATTTGTCCCTTAATTTTGAGCATTGTCAACGAGACTGTTAAAAGAATGTAATGTACATTTCCATTTCTGCTTCCACTGTGAAGATACAGTAATTTCTGTTGCGGCACAACATGTTATGTACAGTGCAAAGGCAGAGCATGAAAGCGTTTATTTAGGTATTTTGTATTATAATAGGGAATGCTAATGGAGCTCTGAAAAGTGACACAGTGTTTTAAAAAGATCAATCGGGACAGCAAATGTGAGGATAATTCTTGTGTCTTGGAGCATGTAGAGTTGATTTTTGTCAGCAAATGCTATTATTTAACTTTTTCTTTTAGGTGTAGGTAGGCTCCCTAAGCTTCCGTGTTTCACACCTGCTTTCAGACTTTCTTATAAAGCAGGCTGTTTCTTTGACGTCTTTTGTCTGGTGCTTTAACACAAATAGAGCATTGTGATATTTTTCCCCATCTAACAGTTAAGATGAATCCTAGATTTGTTAGTGATTGATTCTTCTGTTACTCATCCTTTGCTACAAGACAGAAATTTGTCGTGTTTCACCACTGGCAAGTCCTTAAGGCAGGAGCAGTTTCTTTCCGCAGGGCACAGCAGGGAGCATAGTTGTGGTCAATAAATGTTTCTGCCGATTTTCTGTGTTCCAGCACAATTCTGCCTGTACTGTAATCCCAGCGTCTCCTCTATACTAACAAAAATTTTAAAGCACTTCAATTTTTAGGAAACCTATTAAACCAATATTTGTATGGCCCTTGATACAGATCTCTAATTTACTTTTCGTACAGAGCGGATTGGCCCAAAGACCATTTTATTCCACCTTATGTCCCCCGTTTCCGAAATGGTTGGGAGCCTCCTTTACTGAACTTCATGGGAGCTCCAAAGGAGCAAGAACTCAATCATTTGGCTGAGTCCGTGGCAAATGTTGCAGAGCAACAGCGGAAGCAAGAAATGAAAAGACTGTCAACTGAGGTAGGTTACCTACGACAGCATTTTGTAAATTAGCTGAAGGCAACGCCAACTGCTTCCTTTGTAAAGAAAATATTCTGTGACATTGTTGGAGTAACCGTGCTTTGATGTCTGATACATCAGTGCAAGCTCGTTATATTTATGTTAAAGTTATAGGAAACCAAATACCTGTTCAGCCACCCAAAATGTGACTAGGAAAAATATAAGGCTTTTGCCTACTGCTCTCCTTGAACTTGGTGCACTTTCCTGCCTCAGTTGGGAGGACAATCGAAGCCCCTACAGTTCAGTTTGATTCTTGACCTGTGCTTTCAGATTCCATTGCTTTTGATCATATGTACTTCAGGTAGAATTTGAACCAAAGTTCTCAAATGTGCAGGCACACAGACAAAAAGAAAAAAACACCACTTTTTAGGGAATTTTGGATTTAAGCAGCATCTTCACAAATGTAGCATTTAATATTCCTTTCATGATTTGTTGATACTTGCACTGTTTTGCAAGGAAGTATTTGGAGGTCCTAGGAAGGAGGATGGAGCCAGACTCTTTTCAGTGGTTCCCAATGACAGGACGAGGGGCAATGGGCACAAGTTGGAACATAAGAAGTTCCATTCAAACACAAGGAAAAACTTCTTTACGGTGAGGGTGACAGAGCACTGGAACAGGCTGCCCAGGGAGGTCGTGGAATCCCCTTCTCTGGAGATTTTCAAGACCCGCCTGGATGCAGTCCTGAGTAATGTGCTCTAGGCAATCCTGCTTTAGCAGGGGAGTTGGACTAGATGATCTCTAGAGGTCCCTTCCAACTCTGAAAATTCCATGATTCCGTGAGATGGTGTTCTCTTGCAGAGCAATTCTCTTATGGGAAACAGCAAAGCTTCCCCAGCAGAAGTTTATCAAAACTGCCCATGGAAAGCTTGTCACAATAAAACTTTGTTTTCATTAAAAACTCCATTAGTCAAAAAAAACCCAAAAAAAACAACAAAACCAAAAAACTCAGATAATAGAGATAAACAAATTGGGTAAAGTCTGCCAAGCAAAGGAGGATAACATGGTACATATTTGATTACTTAAAACACTCTTTGGCTTTATGCCTAACAAGATATGCAAGAATAAATGTACCAAAAACTAAGTTATTGCCAGTGATTCATTTTTAGTAAAAAAAACATTTAGTAAAGTTAACGGGTGCAATAATATGAAGTAGCTGTTTCCATTGCTGTCATCCCCTTCCCTAGTCAGCTCCCAAAAAAGTCTCATCAAACATTGTCTTGGTGTTTCACTGCTGTTCTACATTTCCTTGCAGGTTTTTTGTTGGTTTTTTTTTTTTTGCATTGTGCGCTTTCTAAATTAAAAAACAAAACAAAAGCAACAACCAAAAAACCGAAAAGCAAAATAGTATTGAAAAAAAGAACAACATTGATTTTTCTGTTCTGATGATTGTAAGGATTTAATTTGTTATTTCTATACATACAGTAAGTCAAAACAATTTTTTTAGGGGGAAGAAAATACACTGAGGGATTTTGATTGCTTGTGTTTCAGGGAGTTCATTTAATTCTTTTCGGTGTCAGCAGCGTTGGTTGGATTGGCAGCTGTTTGTGCCAGCTTAACCTCTTCATCTTAGTCATCCCCAAAAGTGAAATAAATCCCAGTTCACTGGGGGCATTTATATGCCTGGGATGTCAGGCCTTGGTTTCATGACTGTAGCTGATTCCTGCGTGGTCTTGGGCAAGTCATTTAACCTCGGTACCTTGGCTCCCTGCACCAGCGCCTCCTCAGCACATCCGTAGGGGTAAAACCGCTGAGCTGCTTAATTGCTGTGAAAATGCTGCAAGTGCTCAGCTGGAAAAAGCTGAACCAGTGCAAAATGCTATTTGTCTGCAGCAAAAGGACCGCCCTGGAGTGGGTGATTCCAGATACTCTTTCCAAAGTGTGCTGTAACGGCTTGTTTAACAAAGGGTGCTGGAAAAATAAGAATTGAAGTGTTCGTCTCTTGCCGCTAATTGGCCTCGTGTCTCAGTGTGACATTGCTCTCCCGAGGAGCGAGGCTGCATGTCAAGAGCTGTGCCGTGCTGGGAGTGGAGAGGGGGCGCGTGTGGCTGCCCTGGCTGTCCTCCCGGCTGGGCAGGGACTGCTCTGCCGTCTGGCAAAGTGCGTTGGAGGATCTCTCTCATGAGAACCTTTTTTATTTTTTTCTTTCCATTCCTGAATCTTATGATGTAGTCATGCACACAACTCCCACCGGGAGGGGTTTCAAGGTGGAATCAGTTCAGCAATGAGGACTTGAAATGGCAGTGAGACAACAGGGAACTGGTGAGAGTGAGGCTAAGGTGATGCCCACAATTTGTGTGTGAAGTAAAATGAATTCCTGCTTCCTGGGTATCTTTTGATGTAAGGTATAAGCTAGGTGACACTTGACATTTTTTTCAGAGAGGTCTTAATAATAGAGTTTTAAAGAATATCCGGGCGGGGGGAAGTTGTGTGGTTTTAATGTCTTTTCATAAACCCTCAGTTCTGTAGGCAAGTGTCTCTGGGTACCAGGTCAGATACTTGGAGGCAGAAATTAGGTGAGTGGCTTTTCTGTAGCCACACAGACAGAAAAAAAACCCAAACAAAACATCAAACCAGGCTTAGAGATTTGGAAATTTCTGATGAATCTCAGTGGTCGTATCAGGATAAGATCTAAAATGAGCAATTTTAATATTGTAATGTCCAGAAATGAACTGCTTAGCTTGGCTTTGTTTTGGGCAATGGTGGTTAAAATAATTCTCACTTTAAAGCAGTGTCATTGCTGTACTGAAGGTGTTTGTTTTTTTTTTAAAGGACCCCTGTTTAAAAATAATTTCCTAAAGCCTTGAATATTCTTATATATATGCGCTTGTGATACATTATGATTATTTTCCTTAATTAAAATCCTTAATTATACCAACTCTCACATTCCTTTTTGTATTTCTGCTTTGTCTATAGTCATGTTTAGCAAGAGGGTGACATAAATGAGCCACTTGATATTATGATCCTGAGGTAAAGTGATAATTTTACTTGGGAGGTTTTATTTCTTATACAGACTTACAGCCAGCTAGCTAGTTTTCTCGCTCTAAGTGTACATCTAGAACAAAAGCTCAAAGTGGTTTCTCAGTGCAGTTTATTTTAAAGCCATGCAGTCGTCGTTTATAAATTGTGTTGCTGTAGTGATATCTGAGAGATGACATGGACCTTGCCCCAGAGAACTGTTTTTCTAAAGAATATCCACTGCAATATTAATGCAGTGGGATGACTTAGGATAGAAATTCTTTTATTCTTATCCTTTTGATCTCCCTGTTTATCTATTTGAAATGCAGAAGTTATTAACTTTTCATAGCAGAACCATGAGCACCTGAGGACGCCTGAATGCTGACAGGGACCCTAGGGGTGCTGGATTAAGTGAAGGAGGTGGTGCTGCCGATGACACTAATCCACCTTATGGCTTTGTTTCTGTTTTGTCTTCCAGCCTCCCGGTGTTCCCGACTACCCTCCGTCCGACGGGTATGCATTCAGTAACACGGTGTACAAAAGAGGGCCTCTGCTGGACCAGGGGGCGGCTGTTGCTGCCTTTAAGCAAACTGTTAGCCGACATGTAGATAGGTAACACTGAACCGACGGCGTACGTGGTGCTGTGGATAACTGTCCCGACTTACTGCTGTTGGGGTGGCGGGGTCTGTAATTACCTCTGATTGTGTCTGGGGCAGATCGTTATTTCTACGAGGAAGTGATTCTTGTTAGCAGTGGGTATTCTGCTTTTGCTTCTCTAAGGCACATCATTAAGACTCTCTTAGTGTAATTTCTATGAATGTACCCTGTTTATGTATGCTGTTAAATCGATGCTTTTCTCAAAAATTATATAGTGGATTTCCAACCCGATTAAGAACGCAGAATCCTCCTGTTTGGGTTTAAATTTTATTTCTGCTTTGCTTCATGTTTTTGAAAATATTCTTTGCTCTTTTCAGAGTTACAAAGAATGACAAGTCTGCTCTGAGATTCACCTGTCCCTGTTTTGAATGATCGTTTGATTTGTTTAGCTGCTCACTTAGTGCTCCATAGTCTCCTGCTTTTTGTTGTCCGGGCTGGTGCATAAATATCCCCTTTCAGAATAGTAACTCCTTGTTTCTTCCATTCCCTTTCAAATGTTACAAAAAATGCTCTGAAATGTTTGCATAGCAACCAGTGTTTTTTAGCACATCCTCTTTCATCCCCTTCATTTTAGCCTACGTACAAATAGTTTGACAAGATCAGATGCAGTGATCCTTGGAGTCTCGGCCTTGTCTGTGGGGAGAGTTTATACCAGCACAAACTGGGGAAGTAAATCATTAAAGTGGTGTTGGAATTGCTCCCCTGTGCCAAACCATAGTCCGTATACACCATATAAGAATTATTTTAGCTTATGTGCAATGGAAGGTGTTTAAGCTAAGTTTTTGGGATTAGATTGCTGGTTAAAACAGCATTGATATAACTCTTTTGATTAAAACCTCTGCATAACCCCTGTTTTTGAGCTATGTGCTAAAAGATCCTGTTTTTCTGCATGCAAACATATTCTCACGTGGTGTGCAGGTTGAAGACTCAATTCTTTTCCTGAACTTTGGGTTTATTCTTCATAACAAGACCAGCAGTAGTAGCCACCTCTAATCTTTTTCTCAAACTTGGTTACTTTTTGGGTTCTTGTCTCAGGACAAGTCAGCTTGAAACATAGATGATGTGTACTCTAAATTCCTTTCTCTTTTGTCTGCAATGCGATAAGACCTGTTTTGTTCTTTCACAGTAAGTATTCCATGCAAATGTTGTTGCCTCCATTTCAGGTTTAGAGAATGGGTCTTATTGCATTGAGCTATTGATGATATCAGTGTATCTGGCTGCAACTGAAAGAGTCATCCAAGCCTCCTTTGTGGCGGGCAAAGAGATATGGCTGTTTCTAAGAAGCAGTTCATGTAAGGTGAAATTAGTCTTTTGAAAGATGTGAAATGAGACATGCAGTAGTGGTACCTGTTTCTCACCACTGATTGCAGGAGAGAGTCTAGATGGCTGGTACTGATGCAAACATCCCCAGTTGTGCCCCCATCTTCCCGTCTGTTCAACGTAACACGAACTTCCATTTGTTAATTGGCTCTTGAGGCATATAATATGTGCCTGGTAGGAGCTCATTACTGGGGGTAAGGTGTTAATATGTGTTACCCCAAGTAAATTCTATTGAAAGATAAATTTTAAAGCATCTGTGAAGAAGCAGGTGAAGCAGTGGGTTTGGGGGAGGGAGTAAGAAATTCAAGCTGATCCTTTAAGCCATCGTTTGCTGGTCCTTGTTCAAAGCTGGCATTCCTAATGAGCAGTCCTAGTGACCGGGCCACCCAATACCTTCTGAGGGTCAGTTAGGTTACATGGGGAACTTCAGTGAGCCTTACTCCAACATGCCAGGACCTGCAGTAAGGTGTGCTTTCCTTGGGTGACTTAAACTAAGCATCAGGATCTTAAACTTTCAGTGTGTTACTAGGTATATCGGGGGCTTTCTCTGATGCTGAAGGAGAACGGAATAGTTTTTCAGCAAGTCATGTGGTGCTTTGCAGTAGTATGCTGCGTAGTTTGGTTTTGCACTGTCGTTTGAAGAAAAGCACCCTGGAAGTCTGTGCAATCCACTAGAGTCTGGTTCAGCTTGCACAGGAGAGCAGAGGGCTGCAGTTACAGTGTGTCCGACAAGCAATAAGAACACAGTGGAAGATGGAGGGAAGGAAGCTCTAAGAATGTTGTGCCCCAGGTAAACTCTTCGGCTCATTANGAGAATGTTGTGGCCCAGGTAAACTGTTCGGCTCATTAAGCTGGGCTCGAAGAATTGCGGTCTCATCAGAAGCGTACGGCCACTGACTAGCCAGTGTTCTGGGGATGTTGCCATTGACTGCAACATAGTGGAGCAAAACTGAAACATTAGTGTTTTTTTCCTGAATTCTTCCTGAATAATGTTTTTGAAGGGATCAGGATGGTTAGGTGTGGACAAGGCAGGAAGACACTGTTAGTGAAATGAGTTTGGAATGGCAGCCTAAAAGTAAAAGTGCCTTCAGAGGTACATTAGTCATATCCCTGAAATAGTAAAAAAGGAGTTCAAAATTCTATGAACTTTGAGTGGGTGGCGGAAAAAATCGGGATTACTCACACATCTTTCAGCCTCATAACAGCTATTCTGCAAGGTGGGGTTCATCCCGTGTTTTTCACTCTCTCCTTAAACACTTCTAGTGTTTTGTCTTTCTTTCAAAATAATCTTTCAATCTAAATATGACTCTTCCTTTGTGCTGCTCTTCAAGTCAAATGAGACAGTTCTCCACAGCCATGCAATAGCTAGGTGACTACTGGACTGCTCAGGCACACCTGGGACCCACAGTTACACAGCACCAACATCAACAACCACCTGCATTTGTATCCCTGTGCTATGATGTCGTATGCAGCATTTCAAGCCATTGATTGCATCACGTTTTCATTATCTGTTTGGATTTTTTGGTTTGGTTTTTTTTTTTNTAAACTTTACTGCCTGGTATGGATTTGGGTTGTTGGATGTAATTTACAATAAGGGAATAACATTACTGTTCATTTCAGACCTGTTTTGAGGGGGCTGGGGGGCTTCTCACCTTGAAGAGGTACTACATCAAAGAAACTTACTCAAAGGCATTCTGAACGGGTCTTTCCTCATAGAAACAGAAAGACACAGAGTTAAACTGTGGTATGCCTTGTTCTACAATGACCGCTGTTTGTAACTGCCAAGAAGTTATTTTTCATTTTTAATTGATACAGTAACTTGAGGTTGTTAGAGTTGATGGTACCTTATAGTCGGTTAAGAAACTGATCTACAGTAGGCGAGCATTTTTTAGTGTTTTAATTCCATTGGTGTTGATGGCAAAAAATTATTCATCTGTTACGTATTTGAAACAATTTTTGATGAGCACTAGAAATACAGTTTCACACAAAGCACACGATATCAATTATATGCTAAGTATAGTCACTTGTTTATATGGCAAATGATTGTTTAATGTACTGTAGGAAAACAGACTAAATATAGTGTACATGTTTATTTTAAAACAATGGCACCTGCTAATCTAAGTTGTTATCATACATCTTGCAAGCAGTGAGCCAATAAAGGTTACCAATTTTTGAGGTTCGTGTAGGTCAACGGCCTTTCTTTTGTTTCTTTTTTCTTTTTTTTTTTTTTTTTTTTCAAANTTTTTTTTTTTTTGGCACTTAAATCAGTGTGTTATGAATAGGTAGTTACACAGCAGCAGCATGTTATGGTGGGGTGGGGTTTTTTGTTTAAATGTTTTGCAGGTTGTTGGAAGAGGGCATTTTGTCTGGGTTTTTATTTGCTCGAATGTCTCACTGAACAATAGTCTGATCTTTGCTTTGCAGAAACTATGAAGCACACAGTAAAGCACAGACCAAGAAATATGCCAAATGCAAGTATGAATTTATGGCAAGAAACAACAGTGAGCTTTCTGTCATGAAAGAAGAGATAGTAGAGGTAATTTTTTCTGCAAAGAGAAAACATGGATTTCTAGTACTACTCAAAGCTGAGGGCACCCTTCCTGTGGACAGCGTGGCTGTCCTTAATAATTACTTCAATGTGTTTGATTTATCTCCCTTAGTATAGAAAGTTCAATCAATTTGTTTTGCCTCGTAGGCAGGATAAACGGAGATTCTGCGCTGACTTATGAATTGGTGCTGTAGAGATCCATGCTAGAAATATATTTGTGTGTTTCTTCCATCTTCTCTGTTGTTGCTTTTAAAAGCCTAATTAAGTAGTATTTAAATAACTGGCTCTGGCAAACACTATCTATGTATGCACGGGGCATATTGAAAGACTGTCTTGCCTGGAAGAGTTAGTACCCTGAAAGTTAGACACCTTTGGAAGGGAGGGAGCAACAAAGAGAGACAATATTGCACATGAGATTGCACGACAGTCAGATTTCAGACTTCTCCTGGCCATCCTGCTTCAGTTCCCTGTTTATGCTGAAGTGCAGTCTCTGCAAATTTGTGCTCTCCTGGAATGATGCACTTTTCCTTGGCTTATCAGTAGTTACTTATTACTTTTGTCAACAGCATAGAGGTTGCAGAGGTGCCAGTGCAAGTATTTGATTTTCATTCTGCTCTCTTGTCCAGCACGTGTCTGAGTTTACGGAGGTTCATTACACACTTTACTTCTGTATCCTTTCTTCAGAGACACGTTTTGAAAAGCACAGTATGACCACGTAGAATTAATGATGGTGATAATCAAGGAAGCCGACAGGGGTTTCTTGGGAACATCTGTGTAAGATCTGTTGGCAATTGGAGAACCTGGCAAAGTTATGGGGTTTTTTTTGAAATGGTGCACAGTCTGAGTACTGGCAGGAAGAAAGTAAAAAAAAAAATAACAAAACTATGTAATTAATTTACCAAATTATTTCAGATTCTGGATGACAGAAAGCAGTGGTGGAAGGTTCAGAATAAAAGTGGCAGCACAGGCTTTGTGCCAAACAACATTTTGGACCCTCTGAAGAATCAAGAAGGTGCTCTAGGATGGTCAGAGCCTGCATTTACCCGCACCATCCAGGTACCATCCGCTCCTTGGGAGCAAAACTTTCTTTTGAAGTGTGCATGTGTGTGTGTGGAGGAGGAATAGATTCCCAGCAAGGCTAAAATATTTGCATGTTCCACTAATATGTCAAAAGATTTTTATTTCTTCTACAGACTGAGGCTGATTTCTGTATTGCATAGAGTCTAACATGAGAATAAAGTTGATAGAGAAACAGCAAAATGTTTTCCTTTAAGGGTTTTTTTTTTGCTTATTTGCTTAGACATAGTAATTTCGATCCTAATGGATGTGTATGCATTTATTTTAATTGCAAATATCCTTTGTGGATTGATAGCTGTTGATGCCAAAGAAGGAGTTTGAATTATTTAAGGTAGGGTCATCTTTGTTTCTCCTAGGAGAGTGAACGCTAGCTTTTCTTTTTATTTTCTGTCTTTGTGTGTCTCTATCTTAGTCTTGAATTTATTTAATTATTGTAATTTTGGAATCCTAAAAAGTAGGCGCCTTTGCTTTTGAATTCACAAAGGTATTTTTCAGTTACTGTTCCTGTGCATCAATAGCACTCTATTCTCCTGACCTAATTTCAGTTTTCTTTCTTTCATGTTGTGGTGTGGAATTAATATTTTTTGTTGTTGTTTCTTTTATATGTTGAGCAGAATTCGAGGGTAAAATATTAAAAAAAAAAAGAATATCCTTACTCAGGTGGACAATTGCACTGACGTAAGATTATAGAGGATAAAGTTGTTATGTGTATTTTGGAAAACATTTAACTGGGCTGGAGGCTCATAAAATAAGAGGTTGTATTTTCTAAGACCTTTTTCTTCCCTTTTATATCTAATGATTTTGAAAGGTTAGGCAANATAATCTTATGTCAGTGCAATTGTCCACCTGAGTAAGGATATAGAGGATAAAGTTGTTATGTGTATTTTAGAAAACATTTAACTGGGCTGGAGGCTCATAAAATAAGAGGTTGTATTTTCTAAGACCTTTTTCTTCCCTTTTATATCTAATGATTTTGAAAGGTTAGGCAAACAAGTTTGGATTAAGCAGAAATTCCAGGCCTGCCTCTGAATCAGACTTTCTCAGTCCAAATGCAAACCAAACTCCTGTTGAAACTTGCAGTTAAATTTATTTTAATCTAATCTAATATTCATTCCTTGTGCCTGCACACTTCAGCTTATGACTGAAAACTGAGAAATTCCATAATGTTACTGTTGACTGTCTCTGCTGCAGACTCATCTAAAAGTCCCAGTTGAAGGTGTTGCTGTGCTGGATTCTGCGTGCACAGCTATCACGAAAGCTGCAGCTTTTGCAGTATTTCCAGTTTTGCCATAGATATGGAAAATCTCTTGAGAAACAGGTCCTATGCTATTTCTGGCACAATAATGCGGTAGACCTGTCTTGAGCTTGGCGGGCTTGAATCAGACCGTTTCTGAGTTTTTCTTGTCCCTAATTGTTTGCCTATAACGTATGAGCTCATTCTAAATTGATTATGGTTTTTGCCTGTGTGTGAAATCTAGAGTGCTTTTCAAATCCTAATTTAAAGATCTGACTTTTTTTTTCTTCGGGTGCATGTCATTTTGTGTGTTTGGAATTTGCCAAGAAATCCCGAGCAGACTGAGTACAGTTTTGAGTAGAGGTTCTCACGCTATTCTTTGTAATGCACTGCAGGTTTTGAAGTTTTCTGTTCGAAATAATGTCATGACATAGGAAACAACAAAGTAATCATTTTCACAAAGCATTCTCCATGGACCTATGAAAATCAGGGTCAGAGAACAACATTTAAGATAATTTTGTTTCTTTACCTTCTGGCAGCTTGTTTCCTACACTCCATGGTTTGTTTTGTTTGTAGCTTTACCATATTCAAATGTGAGCTTGAAATACTGTGAAATTATTTAGGAATAGAATGAGTTACACAGGAGAAAAGGAGTCTTTATCAAGATGCGTCAGTAATGTTGTTCTTAACTTTATGGTGACTATTATAATTCTAGCACTCCTGAGCATGCTCATTTGTCTCTTTCGCTGTGATAGATACGTGGTTCATTTGGCATCTGTTTGCATAACCCTATGTATTTTCATAACAGCGCTAGGAGACATTGCTGCTATTTCAGAGAGAAATGAGGCATTGAAGGGATGACTGCCTTGCCCAAGGTCAAGTAGGAGAACTTGTGGGTAGAGCAGGAAATTGAAGCGGTTCCTATCAGTGCCTTTGCCAGAGCCTGAACAGGAGCAGGCTCAGTGCCTGGTGCTGTGCGGCTTTTGCCAGTCTCCTAAGTCGTCTTTGGTTTTCGAAAGACTGCTTTCAAAGCAGCCTGTCTGCTGCGGTGAGCACCCTGGTCGGCGTCGCGCAGCAGATAAGTGTTATGTACAAGGCTAGTGTGCTTCTTTACGGACTAATGGCTTTCTAAGCACAGCTGACCAAAGGATGTTTCCAGGTTATTAGGAAGGGTTAAGGATTCGATTGAAAGAGATAACTTTTTCGTTTGGTTATGCTAGACGGACACCCTTTCTCTGAGAGATGGATGCATTATCATCACAATTATTCTGAGAGCTACAAAGTTTATTTTACTCTTGCTCTGTTCCCTCTCCTGGCGACCTCTGAGTCCACACACTACATTTAGATCCTGATTTTTCTCTCAGTCCCATTCAGACTCCAGGTCCCAGATAGTTACTTTACGGCACTGAATTGTCTAAGATGATACTTTCAGGAACGTTGCAAGCACTATCCTAGTTATTTTGTCAACTTTGTGAGTCAGAGGCTGTAACATTCTCTTTCTTCTGGTCAGCTGAATTAGTTCCAGGGAAACGGTATTTTTGCTTGTTTGGTACTTTTGCACATGTAGGAGAGCATTTTGCTGACTGTTTATGTTTTCCACTAATGTTAATTATTGATTATCAGCATTTCCTGTGGTGTTGGTCATTTAGTCTGCCTTTTTATTGTGAACCAACAGTGGTACTTCACCATCCCATTATATATAAACATAAACAGTTTCCCAAGTACTCTGATTTCTTCTTTTGTGCAGGTATCGCTGGTGGACCTAAAAAGTAATTAATCATAATGTTTCCTATTTACTGTGCATTTTTTTAACTTTCTTTTAATGCTTTTGGAAAAGAAATTTGAGGAACATAATTGGGATAGAGGTGTGTATCTTGGTGGGTGTGTTAATTAATCTTATTTGTGAGGTGAGATGGTTATATCATCAGTGATGTGTATGAAATCATGAGGCACAGAGAGTAAATGTTAAGCCAAATACAGNTTAATGCTTTTGGAAAAGAAATTTGAGGAACGTAATTGGGATAGAGGTGTGTATCTTGGTGGGCGTGTTAATTAATCTTATGACACCATTTGTGAGGTGAGATGGTTATATCATCAGTGATGTGCATGAAATCATGAGGCACAGAGAGTAAATGTTAAGCCAAATACAGTCCTGTGGTCTTATAAAAAAACCACGACTGTCCACAGAATTGCAATAGTGTATTTAAGAGGGATTTTTATTATATGTAAACACCAAAACGGAAGTGTCCACCTCACTTGGGACAAGTGTCCTTTGCATGTCTTGGCGACCTACCATCAAAACCTTTCTTTCAAGTCTCTTTGTTTAGCACCTCACTTAAAATATCTCTGTGGGAAGTAGTTTCCCCTCAAGCATAGCATTTGTGCTCCAAGTTAGTGTCATAATGTTATATCCATCTTTTGCCAACTGGTATCTTTCCTGCAGATCATGAAGTGTTTGAAAATGAAGCGATGCAGTTGCCAGGTGTTCATTTTGCAGTGGCCAAAGACGTCATAATTTTTGACCAAGAGCCAGTATCTCTTTTACTTCATTTCATATCCAATGCTCTTTAAAGTTGCCGTCAGACCAAGACTTTGATGGCTTAAAAAAAAAAAAAGTTTGTTTCCTGTCCAATTCAACATTGATCCAATCCCAAATTATGGGATGCCACTTACTATACAAAAATGTACTGAATAGTTGTAAAAATGATTTAATTAATGATAGGAATTAAAAGTCCCCAGTTTGCCCATACTTTATTTATTTATTTATTTTAAGAAATATTTTGCTCTCTTTTTTTTTTTTTTTTTACAATGAACAAGAATTAGGCTTGATACCATTAGCACTTTTACTCAAACTTACTCTTTTGCTTATATTAAAAATAGATCAAATCATACTGAATCTTGATTTTTGACAAGATGCAGCCTGTAGTGTGTTGAAAAAGAGCTTTGGGGCCTCTATGTTTTTCCTGTAAAAACAAAGATTTTCTGGCAAAAAATAAGGAGAGGAAAAAAAATCTAGTCCCAGCAAGCTTTTCTGATATATGCAGATTTTTAATAAGCGTGTATCATGACGATTCCAAATAATTTAAAGGATTTGTTCCAGTTTACATGAGTTGAGGATTGCAAGTTTATTCTTAAAAGGAAAAAAAAATGAGGAAGAAGGAAAAACAAAACCCAGAATTGTTCATTGTTCTTACAGCTGTCAGCAAATTCGTGAGAACATGTCTGTCAGCAGCGACCTTTACCTCATTTTCTAAGCTAGCCAACATTTCTTAAGCTAAAATAAATACGTTCCTTTTTTAATACCTGCCATGACTGACTTCTTATTGTTCTGCAGTTTCAAGTGTTCTCTATGCTCACCTTATAATCTTCAATCCATTGTCAGTTTTTTGTTTGGGTTTTGTTTCTTATTAAACCTCTTTCTAAGCTTCTGTCTGGGTAGGTGCTTTGAAAAGAGCTCAGTGCTTATACGGTGTCACATATGTACATTTTGTAGCCAACACTCTGTTCATTATTCAAAAGAAGAAAATGAGAAAAACCCACTATGTTATGAGTTGCTTAGTGAATAAGAAGAGGTAATTACTAGCACTGATGTTCCTTTGTTTTAAATTGCTAATGTGTATGAAATTTCAAGAGTGATGTGTGAGGCATCATGTGTGAGGTGTTACTTTTTACCTTTCTAACAATACTATTTGATGTGATTTATTCCATTTTCCTCACAGCAATTGCTGGGAGAGCTTTCAGAGGTAACAAAATTACTCTTCTGATATTGAACCTCAGAAATTACTCTTTTGCACTTGTAGTCACCAAATTCCATAGTGCATGCTTCTTTTGTTTGTAGCAACGAATAGAAGTGATGGAATGAATGTGTGGATGTCCTCAAAAGATCTGGAGTTTAAAAAAAGAAGTGTTAAAAAAAGAAATGTTAAATGTGATTTGAATGTATAATTGGCTTTTGGGCACTGTTGAACAAAATGTGAAGTGTATTTCAATGCGGGTTCATCCGTAAATTTAGAATTTGAGTGATGCTTCCAGTTCAATTTTTATTTTCACTCCAGCAAGTCGTTTTGATGAGGCTTGCGGTTGCAGTACAACGTGTTTTTGAAACATATCAGTGGCATCCATTGAGAGCTACGTGTAGTGTTTAGCTATCGCTTTTTCTGGATTATGATTGTGGTGATGTGCAGCTGATGCCTTGGTTTCTAATGAATCCTCTCTACCATAAAAAAAGCCCTGCTTTTTCCTTGCATGTTGTTTAAGAAGGTTGGGGCACACATGAGGGTACGTTGTGGGGATAACAGTCTAGCAACTGGAATCTGTGAACAAGATTTAAAAAATATCTGAATATCATTAGAACATTTTAATATCTGTTAAAATTTTTAAATTCATTAACAAGATTTTGGATATGCCATAGTACATCTACATATCAAAAATTATGGTATATTTACTATATACCTAGTAGGGCACTCTCATTTCACCAAAGGACAGGTTTCTTAAATATATTTTATTCTGCTTGTGCTCTTTTATGTTATGCATTTCACTTTTCTTGTCATTTGACATCTAAAAAAGTATTTATTGTCTTAACATTGAAGTAGTAGAATACGGAAAAATCAATCATGTTTTTTTTTAATCTTCCCACAATGCACTGCACAAGGTGGACACAAAATAATTGAGATTAATACCTTTGAACAACTAAATGCTAAGGGAAAAAAAACCAAAAAGGTTTAATGGGGAATGTATTGTAAGACTATATGTTTGCTTCAGTAGCTGACTACTACAATTTAAGTGAAAAGGGAAACAAAAGACTTTTTTCCCTAGGCTTAATTGACTGGCCATAGAAGATGATGGGATAAAGTTTCTGCTGGTGTAATTCAGCATAGCTTAGCTGTAATGGTCCCAATTTACATTCACTACAAAATGCCTTGTCCATCAGTTACTGAGTTGGGGATTCCTGTATAAGGGCAGTTGCTGACATTTAATGAAAGTTTGATTGTTGTCAGGGCAGTGATGTGCTGCTCAGAATCTACCATATGGCTCCTACAAATATTTCCCTACTTGATCTGCCATAAACCTTCTGCCTCCAAGGAAACAGGGAAGACTATTTCAGGAAGGAGCAATGAATCTGGGGAATGTACTCATCTATTTTCATACCAGAGTAAGCAGACTTCTCATAACTAAGAGATGAGGCATCCCTATTGAGCAAACAAACTTTAATATTAAACTTTCAAGCTGTGTTAGTTCAAAACCGTGGAGAGGGAGCACTGTTAAAACAGTGAGATGTGGAGTTTGAACTGTTTGAAAGAAGAGGGTAGCCTAGGTTGCTTATGAGCTTCTGGGCTTGTCTGTCATTGGGATTGCTTTGGGAAAATATATGTGTCTTCCTGTAATGGGTGCCATTCTAAAGGTAAAGAAGGAGAAAAGAAATTATTCCCCCAATTTATTCTTGAGACACCTGCTAGTTAGTTATTAGCAGCAAGATAATTTGCACATTGTTAGAACATTGCGTAAAGTGGGGAAAAAGAAACAACAGCCCTATTCCAAGAATTGTGGAGTTTGAGGTTTGGGGTTTTTTAATTGGTATATTGCATTGAGGTGGCATGTAGTGACCACACAGATAGCTGAAAAGGCACAAATGAAAGGGTAGGGGAGCAGGAACCTCTTAAATGGTGTCTGCAGTTCAAGAAACAATGTGTTATCCCAACCTCAGTGACGTTTGGAAGTTAAACTATTAGTCAGGCTTAGGTATGGCTGGCTATGTTCATTTTTCACTATATTTTACATAACATCTCTAAAATATACATTTTTGCACTGATAAAGTCCAACAATTCAAAAATTTTGGAAGCTGTTAAAAAGTACCAAGTAATAGAAGTTTGGGATTTAAAAACAATTTCATTCATAGAACTCATCGGTTTGAAAGAAATGCGTTTCCAATGATGCCATTGCTGTGAATTTTGTGTCCAACAGAGAAGGAAATAGACGCCAAATCAAATTTTGGCAAATTTTGGAACTATATCTGGCAAGTAGGATGCCTTTGTATAATAAATGTTGGTGCAAAGCATCCCAGCATTTTCTGAAGAAACCTGGGTTTGCCTGATGTCTTGTCCTAATTTTGTTGCCAAACTGAGTCTCCCTGCATCTTTTCAGAAACAAAGGACGGACTATGTTGCGAAGCAACCTGATCCAGTTCCTGCTACTCCTTCGCCACCTCCAACACCCGCTCCTGTCCCCGTGGCTGTCCCCCTCCCTCCTAGTGCACCAGCACCTATACCAGTTCCCGTGCCCAAAGCACCAGCAACCATCAGCCGCCAAAGCAGCACCTCTAGCGACAGCGGTGGTAGTGTTGCACGAGACACCCAGAAGCAGAAGCAAGTTCCCGTGGATCGTAAGTTTGTCTAAGAAGCAAGAAAAAAAGCATTTCTCCCATTTCTCTGTCTTGTGCTAAATCCTTAAATTCCTTAAAACCTTGCATTTCAGGTAAATGTTTATGAAATATTTAGCTTTAACCCTATGTTTAAAACACATATTTTCTATGTATGTGTGTTCTGACCCTCGCTAATCACGATGGTAAGTAAGGGCAAAACACTTCTGCTCTTGTCCCAGTCCTGAATCCTCTCCTTTTATGACTCTCTGGGATCTTCAGTCGGTGGTTTTCAACACTGCAATTGCACATGCTGGTATTCTGGCTAAAGGTACCTTTTCCACTTGAACTCACTGCCGTGTTACAACCTAAATTGCTTTTAAAATCTGTTAGGCTCTTCTTACGCTTCTGTCCCTGGTCATCCATTCTGAAACATGTATCCAAGGCTTGCAAGAAGACTTACTGGTCTGGCTGATGAATAGGAACCATATTGTAATGGCGTTGTAGGAAACTCCTCTTACAGTCAAGTCCCCTTAGCTTGGTCAAAGCAACAGCAACTGGCAGGCCACTAAGAAAACTTCCATGTTCTTGTCTTAGGAGGATGAGAGAATGTACTCCATAGCACTTTAGCTGGAAAAACATGGTAACCTGCATCCAGCAGTGTGTGGCAGTCATGAAAAGTTCTGATTAAGGCCACCTTGTAAATATAAAGTCTAACTGATGCTGAGGCTCCTACTCTGTATCGAAAGTTAGGTTAGGAGAACTTATTTAATCAATAATTTCTGTCCTAAATGTACTTTAAGCAATGTGATTGCTTGGCTTAAAAATAACTGAAACTTGTAGGCAAGCATTTGCTATAGCTTTTAAAGTAATAGCTGTTAAAATAATGAGCTTTTTGCAGTTCAAGAGTTGGCAGCTTATCTCATCCTCTGCCTCCCTGCCTTATCAGAAAATCCCACTTCCACCCGAGGTAAAAACTGGCACTGAGTGTATTTCTTTCTGCAGAAGGGCTTCTTTTCTCCCCTGTCCCCAGTGGATGGGAAGCGTGCCGGCTTGGATAACCACCCTCAATTGGTGGAGCCTGCTTTGACCTTGCCTGGTGGTAGACACGATCTTGCCTAAGCTCTGAATTCAGCAAGGCTCTGGGACCTTTCTGATATTTTCACATAGCAGGCTGGCTGACTGGAAATTATAAATGGAGGACAGCCTGGCAGGAGGAACAGGCTTCACTGCCATTTCCCAAAGAAACAGTAGGGCCAGCTTCTGGTTTTGTCCTATTTTGGGCAGTTTGTTACTTAAATAAAAACAGAAACCCGAGCAGTTATAAAAGATGTGGAAAGTGAGGGTGAATTTCACACACACATGCACAAAACTAATCAATTTATTTCCATCTAAGGACTTTGCATGCCATAGCAGTTGTGTTTCCTTGAATCCACTGTGGCCTTCTCTATCCATTACAGATGGAAAATGTGAAGACCGTCCTGGCTTCAGGTACAGGGCCTGAGGTGTGAAGGGCTGTTGTAGACTTAAGTGGTTACAAGACATCTCTTGCCCTATCAGCCTCCACTGAGGCCCTGGGCCATGCACGAGAGCTCCTGTGCCCTCTGGGGAGCTGTCGCTCAAGCCCCGTTAATGGGCTTCAGGTATCTCGCAGTCCTTGCAGAATAGCTGCCTCCGCAAAGGTAATAGGCAACCCTGCCCGTACGCCTGCTGCCCAAGTGCCCACCTGAACCCTGCAGAGAACACGGGATGTAGTCCCTGCTTCGCACCGAGGGAATCTTGTTTATTTATGATAACGCATCTAACAACAGTAGGAATCTGTTATCTAGCAGCAAAATATTTATCTTTTGATATAGTCTTGGTCTAGATAAAACATAAGCCTTTCAAAATCTGTGTAAATAGAAGGAAGATAGCAGTTTCTCTTCCTGTTTGGGAAAATAACTGATGCACGCTTCGATAACATTGCCTAAAGGCTTTACTTGTATATCCCATCTCAGACCTTCACATATCACTGAGCACATGTCATTTTGGCTTCTGATTCACACTCTGGGGGAAAAAACCCAACACAGTATGGCCTGAATGCCTCAAATATTTTACTAGAGATATTTTGTCCACTTTCAACCGGGGGCGATTTTGTAAAAGAAAAAAAGAAAATGGCTAAAACAAGGATTTTTCTTTTTTTGTTGTGGTGATTAAAAAAAATAATCCTAAAAACCTATATAAAGTTTGCTTTCATTTGTCTAACTGGCTAGAGATGTTGATCCTTGGAGAGGTTTTGGGACAATACAAAAGGAAAGTAGAGAAAGAAACATTTTTTCTATCTTACGGGGTTTTTTTTTCATACTGAAGTTGTGTTGTTTTCCTCTGTTGCTATCAGTGTAATGGGAGAAAAGGAATAGCTTTTGCCATCTGAGTGCATCAGAGAAGGTGCTGTAGTTACTCTTTGTTTATCAAAGTGAGAAGGTTGAATAAAGATGGCTAAAAATATAATGGTAAGGAAATCCTGAGAATTTTTGAGATCATTTGAAGTTGTGCGTCAAAGGATTTTTATGGTTATTCCAGAGTTACTGCATGGAGAGTTTAACTGTGCTAAATCAGTATCTTCTCTGTGACCACTCTTTTGGGTTCTACCTATTTTTGTGAAATTATCCATAGAACTTTTTATATGCATTTTAAACAGTTTTCAGTATCATTATCATTGATTTTGTTGAAATGCACAAAAAGCATTTCAGTTTTTTGCCCGCTAATGACCAGCAACTGAACTAAATGCTTCAGACAAATGGGTTCTGTGGGGTAGGAAATTCGTACAGTTTTGTTTAAAAAAAAATAAAAATAGTCTTGTCCAATTCCCATGTCTCTGATGAAAGCAACTACGGGGTTTGTTTTTTTTTTTTTTCTTCTTTTTTTCAGGCAAAGTGTAACATTGTTTCAGCTAATCAGTCACTCCAGGCTTGGAGTGAATTCAAATTTCTTAAAAACCCTTCAAAAATGTGATCACTATTATAGCTTATTGGATGTAAGGTGATCTGTGTCAGCAGCAGTGAAACTTTTTTGCCTGCCTTGATTTGCAGTAAAAAATTGAGCTTTCAATTAAAAAATGTTCGTGGAAAGTGCTGCCTTTCCACTGTGTAAGCAATCTTACATGCTTCCTCATCTTTTTTGTTTTCATTTTTAAGACATCTTATTTCTATTTGAAGAAATGTAGACTATGACAATTGAATAACACTCCATGCCCATTTTCTTCACCGCTCGGGTGCTGTCATACTGATCTGCACCTCTGTGCAACAAGCTCATCTCCTCTTTCCAGAGTCCCAGTTAAATTTTAGTGTTTTGGGATTTTATTTTTTTTTTGCTTTTGTTTGCTTTTGCAAAGAGAGGAGTGGGAATATTGAAATCTTCCCTGGGGAAAAAGGAGAATAATAATTCAGTCAGATCTAGTGAATGAATCTTTAAAGAAAAAAAAAAAACCCAAAAGATCTAAAGTTCAGTATAAGAAGTGACGTGGCTTTGTAAAGCAGCCCTGAGAATAACTCCTGCTCTTGTGGGACATCTCTCTCTCTAGGCAGGAAATCGCAGATGGAGGAGGTGCAGGATGAACTTGTTCACCGACTCACCATCGGCCGGAGTGCTGCCCAGAGGAAGTTCCACGTGCCACGACCAAACATCCCAGTAGTCAACATCACTTACGACTCTTCGCCTGAGGATGTGAAAGCGTGGTTGCAGTCCAAAGGATTCAACCCTGTGTAAGTTTGAGGGCAAATGTAAGAAAACTTCTTAAAATTAGTTTCCTGTCAGTAATTAGGATGTGGTCTCCCCACTTTTTAAAATCAAGCAGCCTTCTGAAAATCAAGACACATCAGCTGCACCCTTGGAAAAAAGAATTTGTTTTTACATATATATGTATTTATCTATATATGTGTATAGATAATATATCTATCCACATATATCAGTGTGATTATAGATCTATAGATATATTTAGGGGGAAAAAAATTACATATATTAGCCTTCACCAAAAGGTACTTGTTATAACAGATACTGAATTGACTTCAAGAGTTCTGTTGCATTGAGTTTTGTCTTGATTTAGTAGCCCTATCTGAGACAATGAGGCATGAAGCCAACCTGCTTCTCTCCTTCGGCTAGTGTATTTTTGCTTATTGTTTGTTCTCTTGGTGTGACCCCAGGACTGTCAACAGCCTTGGTGTGCTGACAGGTGCTCAGCTTTTCTCACTCAATAAAGAGGAACTGAAGACTGTTTGCCCAGAAGGGTCTAGAGTCTACAGCCAAATTACGGTACAGAAATCTGCCTTGGAGGTATGTATAACTCTTCTTACTAACTTAATGCTGGGTCATTGCTTTTGAACATATAGAAATAAACAGGTCTTTCTGCAAGGCAGCTGGCTTTTTCTCAGTTCCCATCATGCTGATAAGCATTATTTGTACCTGAGTTATTTGTTATTAATCCATTGAAATGGCATCCACCAAAACACTGGGTGGGATATCCCCGCACTTCTGAAGGGCTCCACAAAGTGTTAGGAAACAGTCCATGGTAGTACTCAAGTTTAAGACTGTAATCAGGATGAGAGAAGACAAAATGAACCGAAAAGGGCTTTGGGGAAAGCAATAGGAGTGAGTAAAATGCCCTTTTTATTGCCTCTTGCTCTTCCTGGTGCTTGGACAAATAGATACTCCTGGCACTTTTGGTGGTGATGAGTTAGTTTTGCTTTTTCTTTGTAGAGCAGATTTGATTTATTAGGTGTGACAAAGTGGTAGAGTGAGCTCACTGTTGAATCTCGAAGCCGTTCAGGTCAAACACTGGGGCACCTGTATTGGTGGGTGGGGGAAAACACATTTGATACTGTGCTAGCGGAATTACTGAGCTAAGGATAAAAGTACTGTATCTCTCCATTCATTGCTCTGTTGCAGTTTGCTTTAACTACAGCAGTATTGTTCCTTAAACACCTTAAAAGCTTGTATACAGAGTTGTGCTAGGGAGAATGCTTACCAATTTTAAATGAGGAAAATTGCAGGTGCATCTACTTCTTTTTTAAAAATTTGCTGTGGCAAGTGGAGAAATTGGCTCAACACTGTCTAGAAGTGAGACTAGCCCACATGAGGAACTATATTCTTCACATCCTGTTTAAAATAAAATCTTGAAGAATTTTAAAATGTGTTTCTATCCCCTCATGGAGCTGGGCCTGTCTTGCCCAAATGATTTTAAACTTTAAATACCAGGCATATTTTTAAAGACAAGTTTATGATGATGCGTATTTTACAATTTACCTGATCAGTGTGGATCAGAGAGTGTCNGAGCTGGGCCTGTCTTGCCCAAATGATTTTAAACTTTAACTACCAGGCATATTTTTAAAGACAAGTTTACGATGATGCGTATTTTACAATTTACCTGATCAGTGTGGATCAGAGAGTGTCACTTTCTAACACTGTTAAACTTGCTTTAATCCCCTTCTTCAAGCTCTATTTTNGAGTGTCACTTTCTAACACTGTTAAACTTGCTTTAATCCCCTTCTTCAAGCTCTGTTTTCCTGTGAGAGGAAGGGAGAAACATTTCACTTTTATTCTTAGGAATATATGTCACTACAGTCCAGTGCAATCCATCATTTCCTAGTGAAGATATATGTGTATTCTTCAGTTTTTCTGGAATGTCAACAAGCTTGTTTCAGTTTCATAAATAAGGCTTCTGTGTACAGAGATGGAAGTGCCTTTGTGGTGGAAGTCAGTTTGAAAAGCAGAGAGGCACTGGATGGTAGAAGTCTGTCCTTTTTTTCCTCCATGGTGTTATTCTGCTTGCCTCATTTCAGTCTGGCTCTGTAAGAAACCAGACAGTCAAACCTTGTCTAATAATTGCTCTACAAGTGTTAATAAACAGGTACTGAGAGTTTAACAAGGTCATTGGATTTTGTTAGTGAAAAGGTAATTGAAATGTTTATTTCTGCCTCAGTTATTTGAGGTTTAACTGGTGAATTTCAGACTGTACGCAATTCCTGATTGTTTTAGCCTGTTGTTTGCTGAATTACCCAAAACATTAAGATGCAT
>RSEF01000001.1:76869789-76892922 GCA_003993805.1 Himantopus leucocephalus | reverse complement strand
ATAAACATATAATGACACTCTGAAATATATTTAAAAAAAAAAAAAAGCATGAAGGCAAGGTCTGAATGGTCAAGAGCTCATTTATAATTCTCTCTTCTGTTCAAATTAGGCCAGACAACTCTCTACTGTTCCTACTGAAACAGCAAGCCCTCCAGCTGAGGCACACTGGTAAAATAAGAGAGAAACACGTGCTGTTGAAGCCNGAAATAAGAGAGAAACATGTGCCATTGAAGCCTTTCTTGTTAGCAATCCGCTCTCTGAAGACAGGGTGCTCTGCCCTTTGGCATCCATCTCTATGCATCTTATTTAGAGAAACAGCACCTCTGCTTCAGGACTGGGCTTAGTGGAAACTATGGAAATAGTATTAGATGCATGGAAACAGAAGGGAGGGGCAATTCATACCATACCCATTTAATAATCAAAAGTAGAGTCATGTTTCTTCAGTACCCTTCACAAGGACCTGTTTTATTTGGGGGATTACGTTAAGTCTATGCAGTATGTATGGGATAGTTGGAAGGAAGTTTTCCATTGTAACCAATACGACGATGAAGTAGGTATCAAAGGAATATACACCTATTTACCTGCTAATGGAATAACTCTTCGGAAGAAAAAAATTCAAATATCATCTGAAGGTGGTTATCAGACTCCAGGAAGTAGCTGAGCTACCAAACCACCTTGGTACCCTGACAGGCCCTGGGGTGAAGGAATAGAAAGCATATGTGGGTGCGTTTGCTGTTTTGCTGATAGTGACTTCTTCACAGGTAAGCAATCCAGTGTGTTTACTTTCAGTTCAAGTTTGTTTTGTTTACATTGAGTACCATTGCTGCTAACTTCCAATGAGGTGACACAAAGCAACAGGTTACAAAAATGCCATCAACATCCATTCTGACAGCATCCATGTCACAATACACAATGATGTACCGGAATTATACAAAGACAAAAAAAAAATATATATATAGCTAATTATTCTGACTAGAACTGAAATTGACAGCGAAAAAGAAAAGAGCCCCCCCACCCTGACCCCGAAGCCCCTGCAGGAATCCATACCGACACTTTGGCAGCCTCATAGCAATAAAGCGATAATCAGCCCTTCACATGCCAAAACCTTGTTTCTGTAACATTGTGAATTCCTGGCTCGGAGAAATAGTTACATCTGTTAAAGCACTTTTTATTTTTTTCCTTTCCACCCCCCCCACCCCCACCCCCCAACCTGAATCAGCTTCATAGTTTTACACAGGGTTAATACTTGTTAAAAATAATTAACAAATGAGGGGTATAGGCACCATAGACTGCTCGAACAGTTAAATGCTATAGTAATGGAGTGTAAGATATCCCAGTTTGAAACTCAGCTGCCCTTCGATTAGCTTCATCTAAAACAAGAGCCCGATCAGTGGCATTACTTGCAAAGGTTGGTGAAAAGAGCAATCCCTCTGCTTAATTAGCAGTAGCACAGTCAAGAACCGAAACCACCCCCTTTCTCAGTGTCGGCTGCCTGCTTCAGCTTCAGGCTTCATGGTTTGGACTTCTGCTCGTCAGTCCGTTCCTCGGGTCTTGTGCTCCCCCCCCAGACCCCATGTACATCAGTGCTGTAGGAAACAGTCAAATCCATGTACCCAGCAACCCTCCCCCCTCCCACCCCCTTTTCTCTTCACGATCTCCAGATTTCTTCATGTATATTCATGCCTCGCTATTCACTAATGAGGTATTATTAGATACTAACAATGCCTGCTCTCCTATGGACGTTAGCACAGACCAGTGACACGTGAAGAAAACTCTTCAGTCAACCATTAAAAAAATATTGCACTTACTTTAACCTTAAGCCCAACCTGCACAGAAAAAAAAAAAAAATAACCAAAAGTACCAAACAAAAACCCAACACTCTGGAGCAATCTATTTTATGCACATATAGTGTCTTTTCCTTCATGTTGTTTAGTTGATTTTGGTCCAGTATTTTTAAAAAATGTCCAGAAATTAAAGAGTTCAAAAGACACCGCAGGCTCGTTAAGGCTTTGTCTCCCCAGTGCTTCGGAAAGTTAAAGTTTCTTTCTTTCATTGTCCACGTACTGCAAAGCAGCGGTCTCTCCTGGCAGAACAACTTGCCGTTCAAACCATCAACAGAAAAAAAAATCAGAAGCAAGGGAAGATGGGTGTGCTTCATGGTCTCACCTAGAAGCAGACAAACAGGATGCTTTAGAAATAAAAAAGGAAATAAATAGAGCTCTTGGCATTTATTTTTTTACCAGCCCTCCATACAGGCTGGGGCTGCAGCCCACCAGTACGAGCAGCTGGGCTCTGGGACTCCGATTAGATGGTAAACTACCGAGACTTAGGAAAAGTCAGGCAAATCGGGGTTTGTTTTATGGGCAGGGGAATGACGTACGCAGAGGCTAATAAAGACGTGTGTGCAACACCACAGACACCCCGCAGAGATGGCTGGTGGCGGTGGTGCCCACAGCCCAGCTGTGCCCCAGCTGTTTGAGACGCCAGTGTGTGTTGAAAGTCTGTAACTTCCTGCTTCACCCAAAATTAACTTACGGTTATGGCTGGGTTTTTACTGCCACCTAATGAACTAAAGCTCATCAGCTTAAACAGCAGTGACGTGCGTTCCTCACAGCTTGTCCCCACCAGCACACCACTTGGTAGGTCAGGGCCAGGAGTCTGCAGCCGGGGACTGGGCTGGGCTGGTTTTTGGTTACCATCTCACCCACAACAGCGGTGCTGGCAGAGCACCCCCAAACGTCTGCTGGCCTCGGCAACCTGGCAGTTGGTCAGTGACTTGAGAATGACTGAAGATAATAAAATCCACCCCTCCTTTAAGCTTTGTAAGGAGCGTTAGGACAAGTGGCAGGGAATGATTAGATGGGTCAGTCAGGATTGCCGGATTCTTTTTTTCTTTGAATGGTGAGTGAGCCAAAATACTCAGTGCAGCGGAAAGTATAGCGGATTGTTGACTGCGAGAGGCTAGAGGGATTTTCCTCACACTCTCCATGTGAACATCAGGTCAGAGGGGGATGAGGCCCGGAAAGCTCCAAACCCCCAGCAAAGCTCCCAGAGCAAACACCCGTGCCACTGGTTGTCGCCGAGCAGCCAGGACATGAGGCTGTGGGCATGGCACACGTGCCGGACTTACCACCTGTGACTCTGAACTAGGACTTGCTGACGTTCTCATATATGACATCGCTGATGCAGAACTGCTGCTTCTTCTTTTGCCACATCAGTTGCACACACTGGTGAATAAAAATGTATTGTTCCTGGAAGAAAAGACCACATGAGTGGGTATTTTTGCGCCTCAGAAAGCATGACAAAAATCCAAGCAGTGAAACAGTTTGATAGTTCATAGTAACAGCCTGCACAGCTTCTCCCCCTCCTCAGCCCCTCGCAATGTACAGTGAGTTGTCAGTTCCCAAAATAAGAGCCCGCAATTCTTACAGATAGCAGCTGGGGAAGCACAAAATCCACCTGGCTGCCCTGGCATCATAATCACTTATTAATAACCTGAATGATGATGGGAGATGAGGATAGGGGTAGGGTAGGGTAGGACAGGATAGCTGGATCTGAGCTAAAGCGGGTCTACTTTATATTGCCTGAAAATAAATTAATTCCCAGAAAGGTACCTGAATGCTTTATGTGCAACAAATTGCATCCATGCCACATATGCACCTGAAATCTTTTAATGAACTTCACGTTCCTTAGTGCTTGACTTCTTTACCAATATAAAGCTGAAACCTGATTTTGTTCACAGAGCAGTTAATTATCTGGGGACTTGTCAACCTCTGTACAAATGACACTGTAAGTCAGGTCAATCACGTGCACTGTTATATTTGGGGACAGGTTTTTGTGCAACAAGACTGTGGCTATCTTTGGGTTTGGTTATGGACTGGCTTTTCTAAGCATTATCATCATACAGATTAAACATGGTAATTCAATCTGGAATAACCTTAGTTGATGACTCATGGATTTCAAAGAGAGAGGAGGCAAACCCTGATGAATCCTTACACTTAGCTTTATGTACACAGGGCATGGGGAGCAAGTGGATCTCAAGCTAAAACAACTGTCCCAAAACTTGAGTCTGGATTTCAGCCCCTCTCCCCAGTGGTCTGCTGATGCCAGGAGATACCAATATGAGTTTGAAGCATGTCTCAGACCACAGAAAAGCCTGTATTTCCTCACACCCACTAATTCGAAGTGACTGGTTTCAATTCAGGGTGTTCTCGAATCCAATTCCCCTTTTTGGGCCTGTGCCATCTGTTTTTTTAAACTGCTCAGCGAGACACTGCCAAGTTTCCAGTGTAGGAGGCAACGCAAAGTCAGGTGAGCTGCGTGTGGTTTCAGGTTTTTGTAAGGAAAGCCGTTTCGGTGGCCTCTGCGCCTGAGTGCCAGTGCCACCTAGTGACCTCTACGGCCAGGCTTGGCCACTGCCTGGAGCAGAAGGACCTTAGGGACCACCAAAGCCCAGCCCTTGACACCAGCTCCAGGCAGGCAACCAGTTTGTACGTGGGGGAAAAAAAAATAAATAAAAACATCACATCACCTCTGGAGTGGTAATGAAGTTGCAGCTGAAATCAACCATCAGGATTTGTTTCTCTGGTGTTTACATAAGGATCTGCCTTCGGATTAATATAGCAAATTGTGATGAGAAGTGGTAGTTTGATAGGAATGATCCAGAGTGGTCTGAGAATAATGATTTTTTTTCATTTCTAGATGCTAGTTTTTGTCACTGCAGGTTTTCCTCCTCCTCCTATTCTCTCCCTGCTAAATCTTTTGCTCTGGATTCAACACTGCTTGGCAACAAATTATCTGCCGCACCTAGACTGCAAACAGTGATGGTGGCACTTCCAGCCATATGGAGGTTGCCAGCTTATACTGTGTATAACCAGTGAAGAGTACAACAGGCGTGAAATTTTTCCCTCATGCGTACAGGAACTGGGAAGGTTTCAGACACATAAAAGCTTCTGCTTTGGAAAAGGCTTTGTGATTTTTTTCCAGTATATATTCTGACAATATGACTATTCTCCTGACATTTGCCTTAAAAACAGAAAAAGAACCACCCAGTAGTTATTTGGGCAAAGAAGGTGTCTAGCAGACTCACAATCCTTTTGTGTGTTTGGTTGTTATTTGTATTACCATGGTGCAACTGAGTTCCTATGCTTGGCTAGATGATACCCTCTTGAACAAGCCTGAATGGCCGTCCGATACTGATATCATTTCACGAGGCATTAATCCCCTCAGCAAGCCCAATTCTTTTCAAAATGGTTCGAAAACTTCATATGTTAATCTCTTCTAATGCATTTTTTGCATGTTAATTTCACAGAAGGTGAGAATAACTCATCCCCTCTGGAAGACATCAGTGAAATTGTAGATATATTATCAGACCCATCTATGCAGCAGATCAATAACGTGACAATGTTACGATGGAGAAAAAAAACTTAATCGTATCTATTTATAGCTATTTTATCAAGCGTTCAGGGGGAGCAGCAGTCGTTGGACATGAACACGCCACAGAGAGGTATGAAATAGAACCAATGATGCATTCACAATGTTAAAGTGAACGGATCTTACCTCTGTCTGCACCATGGACATTCTGTAGGACCGCATGTCAGACACCAGGCCCAATATATCTACGAACTCGTGGTCACGGATGTGCTGTAAGAGCCGATCCAGGGCTATGAATGTTCCCGTTCGTCCCACTCCAGCACTGCAACACACACAGACATGCATCTCATTTCAGGCTTATCTGATGGGGACACAGAGGAAAACCAGTGGTACTGCACAGAGCAGGTGTCCTGAAGCTGTGATAATCAGATGTAGCTCATCTGAGGTCAGACAGGCTGGTTAACCTGTAGGATTTAATGCCGCGCAACCCTTCATCCACTGTTTAGGCAGAATGTATGGAGTGGACGGCTCTGCAATTACTTCACCTTCCTACACTCCTCTTCACCTGCTCACATGCAGAATGTGCATGCACACCCTCATCCACCCTCAGCTGTCTGCTCTTCCTCCTTTCACTGCTCCCCTCAAAGATTTCCAGAGATGTCTGTAACTACAGGGGCTGCAGAGACCCGCTCGGCAGTGATTGCTGCGCAGAGGCAGCTGGGGTTGAACCTGCACAGCTCAGTTCCACAGCTCTCCTCACTGCAAAGCTCTCGGCTTTGCAAAGGCACTGCACTACCGCAGTTCACCCTCAAAGGACAAACCACCCAGAAGAGTCTACACTCCAGGATTTCTGCCTTGGGAGCACGAGACAGAAACAGTCAGCAACCACTGGGCTGACAAATCTTTATCCCCGCAAACGGAAGCTTAGTTACAAGAAAAAAGACACGCTGTTTTGATTTAGAGATTCTTATGTGCATATGATTCTTTGCTTTGTGATTTCACATGTAACATTTAAGTCTGAAATCGTTATGAGTGTGGCTTTAGAGGGTTTATAGAGTTTCATACAGCATCCCAACACCATACCTACCACTAAGGATAGAAATGTGTGTCTTAGCCAAAGTTCTTTCTGCTGTCTTGTCCTATTTTTCAGAAAAGCCTTGAAAGTATTTGCAATAAAGTTTAACAGTTCATCTCAACACAGTTCATCATAACTGCCATGAAACAGGTTTGGGGTTTTTTGCTTAACGATAGTGTCAATATCTCAAATGAGATGAACACAACGGAACTTCTGATCTATTTATTTGACAGATTCATTAATTGATAGATTCAATCTGTGCCTTCTTTAACATTTGAGAACAATTGCTGTAGGAGTTGATCAATACATTCTAGCTTCCCCCCCTACATTAATTCCATAGCATTGCTACTTTTACCGTATATGTGGTCTAAGATGTACAGTGTACGCTAAAAATAGTATCTGAAAATATCTTTCTCTACTGCTAGAAGCAACCTAATTAAAAAGAAAATACTACAGTTGTTACCCAGCTCTCTGATACTTGCTTCTATTCCTTCCCAGAACAATTAAGTGGTATATAAGGGGTTTGATTTTGCAGCGCTACGAATAAATCTCTTCTCTGGCTTACTATCGCCTTTCTTGATATTAGGACTCCCAGAACAATATCCCTTATGAATTTCTCCATTAAGTTACAGGGGAGGGCTCCACAATTTGCTGCTTTTACAAATGCTGTTGTTGTTTTGCGTTCCAGTAGAACACTAAGTGCCTTATCTGGAAACTAGCAATGATATTGCTATAAAAGACTGTTTTCTGGGAAGGAGCTCTAGAAAGCGTGCAAAGTGGTGACACGAGAAAGTCAGTGGTGACCATCACATCAGCACCAGGAAAGGCAGCGCTGGAGGGTGCTGACACATTGGGCAGCAATGTAACTGCTGCCTCGGGGGTGGGTGATGTAGGGTTTGGCTGAGATTAATCTCATCAAGCCTTGACTTCCATTAGGGGTGTGTCACCGTAACACACACATATTCATCCACTGCAACCCATCTATTCACTTATTTCTGAGAAATCTGTTGCGAGTAGCTCTTGCACTAGGAGCCACAAAGAGGTTTGAAGTCAGTTGGGAGGCACCAATCTGGTGTGATATCATCACTATAGCAGCTCCCCCCAGAGAGGCCAAGTAAGTGAGCATCTTAATAAAAGGCACAAGATGATGCATAAGAGATAAATCTGATAGTATATAAAACAACGTTCCTCCCCAAAAAAGAAATAAACCCATATAACTGTTATCATGGGATAACAGTTACTGCTAGCACTCTTCGTGTCACCTCCTGAATGTGCCGAAAGCCAAGTGACCAGAGGAGGAGGATCAACGCAGAGAGACACTTCAGCAGCGGAGCAGCACGCTGCGGCAGGCTGCTGGCCAGACCACACCATCTGTACCGTGAAAGTGTGGAAATGAGAGAGCAAGGGCAGGCTCTGAGCTGGTGTAAATCAGGATCACCCTGTGCGCCTCCTGAAGCCATTTGTTTATAACATCCAAAGAGCTGACTCTACTCCAGAAAGCAGTGCCTTCATGGCTGCAGGCTGAAATCCCAGCCCCACTGTACTCAAAGAGGGGGACTAGTGCTTTACCCATAACACCAAAGTGTACAATCTCCAACTAACAGGTGAGCAGAACGCCAAAATCTCTCCTTCCAATGGTTTCCCAACCTATTTAACAAGTCACACCCTCTAGTTCTTCATTTCCTTGAAACGTTTACCTGCAGTGTATGATCATGGGGCCTTTACTCTTTGCTGATTTCTGCCTGACCATCTGTACAAACTGGAGGATGCTTTCGGCAGCGTTGGTCGTGGGGACGCCATGATCTGGCCAGGCAGTGTAGTTAAAATGCATCACGTCTTGCACCTCATCAGCCTAATGGGAAATGCAGAACAGCAGGATGTTCACAGGAGTTTTAACAGTGCAGTCACGCTCAGTCAGACTGAGGGGGTTTTGTCATTTTGTGGTTGGTTCCCCTCCCCTGCCCAAATACAGCCTAAGGAAGTAAAGTCAGCCAAAAAAAATGGCAAAGAATTTACATCCTATTTGATTAAAAATAGAAGGGGGCATCAGGCCATCATTATCAAAAAAGGCACGAACTCTTGTTTGTCGGTTTGGGATTTGTTTTTTTTCCTCGTGGTAGTTTGATTTGATTTTGCTTTTAAATCAAGAATTGTTGCATTTTTCAAGTTTAGGCTTTCTTCCTCTTTCTGTTCCATTCCCTCTCCTTTTGTCGTTTTGCCACAGATAAAGAACAACGCTGTTGGCAAACAATCAAGACTGGACTCTTGAGAGTTTTTCTTCTCAAGTTTCAAAGAAAAAAAAGATACCAAAAGGGAAAAAAAAATCATTACAGGGGCAAAGGAAATATTTAGAAAAACACCCATTATTATAAAAAGGGTTTATAATGCCAAAAACTCCGACGGTTTTAGGCGAAAGAAGATCCTCAACATAACTCATTTTGTCTTTGAGATTTAAAGGGACTCAAAACATGGGGAGGGGTGGGGGGTGTCATCAACCAAACCCACGGTAAGCAATGCTTTTTTCTCGTCATTATTTTCCATGGATGCCAACAGCCCAACACATCGTGTTTTATGCATTTATACTCCTAGCCTGCACCCTGGGCGCACTTTGTAACGCAGCGAGGCACGGCTGGGTAGGACTAACATCCTGGGCCAAGGCTGACGTGCCAGTGCCCAGCTTTTTTCACGTCCCCTCCATATCTCTCACCTTTCCTTTGAGAGCTGATGCCTGCAACGGGCTGGTGCAGAAAAGAAAGTTGGAAAGAAATGCTTGAATGTCTGAACAGCTTTAATTTGGAAATCGCATGCTCTCACGCCTGATTCAATACTTTATAAGAATCTATGAATATTTCAGAATTGCTCTTTTAAAAATATTTTCAATTTCTACATTGGTATTTTCAAGTTTTGAATAGCTTATAGCAAGCAAGAAGATAAGCCCGAGCTAAAAAAATATAAGTTTTTTACACATTTGTTGTCACTAATTATTGGCTCCACAGAAATGTCCAGAGCTCTGGTACTACTCTTGTTTCAGTCTTGCACTTTGCTGAGAAATTCACAGAGACGACAACTTTAGGGGAAAGGTTTGTGATTTAGCAATTCGCCTGTGTGGAGTGAGGGTATGGCCATCAATCTCTCTCTTAGGTGTTTCCCACTGAATGCGAGAAATGGACAAAAGTTAAAGAAAAGGCTGGACTGAAATTACTCCCACCCTTTCAGCAGGACCATGCCAAATGTTTCACTTACATAGCTAATTCGGAAACTCCTATAAACCCAGTCTGTGTGCTCCTCCTCCGACAGCATCTCCACTGTAATGTCCCCGTATGCAACAGGATCTTCTGTAAAAGGCCAGTAATGATCACATTTCACCTGAAAGGGAAATAAATACATACATATTTATATGAATATATACATGAATATATAAAAAAGCACATTCAAAAGTATACCAAACCTCAGCTTTAGAAATGTCTACAGCACTATTTACTTGATGCTGCAATAAAATAAAATACCCTGTAATGACTCAGCCTGACTGTTCCTACTTGTGTAACTATGGACATAACTTATACATAGGTTTTCTGAAGGGTAGCGTTAGTATAGTGAAGAATGGAAATACATAGTGTCTTTGTAGATTTTTACTTTTCCTAATAGACTAGGTCTAAAAGGAGCAAAACATGGGCAATGAGAATACACGCATTTTTAAAAACATTATATTCCAAATATTTCTATTATGTCAAGGAAAATGTAAAGCATAATACTTTTATTTTATTATTATTTAAACTTAAAAGCACAGAATCACAGAATGGTTGAGGTTGGAAGGTCATCTTGTCCAACTCCCCCTGCTCAAGCAGGGCCACCTAGAGCAGGCTGCTCAGGACCATGTACCAGATGGCTTTTGAATATCTCCAAGGATGGAGACTCCACAACCTCTGGGCAACCTGTGCCAGTGCTCAGTCACCCTCACAGTAAGAAAGTGTTTCCTGATGTTCAGATGGAATTTAACATGATTTAACCTGTGCCCATTGCCTCTTGTCCTGTCACTGGGGCACCACTGAGGAGTCCTTTGTCTCCATTCCCTCCCATCAGGTATTTATACACGGTAACAAGATATCCCTGAGCCTTCTCTTTTCCAGACTGAAGAGTCCCAGCTCCCTTGGACTCTCCTCACATGAAAGATGCTCCAGTCCCTTAACCATCCTGAAATGACTGCCATAAGCAAAGCAAGTGCCATCCCAGTTCTAGTTATGACGCTGCCTCATAATCAGAACACAATGCAAAGAAATTCACCCGCCAGAAAATAAACGTTTTCAGTGTAGTTTCTTTTATACTATGTGCAAGATTTTGTTACATACCCTTCTTTTCTCATTACACTGAGTGAGCATAACAATAATTTGAGATTTTTGCTGGAGAACCATCTTCCAAAAATCATTCCTAGTTTCTGGCAGTGGTCCTTGGGTTGCAATGTATTCCTGGGGTGAATTATAGCCCTAAGAAACAAAGACACAGGTGCTGTTTACCAACATGATTAACGCTTTAGAATACATATTTTTCTCTGGCACACATATTTTTTAGCTTGCTCAAGTTCACTTTCTACTTTTTAAAGTGATTTCTAATATAAAGAAACTACTTCATGATCTTTTGTATTTATTTTGAGATTACAAACTTTGCCAGTTTTTGACGCTCCTAAAGTATAAGCAATCTAGAATGGAATACAGAAGATGGATCTGTTATTATGCAAATCCTTTGCCCTGAGAACAGGAAAAGCAACATTAAAAAAACAAGAAATGAGAATCCTAAATCAAAGTTCCAGCTTCTTCCAAATTTCACAATCTAAGGGTTTGTTTAGTTACAGACATAACAATTATAGATGCTCAGCCTGCTCATCCCAAGCAATGCCTGTGGTGATTTCCAGTCACTGATGTAAATGGAAGGTAGCAATGAGCAGGATAACGTGCATGTGTTTATGTCATAAGGACTTAAATTAGTAAAATATTAATCAAAATTCTGCTTAAAATAATAGAGAACATGCTGAGTCAACACCCTTAACAGATTATCATTGCTGTTTTATTGAAGCTCAGATGCTTTATATCCATATAATTCCTTCTCCTATCTCTATCAACATGCTTTTAGTTGGAAAGACTCCTTCCCCTCTCCAAAACCTAAAAGCTGTTATAAAGACTATAATAAAAGATCCACAGAATGGCCATTTTGACATCTGCTATAACCATATTTGCTCAGATTGTATCAGCAAAATCACATTTGGAAAGTTATTTGTTATTCCTAATAAGAGCAAAAAATACATCCAACACACAGCACGATCCCATGTAAATTGGACAATTTCCGTGCCACCACAGTATGTGGATTATAAAAATATCTGTGATTTGGGAGCGCTTCCCATAAATGGTTTCCTCCAGGCATCTCTGGAAGTCAGCTCCATCTGAGTTTTTGCACTACACAGGATTTGCTGTTTGTTTGTCTGCATGGGCTATGCGTCGAATGTCTATTATCCCAGAGACACCGATCATCACTAGTATCTGTGTTTGGAGGAAGGTCCTCAGTGGAGAAGCAATCATCAGGAAAAGCCAAGCACTCAGATGACGTCTCTGTCCCAGTTTCTATGGTCAGTGTTATGCTATAAGCAGAACTAAAGTAATGTAAACTATAAAAAGCAGAACTGAGCAATCTGAAAAGGACCGCTACATAAAATCCTATTATCCATAATCCCATGTCATAGAAATTTCCTGAGTTGCGAATGATGCTTTTGAACGCTGTAACGTTTTTCTTTCTTGATTCACTGTGAGCTCAGGCACTTGCAGCTTGAGTGTTTAGGTTCATGCTCTTGACATGTACAAACTAAGTCCAGGCGACATGCTCAGCAGCACATGCATGGTGATGCCACAGTGACAAAGAAGTGGCTTCACCGACTCATCTGAGGGCTCCTCCCTTTTCCATAATGCTGACTCAGCTCTCTCCAGCAGAGCCAGGGCCAGCTCTGCCTTCTGTTCGCAGCAAGGGTGCAGCAATGCTCATCTGTCGATGGCCCCCCCCAGGTGAAAGGTCTTTTTCTAAATGGATGCTGTGGTGTCCTGCCTCCTCTCCATGCAGAGGGACCCGGCGGATGTTGCTCTCCCTAACACTGAGCCAAAACAAGGCGGGGGGATAACAGAGGGGCAAACCTTTGCGGCAGCGGCAGGGATAAGCCTAAGTGACTGCACGAGCTCAGGGGAGAGTGGGAAGAGCTGATGAGGTTTTTAGCCCCCCCCCAGCACCAAACTGTTTGACTATAGCTCTGTGTACACTTTAATTATCCTAAAACTGTGGGTGCTACTCCCTGGTAAATGGCTGCTCTGTGCCAGGCAGAGGGAGGCACACTGGGAGCACCAGGGCCGAGGCAGACAGCAGAAGCTCCCTCCACGCACCATCTGGGCTGTGCGCATTTTGTCAGTGCCAGGCTTAATCCTTTTTCCATGTGCTGTAGAAACCTGGAAAAGTTTCTCATTTAAAAGTTTACGTTTTTCCTAGCTGTCTTAAAAAGCCACTGGACCACTTAACATTTCCTCCCCATTTCTCTACCAGTCCAATCTAGGTTTCACAAAGCTCATCCAGTGCCACTGTGGCAAAATTTGCCAAAAAAATCTTACCCCCCCATTTTTATTATTTTTTTTTTTTTCTCCATTTTGGTGGCTGGTGAAAAGCACAGTTCCCTGCAGGCAAAATACTGACAGCTGAAGGAGATGCTGAGAACATGACCGAGCTTCCAGGAGATACTGTGCTATTTGCAGGTGACACGCTCTGACTGCTGTGCAGGACACTGTTCTTTACACTGACTGAGCCTCTCTACTCACAGGAATGTAGTTGGCATTAATGTAGTCAGATCCCTCTTCTTCATTCATTGAAACTAATCGGACACGACTAAAATCATCTGTAAAAGGAAACAAAAAAATCTCGAACACAGTACTTCTCTCCAACTAGGCAAAATTTAAATTAATCCTATAAAAACCTGAAAAAATGTATTAAAAAAACCCAGAGAATGCTCATATTTACCAACAGAGAGCAATACTTGTTTCAGTAAACACTACATGGATGCACCACCATTACTGTTCTGCAAAATACACCCTCCAAATGCCGTCCCTTTGGGCTCCCTTAGGTTTCATTAAAATTGTAAGAAAAACACAGTAACACTACTCAGTAGTAGAAATGACCTTGTGTTTCTCACCTTCAAACTCCAGTCTTGATAAACATCCCTAGAAAGCTGTATCTCTTCAAAGCTAACAAAAAAACATGGATTGCCTGGTTCTCCCTAAGGGCAGGTTTTAAAAAAGGCTTTTATCAGTCAGAAAATCCGCCCCGATTCTCCAGTTCTCGCATTAAAACCCTTCTTTCCCTCTCAAGGGCCTTTAGCAGGAGCCTGTATGTATTGTACTTACATGGCAGGATGTTTGTGTAGCGATTTTTACAGCGATTCATGGGAAGATCAGCAGCAAAGTGGGGTATGTCAAGCCCAATCAGTTTTAGCTCCTGGGGTAACAGAAAGAAAAACGCCAAGGTCAAACTCACGAACGCTCAAAAAATAACTCTTTGTAAAGTGATTACTTGGGGCAGGTACCAGACTGAAAGCGTTCATAAATCACTTTATAAACTGACAACAGGATTACACTGACTTTCCTTCTCTGATGCCTCTGAGTTTGGCCCCAAACTGAGAGCGCAATGACGTGAGATGGTCCCTCCTGCTGATGCTGCCAATGCACTGCTGCCATCCAAGGCTGTGAGTGCGGACTGCTCCTCCCTACCCGCACTTAATTAGCCAAAATAGCATCAAACCAGGGGTTGATAAGTTATTTCTGTGGTGGTCATCCACCCCACTTAAGGGGTTTTCTTCAAGTCCTCAAGTGGCTTTTGATCTCGATACTGGGGAATGCTTAGAAGATCTTTCTAGTCATTACCTTCAGTAGCTACATCTAATATATGATGCACCAGAAGACTTCTCACTGGCAGGAAGGGAACATGTCAGCCATGCAGAATGGTGGTAACACCATGACAGTCCTCCCCACTCCCTTTCCATGTTTACATATTTGGGAGCTAGCTCTAGGACAGGAGCTTTTTAGTTTTATACTACTAAACTGACTTTAAATTCTGGATAATTAAGAGTATGTACCTAAACTGGTCTTAGAGAGACCTCCTTGCTCTTAAAGAGATTTTTGATGTTACCTTCTCATGCCAATGCTTGCCCTCAAATTAAGTGCATTAAATAAATAAAATAAAGACATTAAAGCCCTGAACTCAATTCAGGCTGCCAGCATGTCCTAAACTTAAAGGAAGTGTGTTGTTCTGGTAATTATCTTGAATCAAATGCGATGAGCCACTCAAATCAACTTACTAAATGCAGTCTTTAATGACATCAAGGTCCACTTTTAAATTCTGCAGAACTGGAAGTGAAGCTGGCCCACCCAGCAACAGCACACATTAAACAACATGGAGCACAGGAACACACCACGCAAAACTAACATTTGGAAAAGGCTGATCCAGGCATGGCAGCTAGGAGAGGACAGAGTCCCCACAGATTTACCTCAAATTGCAGAGAAAATTTATAATCTGAATCTTTGGCCATATCCTTGATGTATCCGTCAAAATCATCCAACTGGACAGGGCTTGAAAAGAAAGACACACAGAAATTAAGGAAAAAAAAACCCCAAATTTTTTTAGTACATTTTATTTCTGTTTTTCCCCAGAATACTATCAAGTCATGAATATGTATTTGCAACAGTTAATGCTAGAAAGCAATAAAGAAGAGAAAAAAAAAATATCTTGTGGTTCAGTGCCACCAAATGGTGGCCACATTGCTCATCACCTGCATCATACCGTGAAGGCACCAAAAAGAGAGGCTGAGAGAGGGGTGCTGATCCCACTGGGTGAGCTCGATGCTGCAGCTGCTGATGACAGTAAGCACCCTGGTTTGGAGGGGTTGGAGTTGTCCTACCCGAGGGAAACCACTGGTCTGAGATGAAGGAAGTGGCCCATGCACCCTTCCTACGGTTCCCTGGCCCTGCTTTTGCAGGTGGGTATGTCCCCAAGGCACAGGTGGCACTGCAACAAGTGGTGATCTAGCACCCCACCGCAGACCCACTCCCAGTACCATCTTACCAGCATGCTTCTGGCACCAGAGCAGCTGCAGCTTCATTTAAGCTGCCTCTTGTGCCATGTAAAATGTTCCTTTCAGATATTTTCACATCTGGCAGAGACACTTTTGAAACTCATTTGAGCTTTGCTCAAGCAGAAAAATGGATTTCATGTTTGGGCTTCGATTTTTTCGAAGGCCCCCACAAAAAAAAAATAAAAATCCTTAAACCAGCGTTTTGGATGCTACTGCCACGATTGCTTTCTCTGCTGGCTTTGAGAATGACACACATTTGTCATTACAGGTCAAATTCTCCTCACAGAGAGATGGTGGCTGAAAAAAGTGGCATATAACTATACAAAACCATGCAGATCTCCAGCAGGTATAAATTAGCCTTGATTTAGGGAGTCCCATCATTCTACACACCTTTTCACCAGGTTGGGGTCTCTCTGTCAGTACAGGCACAGCCTCTGAACATAACAGAGAAATAATGAGGCTAATGCTCTGAATAACAAAACACAGGTAAACAGCTTCCCTCACCTAATTATCATGCTCTAATTTACAAGCTACTGAAGCATGTACACAGTAATCTTTTCATTTGCTTTGAGGCAATATGCCCGAAGGAACCTGTCTTATCACCACTTAATTACTCCTGTTTACCCGTTAGCATTAATGATCTAATGTTCTAGCAACAACCATAATGAGAGCCTCACGTCAAGAGGGGAATAACACTAGAAACAAATGCATCCCAGTTTTTCACTGTTTGTCATTTTTAACTAAGGATAAGCTCTGTTGGAATCACTAAGTTGGATAATTGATCTTTTCCCCGGTGACTAATTTTCTATGAGTAAGGAGCTGTTTTACCACAACCTATCTGTTGAGAAGAATTGCTTTTGTCCAATTATTGTTTGTTTTCTGCCTTCAGACATCTCTCTCAGGATGTGTTTACCAAGAAGTTTTCCATATCTGCAACTGCAATATACCATGTGCTCCATAATGCATGTTTAGTCTAAGGTGATATATTTTTTAATGTCTTTAAATATCAAAGAAGTTACGTACTTGGTCAGCTTTCTCTTCTTTAATCCATTTTTACTCCTGTAAAAAAACAAGTGTTTTTCATTCATTAAACTATTTTATAGACTTTATTCAAAGTTAGTACTGATTTAAGAACATATGTTTTCTGGTCCCCATCATACTCAGGATGAGATTGGTGACAATATCTTGGACATTTTTAAGTGGAAAGCAAAATTTCCATTGACGCCAATGGGATGCGTTTTCCATTCTGCGGCGCTGAGAATGACCTGCCTGTGAAAGGTAAAACCTCTGCCAGACACAAGCAATGGGTCCTCTACAAATCCTGACCCAGCAGCGCCATTGGCTTCAGGTGGGCCGGGGCTGAATCCCCCGAGCCCCAACCTGGCCGAGCCTGCAGGGGGCTGTGCTATTGCAGGGGACAGGGCACCACGGTGCCCCCCGGGCTGCTCTGCTCCAAGCGGGCTAGGAAACTGGATGCCAACACTAGAGAGCAACCAGGAACAAGAAGTGTCTGTTGGGCAAAGGGAGAAGACCACCATTTGCAAATCTGCCAAAAAAGTCAGGGTGAAGGAAAAAGGAAAGGGCCTGAACAATATTTCTCACCCATTTCATAACCTATGTATGATGATGAATGAAGACAATGGCAAATATCCTACACACTTCAGCGGGACTCAAGCTTAAACCTTAGATAATTTTAATTGACTTTTAACAGCTAGAGATAATTATGCCACTCATGTAATACACTGTCTTCACATGATTTATAAGTGATATAATTCACTAGCGACAGTCGTGTGAGCAAGCTTACGAGTGTGTTGAGCAGTATCACCCATAAGGAACAGACTTAAGAACTGCACCACAATAAATACCACCCTGTGGGTTTTTTGGAGGGGTGTCTGTGTTCATCTTGTTGTGGCCACAGAAAAGTTAAGTAATCAAACAGATTAAATGCGCAAAGTGAGCTCCCTGGAATAGTTTGGCTGGAGGTTTGAAAACACTGATCCCCTCTGTTAAACCAGCCGCTGAGCACAAATAAATTCTTACTTACCCAGAAGAGATTTTAGTAGTGTTATATTTGTTTTTCCCTGTTCATTAATCACATTATAATGACGCTATTTTTAATTTCATGATGACAGTAAAATGATTTCTAGATACCTTGGGTCATAGCTTCAATCAGTAAGTTAAAGGTGAAGATTTTTTATTTCAAAACAATGTAAAAATACAGAGAGAAATATTTAAAAGTGGAGTATTTTTATTTTTCTACCCTGTTAAGTTTAGAAGTGAAATTTAAAAACCAAAAATATTCTTTTCCAAAATTAAATTTTACAAAATGTTTAGTCTTTGGAGCAGGCACAAGCTGTAGTAATTTTGTTATCTTGTCAAGGTATATTTCCATTTAGATGTGGAGCTTTGCCTGCAGAGTTAACAAGAGCTATAGCAAAACCAGCTTTACACTAATACGGAGATTTGCTTTGCAAAGCTTTACTTTGCAAATATTACAAACCTCTTCATCCTACCACGCTATCTATACAGATACTCTCTGTATAGTATCTGTACATTCATGTGTTCTATACACATACCCTAGCAGTATATATTCTACATCTTCAAAGATTTTTTCCAAAGAAATCTTAAAATTAATTTATCTAAATTATTCAGCACATTTCTTTTCTATCCCCTGTGACTGTGGTAAACCTTTTAATGTTGGGCACATTGGAATTCATTTCAAAAGCAAAAATATCTAAGAGCCATTTATAATGGGAATGCTTCTAAGAAAGCCTCTCCAAGGAACACTTCAAGAGGCAATAAAACAAATGATTGACATCCATTTCTCAACAACAATTTCTTGTGCTTTGATAGTCTCAAGAGGCCTTTGTTTCTTAGCATTGCAATTGTTTCCTGAATGTTCATACATTTTTTAAACCAACTTGTGTGCAAAACAAAGACATTTGAAACATTAGCTGGTGTGTCATCTGTTCTTCCATTTACTCTCCAGATTAAAATACAAAAAGAGGGATTAATCTCATCTCATTCAACTTCAGCTCCTTTCAACTTGGTCACCTAGACTAAACTAGGTAGCTTGATTGAAGAGGAAACCTCTGAAGAAAGATGCACATCTGGAAAGGCGGGTTAAAGCATATTAATGCATATTAAACAAAAAGAGGCAAAGGGGCAAAAGAAGATGACGACTCTTATTGCAACAATGCCATTGACAGTGGCCACCTTGGGCTTCTTGACCATTAGAGAATTAAGAGAGGTCAGTGTGACCTCCACAATAATAAACTGCTTGCCCAATCCTCCATCACTGTGCAGCTCCGATAGTTAGTTCAGTTTACATCAGACAAGTTACAAGTCAATATAACATTAGCCTTGGAGAGATGTGGAAGACTTCCATCTGCTCTTCAGCTGGATGTGTGTGAAGAACATGCTTTTATTTTAATGGGGAAAGAAATAGACCTTTCTTCAGTTACATAAACCCACTCATTTCTGGGCCCACTGATGGGTTTTTCTACAGACCCAATGTGACCTAAGGACAGTCTCAGAATACCCTGTGCTGAAGATGTCATTGACTGCCTGCCAGGGCTTTGGTGCTGTATGGTAACACCAGGGAAAACATTTGGCCAAAAGTAAATCTTAACTTCTGTACCACATTTTTGTAAATTACTATATCTTGGACTCAAGACCATCAGGAAGTTGTTTCTTTTCTATAAATTAAACATTTTTAGATCATACCCAATTATAGTTATTTGTTAAATGGTTTGTAAAACAGTTCTGGTTCTAAATAGACCCTGCGGCTTTGTTGGTTAGGTATTTTCAAAAAACCCTCAATCAGTCGTTTACAACATCTTTATAAATTATTTACAGACTAAACTATTAAATACACACACATAGACACAGAGATGCACACATAGTGACCCAATTTTCACACTACAGGACTGCTAGCTTGCATCAATTCTCAGTGAACTGTTGTTTCCAAAAGCAAAACTTTTACTGATGTCAGGAGAGCATGACCTCACCTTTAAAAACTAAGGTATTTGACATCACACACCAAACAGGTGGGGCACGATCAAGCAATTTTAGTAATAAAAGAGCAGCAGCAGCAGGCGGCAATGCCAGGCAATGAACAGACGAATAACTGGGACAGCAGAAGCCAGGACTTACAATGAAGTGGCAAAAATTGCAAAGAGAGCGATGAGATGAATATGATGACCACCGTAAGATTAGCTTTTTAATACCAAAATGGGTTGGAGCATAAACAGACAAACTAGATGAAGCAGGGTAGCAAATACTTTGATACCCACATCCTCTCCAATCCACTTTCTAATACAAGAAAATTATATCTTCAAAAGCTTTGACCCATTTGAAAACAAAGGTATCACACATTTTTCATGTATTGGAAATTAACATTGTTGACACACTGCATATGGAAAAACAAGTAAATCACTTACCAAGGATTAATATAAAATGCCAAAAGATAATCAGTCCAAAGGCATGAGGGTAGCAGAGTTAGGAAAGCAAATACACTTCTACGCCTGTGAGCATTAATAAATAACATACATAAAGATGAAAAAGTGAGGAGAGTTAGTAAGACAAACAGAAATCAGGAGATCAGCAAATTCTATTTTAAAAATCAGTTAAACCCATAAAGGCTTTCTCTTACTTACTTCATAAGACTATTATTAGCATCCATAAAATTTTTACTCCTCAACCTGACACCCTATGCAGGATTTTCAAGCTATCCAACACAAAATTCTGTATGATCAAAATAAATGTGTTTTATGGTATTGACTCAGGCCTGTTACGTTAATTGATAAACTGGCAGATTTTCAGAGAGTAAAATGTGTTTGAAAATTTCATCCACAGGTTTATGGCCATTACATAGGTAGTGCTAAGTCTGTTTTCTTATGTTTTGTGATATTTCAGGACAGACATAATTTGTTTGTACCACATACAACTACAATAATCTTCCACATTTGCTCCTGTTAATGGTCCTGTGGATATCAGAACATCTGTATCAGAGATAAATTCAGATCACTCTAATATCTCTTAATACCCTCTATTGAGTCAGATTTCTGAAAACATCTATATAACACTTTGTACAGTCCCATTTTTAAGTGCTCTAAATTTTCTCCTAGGCTTTCAGCAAAACATTATTTGAACTTCTTCTAACTGTGGTTTCTATAAGTAACTATTCACAGCAGGTTCCATTGTGGCCAAAGGAAATTTGAGTACAACATCATTCTAAACTTCTGTACTTGCAACCTGTTTACCAGGTTCTGCTACGCATTAATCCAGGAAACCCACTCAGGCCTGTCCTACCTATTGGTGGAGTGAGCTACAGGTACTTTGCAAACATGAAAAACTCATGAAACTTAAACAAAAATTGCCCCAGTAGCAGGATTTTTTGCTAAATACACCGTCAGCATGTTTCTTCCCCATCAGAAAATCTGCTATCCTAAAAACAATACCATCCTTCTACAACTGTTCTAAAGAGGAACCACAAAGTGAAATTTCCTTTTTCAGCACTCTTGGCTCTTATGAAGTTGGTAGATACTGTGTTTTCCCTGATAAGCAAGCCAGGTCAAATGTAATCATCCATAATCTTAATCTTCCCACCCGTGGTGGAAAACTTTTGCCCTTGCAGTGAAAACTCCAAGTTATGCTTTAGTGCATTTTGCTGCTGAAGAGAAAATGGGCAGTGCAGTTTCTGCAGGGCACCTTTCCCAGGTCTTGGTAGGGATTGTGTGGGTCAGGCAGAAGCGACAGCACTTTCTAGTTAATCATATGCCATAGTGGTTGCAGCATCAGGGTATTAGGGCTTATCCGTTGTTAAGGTTTCTATGGGACTGGACTGACCATGAAATTTGGTTTTCCATAAGCAGATCTCTGGTGCCACAGAGAGGTTTTCATTAGGCTTAGAAAAGAGGAGTGACGATGTTGCCAGAATACTCCTCTTTCCTTTGGGAAACTCCAAGTGAGGTTTTTACTTCCTCTTGCCATCAGAGGCAGAAGGAATTATTCAAGCCTGGGTCTCCTCTCATAGTTAAATCATCATGAGACATTTCCACACTTTATCAAATCACAGGCTAATGTGCTGGCAGACCTACTTATATTGTCCACAGATTAGGAACTCCAACATCTAAAACAATCGATTTCATTCAACATATGAAAAATACATAACTGCCCAAGAAATACAACATTGTTTTCCTGGAATTATCTAGTCTTTCATGTACTGCTCAGGTGTACTAAACAATTTTATTTAATTAAAAGAAAGACATGCAGAGATTGCTCAAATGCTGAAAACTCCGCTGAGCTGAGCTTCCCTCAGGAATCAGTGGATATGCCCATAGCTCCTTTACTAGATTCATGGAATGAATCCAAGCAAAATGGGTTTCTTAACCCTTCTACCTGTCTTTAGGGCCACATTTTCCACTTGGCTGACTGCATGGACAGTGAATCTGGTCTTGACATTAGACCACAGAGGCACACAAAACAAGGTATCTTTACTAACCCTCAGAGAAGTCAGGACCATAAGGTTAGGACACATTGCCTTCAGTTATCAAAAATTTGTGGACATATTAAGCAGGCATATTTTTTCCCAATTTATGTTTTTATAACATAATTTATGTATGTATACATATATGCATATATATACACACACATACACATATATCAAATCAAGCAACAAGAATCATCACTTTCACATCCAAACCTATTAATTAATTCCCCTTCCCATAAAAAAGGCTTTTATGGTTTTAATAACATCTGTTGCTAGTTTAATCATTTGATTCAAGCTTGGCTATTTAATTAACATGAGTGTTTGATCTTCTGCCTTCTTTGCCATTAATATAGTCCAAGCAAGAGAAGCTGAAAGAGAGATTAGTTTGTACTGCATACAGCTGGCTGCTATTAAAGCTGAACCAAGCAAGTGAAGCTTGTTTAATATCCAGTTAATTAGCAGCACAGTGAGGTATTGACAAGATTTGCTGGGCTTGTTAGTTCAGTTTGTACGCTTATTAGCAAAAGGCTTGTTGTGGTGCAGTGTCAATCCGTTTAATCCCATCCTTGCTGGCAGGCTGTGTCTATGAGATCATAGAAGCTGTTCCCTGCGCACCAACTCCTCTTTCCAACTTCTTGGCTGTCAACAAAGTTGACCATGGGTGTAAAACCAAGGATCGTATTTTCTTCTTCCTACATATTGGAATGGGGCTTTCAGGGGCTGACAGTATGCTTTTAAATATCTGTGTTTGGGCTTGCCTTGAAAGACATGAATTTTTTTTGCAGAGATTGCTAATAACAAACAGTAAACCTTGGGTCAGTCATTAGCACCCATTTGATTATCAAAACAGGAATGAAAATGACCACACTGGTGCCAGTCAGGTAGGCCTCAGAGCCCTTTTGCTTCTGGAAAGGCTAATCTTACAGACTTTGTTCCTATACTTCTCTTTGGTTGATGGTGTCAGTGATGGCTTGGAGTCCATAGTCAGTGCCTGCAACTCTTGTAGGTGGTTTTCTAGACTAGCAAGAATATGTTTGGGTTTTTTTT
>RSEF01000001.1:76850444-76869689 GCA_003993805.1 Himantopus leucocephalus | reverse complement strand
TAGTGAGGGGCCCAGAACTGAACACAGTACTCGAGATGGGGCCCGGTCTGTTTCAGAGATGAAGAGCAGAAAGCAAAGAAGAGATTCCTACATACCTGGACCTTTGTTTCCTGACCAGATCCAGCCTGCTGGCAGTAGACTTCAAAGAAATCAGCCACTCCTTCTTCCACCCACAGCAGAGTCACGGAGGTCTGAGTCTTGTTGACAGCAAACAGTGATTTTGGAGGGGCTGGCTCTGGTTAAGAGAAAATCTTATATTAAGCTTATCTTTAAGTTTCCAGACAACTGAGAAGAGGAAGCCTTGAACAAAAATGAGAGCAATGCCTGATGCCCTTCTATCTTTTATTTCCTTCAGATAAAGCCTGCCAACGTAAAGCCCTGCCTCTCATGATGATAAACTACAACTGTAAAATGGGAAGATGATGAAGTGCCTTGGTTTTTCTTCTCTATTTAAACTGTTCTCTATTTGGACAGTTGGATAATCACTTCCCTTTTCAGCAGAGCCCTCGCTTGAGGATGATCAGCGTATTCTATTAATAGAACTATGTTAGCAGAAACTCTTTTGGGAGAAGATGGCTGTCCACCTGTTAGCAACACATTTGGCCCGAGAAAGCTTTTCTTCACAAGGCCTGCCCCAGGAGATGATAAAGAACGAGCTTCCCAGAAGTGAAGGCCATCTCGGTTCATTTAATTGGAGCAGAGAAAATATTTAATTAGCAGTTTAAAAAAAAAATATCTTGTAGTCCTTTAGTCCTTCCCACTCGCGGCCCCGGCTAACATTTAAGGGCCGTTGGATCTGCACTCGTTTGTTTACTGCAGGAGTTTTCTCTCCTCACTGAATGAAGAGGTCCAGATTTTGGGGGGTCTTCAGTTTATTGCTTTGATTTTCTTTGCTGTTGTGCTGGATGAACTGGCTACGGGCAAAGACATACAATGCACTGGGGTTCCTATGTGGCGAGGAGGAGACAACCCTGTGATAGGAGGTCTACTGGGTGTCTCCTGGGAGAGATGGCATCAGAGATGCTGTGAAACACGGTCGAGGGTCTGTGCCCCCGGCCCTGCATGGGGTGGCCTTGGCTGTCCCCCTCAGGGCCATGTCCCTGCCCACCGACCCCCATGGCTGGGTGGGCAGCAGCCCGCGGGAGGCCATGCTGACCTCCAAGTGGAGGCCACCCCTCACTGCAACCCTGCCTTGAACCACCTAGAGTATGGAAAGCTCAGGAGGAGAGGAGAGGAAACCCTGAAGAGCAGGGAGAGGAGCAAACAGCCCAGGCACGGTGTTAAGATGAGATGTACTTTTTTTTTTAGTGCAAAGATTATTTAAAGACCAAGGCTTGATCCTGATTTTCATCCTGAAGGTGTCACAGAACAGGTACTGGCAATCCCTAGCTTTCAATGCCTCAGGCATCCTGGGCCCCTTTGGTTTGCCTTCAGAGAGTGCAAAGCTTGGGTTGTACATTCCCAAGCTGTTCTCCAGAGTTTTCGCATTTCCTAATCAATGAATGTTTAATGAAAGTTGTAATTCTCAAACAAGGACCTGATTCCAAGGATCCTGACACACTACATGCTATGTACTATGTACAACAACATTTTGCTCTTATTTTTTCCCTTCACAAATAATTTGTTATTCTCATTCTGCGAGATCCTGTCACGGGAGCCTGGACGCGATGTGTAAGATCCGCCTCAAAAAACCTGGCACAAAGGACTTGCTCAAGTGGTTATAGACATTTTGGAGACGTATTTGATCCTCAGACAATCAGATCGGTGTTCTAGGGTTGGAGGCTGCCAAGATTATATTGGCATTAGGGAGAGCACTAAGGAGAGCAGGGTAGGGACTGAGGCACATTCACGTGGCTTCTTCTGTGTCACGGGGATTGCAGTGCACATGTTGTCCCAGAACTACATAGGAAAGCATCCCTCTCCCTTAATTACACCCATATATCTGCTCTTGGCTTCAGAAACACATTCCATCCTTCACTCCAGGTAAAAAATGGCCTCAATTAAAATACGAGTTCTACATTTGGGCATCATCCCAAGCAAATCCTCCTTTTGCCTTCAGCAAATGGTTTGATTTTTCTGCAAGTGGAAAGTTGCCAGGATGAAGCAAACATCATGGAGGGAAGAACATTTGGCAGGCATGCTTAAGTGGCTGCCAAGTGCTGAGTCGTCTATCACTTAGAGTCAGTTCCCACTACTGCTAATTACAACTCCCATTGCTCCCTCAGAAACAGAGAGAAGGAAAGCCTCTGGTAAAATAGCCTTACTAGTGTCTATTCAAAGTGCAAACGGCATAAAGAAAAAAACAGAAGCAAAAAAAACCCCAAACCAACAAATACCACAGACGTTTAGAAATGATTTATCGAAATGGAATTCATTTCACCTTCTCTTTGCTGTCAGTGAAAGAGCAAGAGCAAAACAACTCTACCAATTCAATAAGAGCCTCTCTGTCCATAAGCAAACAACAGGAAGCTACAACTAGGCTGCAGGGTGTACAACATGAATAATACATGGCACTTGCGGACCTGTCTGAAAGATAAAGCTAGCTGATACTTTGAAACACTCCCCTAAAACATTTGGACAATGGTAGTGGGGGGATATACTTACCCTCACACATCCACACACCCAATCCTGGGAACAAAGAGTTACACGCGTGTAACTCCGTGTACAGACACAAGGCATGGGGAAAACAGCGAACAGAACTTGCATAGGGAAGAGGAAAATCCATGGAATTTGTCTACATCTTTCAAATACCCCCTTTGGTGAAAAGACCTGGAAGAACTTCAGATTCTTATGGCTGTACTGCTTGCCCCAGTACCATTCAAGAGATTTGAGTAAGAGCTATTGATAAGGACAAAAAGACAATGATTGCTTGAAGACCTTTAACTCCATTAGAAGTTATGGAGTCCTTTAAATTCACTTCTTTCACTGTCACTCAGAAAAAGTTTATTATGCGTGTAGAGAAGATAATCCAGTTTGAAATTACTAACTCTTCTTTACCCACCTTCACAGTGGAGTTAATGCCTGTAAAAGCAGTTAGGCACACTTCAAAATTTCAGAGTTTTAGGTATTTAGGCCTCAACAATTCTACATGCATGCAAAAGCGGAGTAAAATCTCTGAAGGTATAATGGCATAGCGTCCAGTCTTCCTCACAGGTAAAGGAAAATGTTAGGCAGAAAGTTATATTTTAAAGCCTACCTAAAGGATGAAGTTCTTAAGTCTTTTTTGTTTGTTTGTTTCTATGAGTAGATTACACATATTTCTCTTAGAATTATGCCGGGTTCCACAGCCATGAATCTGATTTTTTTTTTTTTAAAGAGTACTGTCATTGATTTGTATTTAAGGGTACATTTTTGGTGTTTGAAGACTATGGAGATGTCCAGGGAGAGAGGAAAACAGACAGGAAACCAGACCAGGTGGCCCTGTGCAGACCCAGAAATCTGCTTGTCAAAACCAAGGGAGGTTCTGCTTTGTATGGAAAAGTTCAGCTGTGAAGCCTGAGTCGCTGTTCCCAAAACCTGCCTGTGTTCGAGACCGTATGGAAGCAAATACGAAGCAGAGTTGTTCTCCCAGTGAGGTGTTAAGAGATTCCCACTCTCCTACTTCTACTTACAGTCAGATTCTGCCACTCTTGCTCTTCTTAAGTAATACTATTTTAGGAGAGTAGCTTCACATACAGGAATGAGACAATCTTCACAGCAAGGTGAGGTGAAAATTACAGCTTTGCAAAGAAATGCAATCACAGGTACATGACACTAAAACCAGGAAGATGCTGGATCTGCTGACACAGTTGCTTTTATAGTCAAATGAGAGAAGAAGTGAGTTTATAACTTACAAACAAGTATTTCTTACCCAATTTCACAAGCTGGGGCAGGGAAGTATTGCTGCCTCTTTCAGTACAAGCAGTCACTGAAAGGTTGTAAATGTCCCCCGGAGGCAAGCTCAGCACTGCAGTCATCACACTGCGTGTTACCTACAATAATTACAGACACCAACTGTTAAATATGACCCAAAACAGACATCCTTCTTGTAAAATTAATCTGGTCACTTAATATACTACAAAGAAAGTTCTGTGCATCACAGCTGATGTCTTCTGTATACTCTAGACTTGTTACGTGAACCAGTTCCCACTGACACCAACTGTGGAAAGCCGTAATGGTCAGGAGAATATCACAACGCAGAGAGAAGACAATCTTAGGCCATATTTTCTGTATTACCAGTGAAAATTTAAGGAGGAAAGAAAATCTCCCTCACACCAATGAGAGCACTCTCACATCTAGATTTTTCGAGTTGTGCAAAATGCTAACCGAACCACGTATTTGAGTCCATTGCAACGTTACAGGAATTTAAATCAGATCCGCTATCTCTGAGAAGAGTACACAAGACACATATAGGCCAGCCTTTATACATCCTAAGAACCTGCAAATTAAATCTGGCTGGGCAAGTCTAACACCTATCTGGAGACCTGTTGACTTGACAATAGACCTCAGGGCCTGACTTCAGTCATCTGCAAGTTTGAAGCCAGATACGATCCAAAACTCAGCTGAGCTTCAAAAGATTGCGAATAACTTCTTCCTGTTATTTTAGGGGTGAGTAAGCTTCCCATTTCTCCAGAGTCATGGAGAAGGATGCAGAACTCAGATACTGCAGCAGACTGTTTTCAGAGCACTTGTAGACTATCTACAAAGGGCACATTCAGGAATCTCACGCTGGTTTTCATAGTCACTTAATTTTCAGGCTGAAGTTTTCAGTTCCAAGAGGGATAGACAGTTCTGAATAAAGACTAACAGGACTATGCACGTTATTTTCATCACTTCTTTAAAAACTGACCAACTTCTACAGAGTCTTGGGAAATACACAAATAGCAGGAAGAAAAAGTCGTACTTGCCTGACAGTTTTACCTATTTATTTTAATAATCCCATAAGACAAAACGACGATAACAACAGTCTTAACAATCTTAATAAATCAGATAAAAGAGATTACAATATAGTATGATTTTTAAAGGAAACCATTTCTGGAAATGACTAACAGAACTTAGAAGAACAGGTACGCCCTGAAGCTTGCAAACATGTACCCATATTTATGTAGGACCATAGAAGTTAGCTATAAATAGGTAAGGAATACTTTATGAGGTCCCTTGTCCTGAAAATAATATAAAGAGAAACATTTCTACAGACATTCCTAAGGCTTTGAAGGTTTATTTGCAGATATACTGAATTGTAGATACCCTCTAGTTTTAATCTTTTGTTTAATCTAAAATTACATATTCAATATTAATTTTAATTTAATTTCATATTCCATGTTTATTTTATATTTATTTAATCTAGGATTTTCATATTCAATGAAGTTGAATCGCACAAAAATCAGATTTTTTCCTGGAAGAATAATAACCTTAGAGAGAACATGATTTTGGAAAGAAGAGAGGAGAGGGATATCAGAGCACAATTTTTTTAGAATTCAATTGTTAGAATATTTTATTTGTATGAAAAAAAGAAAATATGGAGTTTTCTTCCTCGTTTGAAATGAAGATCCAAATATTGGAACTTCCTGCTGTTCAGAAATGTCATGTTTTTGAACAGTTAGACTAATCATGTAATTAGATTCATGCTGCAACAAGCTCCAGATGGGTGCACTCTTGCAGCCACCAGGAATCCAATGATAGCCAGGGTGCTGCCTAAAAATCCAAGTGAAAATTGCTGATGAATTTTCACTTACGCTGAAAATCCACTTCCAACTCAGCATCCGCCGAGTCTTCTCTTGAGAAAGGCCAGACACTTACTCAAGTGTCTGGTCTGTCAATGATTAAAAGATCAATAGTGATGTAGAAGACAGTCACAGGCCACAGGCTGCATGAAGAGAAATTGCTGGCTGTGGATGTTCCTGCGCTGCAGTGCTTCTCTGCTATTTCAAACACTTCTCACCCTATGTCCAGGGGCTGCTCTTTTGCTTCAGGTTAAACATGTGTTTCACTACCCTGCAGCAGCACGACTTTAATCCATAATTGCAAACCCCAGATTTCTTTTTCTAAGTGATTTTTAAATATGTTCAGAGTTCAAGAGAATGTGCCAAGAACACAGCTTAACATCTGGCAAGTTTTCTAAGAAGTGCATACATTCTGGGTGAAATCCTCATCCCATCAGTTGGTGGAACTTGTATTTAAACAGAAAATGAAAAGCACATAATTTATAAGAATGTCTGTTTGATGAAGTCAGAAAATGGAAAGTGATAGTACAACGCCTGAACGAACTAAAGNAATGAACTAAAAAAACGCAGCTAGTAATGTAGTCTGGTTATTATTAAATAGAAATTGAAAGGACCATATCTGTTGACTCAAAAATACTCTTTATGTTTTATTGTATGCAACTCAGAAATTTAATAAGCTATTTTTAAATTCTCACCTGAATTATCAACAGTTGCGCTGGATCACCATAGAACCATTTTGTCCACTGTCTGTTTTGAGAGCTTGAGTCTTTGGAAGTGCATGCTAACGCTGTGAAATAACTTTAACTGATCAGGCTTCTACCAATCTTAATCAACTTGCTTAAACTTTGTATTACAAAGTTACCAACTCAGCCAAAAAAAAAAATACGGGGAAATGTGCGATGCCTTCCCCACTCATACTTACGCTTTTCTTGATTTTTTTCTTTCCTTCTGCAATGACCATCCAATGCAGCATCCTGGAATGGGAAAGGTCAGTACCATCTCCTCCATAGGTCCAGGTGATGTACAAAAGGTGGTTGTAATATTCTACGGAGGTAATCTCAGGTGCCACTGGTGCTGAAGGAAGAAGGAAAATGTATTACAGGCAGGATCTAACACAGTTAATTACCAAATCCAGTAATAAACTGCCAAACAATACTGTTGGGAAAGAGTATCATAAAGATAGCAGAAACATATTAGTAAAAGCACCTGCACCTGAGTGCCAGCTGAAAGAAATGAAAAATGGCATTTAACCTGGGGAATATTCAGAACAAAAATATACTTTGGTTTGCAACCCTTCAGTTTGGGAAAAAAAAAATCATGAAGCTACTGGCTGATAAAAACCATTTTTTGATTCATCATTTACAAAAAGNCTGAAAGAAATGAAAAATGGCATTTAACCTGGGGAATATTCAGAACAAAAATATACTTTGGTTTGCAACCTTTCAGTTTGGGGAAAAAAAAATAATCATGAAGCTACTGGCTGATAAAAACCATTTTTTGATTCAACATTTACAAAAATAATTCAAAGTCAAGTTAAAAGCCTCAGATACTGCTTCACTGTATTACAGCACTGAAAAGAAATGACAGTCAGTGAGAAATAAAGAATTGTCACGCTGAATAATTTGGATGGCTTTTCCATAGGAAAAAGATATCTCCTCTTCACTGAGTTTGCATCTTCCTAGGAGGAAAAGCTCCAAACCTGCCATTTTCCAAAGAACATCTTTTTGCATGAGAAGTCACAGTCACCTTTGCTCCCAGGGTGAAAGTCCCACCACCACAGAAGGCCGCAGTCAGCTAACAGCCATCTAAGCACCAAGTGTCTAGCCTACACGCATATGGTGGCTACACCAGCAGGTACCAGGTGGAGCAGCTGTTGTCCCTCCTCTTCCTCCACACACCCAGCTCGTGCCCAGCACTGTCCCCTGCGCTGCACAGCTCAGGCTGCCCCACCACAGCCCCCTCAGCCCGTTCGATGGCGTGCCTTGCTCTGGAGCTGCCAGCAAGTCCTTGGCTCCCTGTGCAGCCTGAGAACGCAGACAGCAGCCTCCAGTGCAACTCCTTTCCTCCTAAAATAGGTATTTATGATGACTAAGAGAATTACCTCCTGGTGGTGCCTCTCTTAATTGCAGAGGGAGAATAGCCGCTGAGCTCACCTTGATTGCCTAATTCGGCAGTGCAGGTCCCCACTTAGGNGCAGGTCCCCACTTAGAGTTTAAGTTAAATCTCAGTGGAGACCCAGAAGTGAAAGCCAGCGATCGGTAAAGATCATAACCCCCCTCTCAAAGTGATATCAGTGGGATAACCTGGATAAAACAGGGAAGTGTACTTGTGCTTGGTACTGGCGCTGTGTCCTTTGCAGATACTTTAGGAGCGCTATAGGGAAAACGATACGGTACAGGCTGAGTGATAGAATCATAGAAGCATAGAGTGGTTTAGGTTGATCTTCCTCTGCTGAGTCCAGCAGGTCTGTGCAAAGGGAGCTGAGATGCGGCTGCCCAGGGAGAGGACCCTTCCCACCACCAGAGCCCTGGGTGCCAGCACAGCTGCAATGCCAACAGCTGAGATGAAACGCAGGACAGACTCGAAGCTCGGGTCTGTTTGAAGAGGCCACAAGATGTCACTGCTGCTTTCACGAAGGCTTCTACGACTTTTGCATTGAGGCATTCGTCAGCGAACAGATTTACTGAAGTAATTGCTGAGGAAGGCAGCAAATACAATGCACGGGCAATTTAGGCCCATTTAGAAACGTTTAGTAAGACTATTCTCTCAGATTAATCTTGAAAATGTCCCTTTATGCTGTTGAGAGGAAGCAAACTCATTTAGGATAAAATCCTTAAAGTAATGCTTCTTTCAATTTCTAGAGTTCCCAGTCCATCCCTACTCAACGATTCCTTACAATTTAATCTCACGACAAGCGTGAATCTCATACGCTAATAATAATTTCCTGCTATACCTAAATATTGATGACATGCTTTCCCTCTTAATGTTCATACAGCTGTTTGCTTTAGGTATCTGGCAATGAACGTCCAGGATATGTGAAATGAGACTAAGGGCCAGGGCTTGTGTGATCAACCCCCTCACATCACATCCCACTGGGAGCCAAGTGGCCGAGAGAGGCTGTAGGAAGTTACACCCTGTTGCTGACCTGGCCTGAAGTGACAGCTGGAAGCATCCATGGGACCAACAGACAGCAGACGTGGTGGTATTCACCAACACCAAGAGTCTGTCTTTCTTACTCTTTTTGTTTCTCCAAAGCTAAAAGCATTCTCGTTGTAAAAGAAAATCTTGGTGGTCTAAAATGCCTTTGTTTATGATTGCTTTAAATCCAGCTGTTTATACAGCAGGTGGCATTAAAAACTCATTAGTCACCACAGCAAGACTGGCAGCGCCACAATCTCTCCCTGCATTGAAACAACGACAGCGTGCAACTGTTGCTGCAGGAGCCTGAAAGAACTAATGCTGTTTCTGATAAGTCTCTGGGATCCCCCAAATCTCCCACATTCCCCTGGGGACATCTGGTCAGTTGTTGTGGGAGAGAGCCATATATCATCTGGTCTCTTGTAATACCCTTTTCATTCCAGGTACTGCAGTTCAGTAAAGCCCCAGCTTTGTGATAGACCCCACATGAGCAGTGGGATCCTGCATCAGGGAATTGGTTTGTCTGCTCTTAGCTCTCTACAAGGTGCGGTCCCAAACTCCCAGATGATCCTTCTGCTTTGTTTTAAAAAAATCAAGCTTGTATTCCAGGTGCAGAGGTTAGCTTTCCAGTTACACGCAGAAGAACTGACAGATGGTGTACTGTCAAGACTACAAAACCTTCATTCTAGTATTTTAAAATTTAGGGCTTTTTGGTGGGGTTTTTTTGTTTGTTTTAATTCCTGGCAACCTGTGCAGGGGAGGTAGCGTTGTTCAGAATGACGCAGAAAGGGACCAAGTGCTCCACGAAACCATCTGTTCCCTCTCTGGAAAGAAAGAGGCTGAGGGTGACAAAGAACTCTGCAGTCCCCTGGTAACCTGCAAGAGTGAAAAGGCAGCACCTACTGGGGACAAACATTTCAAACCTGCAGACATGAAAAATTGGCATGCCACTTTTTTGGAAGTTAGCCTGACAGCAGTCCCTGGACGAAGCTGAAGAGATTGCAAGTAATAAGGCAATCAGAAGACAGGAGTGTATTTAATGGTCACATTCAATGGTGACCATTGATAAGTGCTTGTAATTTGATCAAATCAGATTTCTTTGTTAGGATTCTTCCCTTAAAATGCTGTGATCTGGCTCACTGCTATTCAACATTTTCATCAATACTCTGAAAGTAAAAGCACTGACGACGAACCCTGCAAGTCATGTGGCAACTGCCAGAGGAGTGGAGGATTTGGACAGGGCTGTGATTTGCATTATCAGCCCCTACGTTGGGCCTGCTCCAACGAAATGTATTTCAAAGTACCAGGTGCAAAGCTGAGCCTGTAGGAAAAAGGCATGTAGACAACACTTCCTAAACGATAAATTCTGTTAGAGGCCACAGAATAGAAGCAAATCAACACAGACCTCCAGTGTGATACCATAGCAAATGCAATCATCTAGATGCACAAACAGGAGAGCACTGAATGGGGAGCTGATTTTGCCTCTGGAGGAGTATTCAGCAGGCTGGTATTACTCTTTCAGTTTTCACGTACTTTGGTAAAGACAGTAAAAATTAGAGAGGCAGAGTGGGGGGAAAAAAGTAACATGAGAAAATGCCTTACAGTGAGAGCTCCTGAAGAGTTCAATGGAAGCAATTTATTAACAGAAAAGAGTGAAACTAAATTCTGTACAGAGAGGGGAAAAAAGCTTTGTGTCTCTTCAATAAAAGTGTAACAAGAATTATGGATTGGATATTAAAACTAGAAAAATTCAAATCAGAACCAAAGGACAAACCTTTGATAATGAGGGGAATTAAGCATTGGTACAACTTTCCAGTTGGATATTTTCACTTAAGACCAGATGACCTTTTTGAAGAGAGGTTTTGCCAATCATAAGTAGATGACATTATCTAAGAGATTCATCCATTTCCAATTTTGTCTACATCTGCTAGTTAAGAAGTTGATCCATTTTTCATCTAATAGCAGTGACAGTCGTTACTTTCACCACACAGAGATCTAGAGTGATCCTGATGACAGTTTATATTTTGGAACAACCTTCGTCTCCCTCATTTCTGCCACAGGTTTCTGGAGACACAACATTGAAGTGTTAGGGCCCCACTGGAACATTTCCACTCTAAAATGCTTAAACTGGTATCCTAATCAGTTGGAAAAGACATTTCTCCCCTCATACAGCAACCAACCAGCTGGAAAATTGCTTCCTTATAGTGCTACAAAAAAAAGCTGGCTGATGACAAAGGACAACGAATATCACCAGAGAACCTTCACGGGGCCCTGGTGGGTGGTATGAGTTTCTGATACACTGGAGAAGTGCCAGAATTTGTCGGCAGTGTAGCTTGGGATCAGATATCTCAGGACAGGAGGGTTTCTGCTGGCTTCAGTGGAGCTAGGACTTAACCCACTAATAATTTTTCTGTCGTAGCTCTGTTGAGCACAGGCACTACATTGACAACCATTGCAAATGGATCTTATTCCATTCTTTCCCCAGTTACATCTTTTTAGCCTCTCGCCTGAAAGAAAATCTGGGATTAGGCTAGTATCTGTTTTGGAGGGAGTGGCTGAGACCTTGTAGGCTGATTTTCCTCGTAATTTGATTTCTACAGCAGGAAAAGAAGAGCAAGTCATACTTTATTTCCTCTCACAGTGCATCTGAATTATTTACTGCTTTCAATCACCTTCTGCAAGGTGAACTAAACAGCGGTGCATAAAACCAAAATGATTCAATAGGGAACTTTAACCTAACCAGCCTGGATGCTAGGAAGACGTGGCAAGGCACTAACAGGAGCTCTGTATGCTGTTCCCTCTCTGGCTAATCTGTTTGACACGTTGAAGATTCAAACCCAAAGTATCTGACAAGAGACAACGGAGTATGTTAAACGCAAAGCTGGACCCAACTGGAAGCAGGCAATCCATGGAGTTATATCAATTTACTGCAGCTAAAAATTGAATTACGAATGACTTGCCAGCACCACAGAGTTTCCCAAGGCCAATCTATCCAGCGTGGGTGGAATGCCTTGATCACAGGAGCACCTTTCCCTCCTTATTGTGCACGAGCAAAAAACACCCAGCAGAAAAGGCAAAGCTGGAGGACAAGAATAAGAACTCTACGTGCAGAACTCTGCGTTAGCTAAGGTGCAGTCATGGTCTGACCTGTGGATTACTGGGTGGGGGAAAGAGGAGGGAACAGTATTTGGAAACACTGCATATATACGGAAAAATGTTTCATAATATTAGAAATCAGATTACTATTTACCCATTATCTTCTCAATGTCTAAAACGTACACTGTTGTACAAAAATGAGCAGGATCACCGGCCCTCACTGGAGCCCTGTATTCAGCTGACGAAGGACAGGAACAAAGTAATCAAACACTGTGCTTTGCAGAGGAAAATTATACATATTGATTTAAAGCAGTCCTCAGAGCTTTCCTTCAAAAACCACAACACAAAACTTAGCTGTTAAATACCCGAACTTGCAAGTATCTGCCAGTGAAACACAACATCCAAGTCAGGCTTTCCCAACACCTCAGCTCCTGGGAGCATTTCCACACTCTTTTCAGGCGGCTGCTTACCTGTTATGAAGCTGATGGTGGAGCTATCACAGCAGCTCAGCTCTGGGTCCCCCCAAGTCACCATGGTGACCCGGAAATTGTAATACCACGCAGGCAGGAGGTTAGCTATTCTCTATAAAATGACAAAAGACAAACAGCAGCTCAGGAGAAAATTCACCAGCATGAGAAGTGACTTCTAAAAACATGACAATATTTGTAAACCTAGTGCCCATACATTAGACCACTTTACTGAGCTCCCACTCCTTGCCCCAGTGGAAATCTCTGTGATTTGTCATTTGAATTTATTCAAAACTCTGTGCAGTGAGAGCAAACACAATGGTGATGGCTCTGTTGGTTGTCCATGTGCATATGGTAGCAGGTCCTACCCGCCATGGGAACCTCACATTGATTTCCAGGGCGGCGAGAATGATTCCCACAGAGCTATCTTCCACCACAAAATTCCGATTTGATGAAGGCAGAATATTTAACTGGAAAGTGTAGGCTTTTCTATTTTGATTAAATAGGGTTTGAGGATAAATTAGAAACAATGTTTTTGACTTGGGTATTGTCACTTCAGAAGACTTATTTTTTCCAATTTTCAAAGTGTATTTCACTTTGTATTATCATTTATTATAAATGAAATACGAATGAAACATGACTTATGAGATATAAATTATATAAATCCAAATGAGATCTAAATGAAGTATAAAATGCAATATATTTTATATTATAATATTGTATGTAATATTTAAGTTAAAATTCAAGTACTTCCATTGACAGCACAAAACACTTCAAATATTTAATTTTATGTTTAAATGAAAAGCCTCATGATATTTTTAAAATTCAAAATAAAAGCAAATTGGAAATAATGAAAATTTTCAACAAATTAGAAATTGCTATTTTTACAGATCTCTATTTGCAGTGGCCTTTTTTTTCCAGATACTACAAGGCAATAAAAATATAGGGTTTGTGGACTATTCCCTTTATGCTCCTTAGAAAAGGTTGTATCCAATTATCACCAAAACATTGAAGCTTCTTGGACTTCTTCTGACATGACCCTTGTGTAATATTGACAATACCAACATTGTTTTGACAATTTTAAAATAAAATGCAGAGCACAAAATGAACAAAGCAACTATGCAGAGTGAAAGAGCAAATTCACTTCCAAAAGTTCTCACCAAGCGATAACCCTTCAGGATATAATTTCTGATCTTTGATCTAAGCTGTCAGATAGCTTGAGTTTTGATTCCCCTGCCTCCTCACTAGGCTTGACATTGTTGCTCCAGAACACACCACTCAGAGGTGTCACTAGATCATTGGGAAATTTACTGGACATGGTGAGATTCTGAAGCACTGCTAGAGAACCCAAACAAAAATTCACCGATACCTCCCTGTATGTTAAATGCCAGGACAGAAGAACAGGGAGACACTCTTCTTCTAATTCAGGCTTACTCTTCAAAATTATTCTTTAAGAAATTCTGACTTTAACTGCTATATAGCACTGTTGTATTTCAGACTGAAATTCAGACAAAGGAATTTCAACTTGGCTTCCTCGAACAGGATTTGCAACAGTAAAAGACGAAATAATCTCATTTTCTAATGGACCACATTAACTCTGGAAGATGGCATTATTTCTAAGATGACTCGGATCGCTCAGGTATTAATCTAACTGTGCTGAGTCATGATTACAAGATATTAATTACTCATTTGGTAAGTTATTTTTGTTTTTAATTTCCCTGGAGATTTATGTGCTAGATTTACAGTCACGTACCCAATTACAGTTAAGCTGCTGTAGCCAAAATGGCTCCACAAATGGTATTATGCAAATCAATTACGGTAAATGACTATCGCTCTCACAAGCAGCAAAAGTTATTGCTATCCTTTTTGCATACTCATAACTTTCTAAACAACTAATTTCAGCTAAAATTGCTTGCTGTCTTGTGCTATGACGAAGCCTGAATAAAATCTGTTCACTTCTAGGAACATGTGGAAAGGAAGAGGAAAATTTCACTTTATTTCTGCTGAATACCCAATCTCGCAAAAATGCCTGTATGTATACGTGTGTGCTCTTCTAGAGACCAGCCTCCACCTAACTGAAATCCTGGCGTAAGTCTCTGTAGCTTCAGAAACATGAAGAGTATTTTCGCAAGAGCACCTCTGCAGCTAAGCCTTCCAGATGGCACCCTGCAAGACTAGCCCGCAAGCCCCAAATCCATATTATCAATATTAATTATGTAGATAAGGCTTTGGACTACTGCCCCTGAGGAGATGATGGAACTTTTTAAAGCCTTGACTGACAAACTGACCCACAAACTGAAGCTGCCTCTGGACTTGCTGAACATGCCCATTTGTCAAGAAAAAAAGAGGCTCATCTCCTAACTCATCACTCTGCTTAAAATTTAGCATGGTTCAGCTGGCATTCCCTTACTTTAGAACAGAAAACGCCTCTAGCATGCTGGCCGTTTTCTCTGCTTTGCCTGGAAAAATGTGTCAAGCTTAAAGGCATATAGACATATTCACTGGGGAAATGCTGGGCAAAGAAAGGTCACAAGGTGTCAGGGCCACACAAGCATGGGAAAGCAATAGTCAGTAGTGGTCACTTTACCACGGAGGCAGTTAAAGAGACGGTTGCTGCTATTTCGTAGTAGGTTGTCCACTCAGAGGTCATCGTTGACGGGTTGAAGTAAAACATTTCTACAACATATTTCCTGAACACCCCAAGGAAAGGTCTGTTCCAGCTCAAAACTACAGCAGTAGGTCCCAGAGGGTAAAGCGTCAAATCCTTTATTCCAGTGGGCACTACAAACCAGAAACTGTGGTTAGTAATGTGTGCATTATCAGTTACATTTTATTTTAAAACAATACCTTTCCTTAACCAAGTTCTACCTATTGCTGGTTTGTTCCTGACATTAATTCCCAGCAACTTCCTTGTCACAAGCAGTGGAATACTAATTTTCAGCATTTGTTCTCCAGTTCCTTATGTCTACTTTTTCAGAAAAGACTAGAGGCTACTTGGTGTTGGCTGCTTAGCTTGAGATAAAGTACAGGGTTTGATTTTTCACAAACTGAGGGTTCCATTCTACTTTGAAAATCACGCTGTTTAGGAGATATTTCAAGTTGGTCAAAAACAAAAGCACCAAAACTCATAACACTTTGGAAGATAAAGGCTACAAGAAAGAATATTTTTTATGTCTATCCGTCCTTCCCCGGGGAACCTAAAGGTGCTGCCATGTATTGCTATTCTTGCCTCACAGATGATGACAGTGAGAAAGAGAAGTCAAATGATTTGAAAAATGTCACATAAGGGTCAACTTCTGCAACCTTTACTTGTCTGGAAAGCAATTATTCTTCATGACTTAACTGAGGCTACTTAAATAAGTACTTTGCTAACATTTGCCAGGGTTGCAAAGCCCCAGCTATTGCAGGCCGGGTCAGCGCCGAGACCAGCACCCAGATTACTTCAGCCCGCGTTAGCACAATTGCCTTTCCCTTCATACATCATTTACCACATCTTTTCTTTGCTTTCTCCAAAGTGTTAATACTCACCCAGCGAAAGTGAGGCTTAGGATAAACATGGGGAGAATTGAATACTTCTAAAAGTGTTTTTTATCTTATTTCAGTTTCATTCATCATTAACCAGCACTGATAATTTCACAGAACACTTTGTTTTGCAGTTCTACTATTTTAATATCAAATTCAATATCCTGTTATGAAATGAAAACTCATACAACTGTTGTTTTACTCTATAAAAACATCCCCTTTATAATAAAAAACCTATGAGATGTTTTGTTTAGAAACCAATTGCCTTTCTGAGTTTTGTAAGGACTTTTTATGGTTGTGAGGCCACATAAAAATGGAGAAAATGAAGGAACTTATTTACTTCAGGAATATATGATTTTACTTTCTCAAGTGAAAATAAAATTTTGCAGATTTCTGAAGTAAATACAGTGAGAAATAAAATCAAAAGCATTTGTAAAAATTGTCCAATGATAGAGATTTTAATAATGAAGTATAAATATATTTGCTTACTATTTTTTCCTTTACTGAAATATACCATACTCTCTTTTCAATCTTTTATTCAGACCCAATTTATGAAAATATATAAGGGGATTGCCTAGAATGAAAAGGCTTTCACCACATTCACTAGTCCACATGTTTGCTTTCATTTAAGGATTCAATTCTTAACAGTTTAACTTTGTTTTTTTCTGTTTCGCTTTCTTCCCTACATCACAGAGAGGAAGCAGAATGAAAAGTACTGAAGATCTCTAGCTTTCAGCCACCTGCTCTCCCAAAAGGCAGCCTGTTTGTCAAAAGGAGAAGCTGGGTGACTCAGGCGAAATATTTCTCTGCAAATGTAACTCTATACACTGAATCTCTTTCTCTTTGCCCATTCTCTTCTTAATACATTTTGTTAAAATGTTAACCTTAACAAAATAAACGATACAACTAAAAGATACTGAATTCTATCGTAAGTCACTCTTTATTTAGGAGCCTGGTGGAATCCTGAATTACAGGCATAGGGGCAGCAGCTCTGCCTGTTGGCCATAAAACCACATTCTCGAAAATGTTACTCTCAGTCTCAGAGGGTTCTTCTGTTCAAATCTCAAAGCAGAGAACATCAAGATCCACTGTTAAACTCAAGAAAATCAAGGCATACACAACTGAAGATGGTGATGGTCACGTAGTACCATAGGAGATAAGCCAGCTCCCCTGACTCTTAGCCTTCAGATGGGCCATGTTACATCCTTCATAAAGCACATTTGCAACAAATGTCTGAACAGCAGTCCCATGGACTTTGTGAGACAGCAGGAATAAATCACATCTAGGAATTGCCCGCATCTCTCCATGCATCACAGACCACCTGCAGCTCAGGCTGGCTACACCTAAGTGAGGTGACTCCCACCCTAAATGACACAGACCGTGAGCACTGCTAGACACAAACGTATATTCAGGTGTCCAAGGGTGAAGATGGTTCTTTCCACAGGGCCGTCTCTGTGTGTATCCTGGCCATAATTGCTCTCTGGTTAGGTTTGGTAATAACATTTAAATGTGAAATATCTATCTTCCACTGAAGGAGCATTTTCCCCACCTCAGTAATGGGCTAGACAATGCAAGAAAAACTCTCAATAAGTGTTCATTACATATGAAATAACCAATACGACAATTTTGTACTTCTTCATGGGTTCTAGGCATAATGAATACACCATGCATATTTAAAAAAAAAACACACCAAAACACATATCAAACAGTAGATGCAGCATTTACCAATGGAAAATGTAACAGGATCAGAAGGCGGTCCAACCAACGGTCCTTTCCGTAAGTAAACCACAACTTGGTACTGGGCACCAGGAACAAGATTTTCAATGAGGCTGCTGCTTGAATTCACCTAATAGGAGGGGAATACATCAGATATGAGGTATTTAATTGGTTAATTAAAAGAAGATTGAGACTGTACATGAACTACTCCAGTTACAAAAGGCACGATTCTGAAGACACTGGCATCAGCAGCTGAAACTCCATTCATTAAGCCCAAAACAGCAAAACTGTGAGAGTAGTCAGGACTGACCTGACAAATGACCTGACTCAGAGAATCACACTTGCCTTGCTGTGCAAGGTCAGCTGTCACGCTGCAGACCCACTCTCTCCTACTGTCAAAGTTTATTGAAATATTCAGGCTACATTATTCATATTCAGGTGATATTATTTAGACAGCGTGTTTTCAATAAAAGCCTGAGGTTTTTCATTGGCCATCTGATTCATCTGGAGCTATGTGAGCTGAAGGCAGTGTTACAGGAAAGCTCCCTTCTGAATGCAAGTGTTAAACGACTGCATGGTGAAATCAGAGAGGAATGACTCTTTCACCTCTCTTGCACAGCACCACAAAACCCGACGAAGGGACCTTCTGATTCTTCTTTTCAGTTTGAAACATCACCATTAAAATTTCTGCTGTGGCACACCAGGTATCGGTCAGAGCAGGAGGCAGAAAGCATGACCAGGTGATTCCTGGTCTGATTCAACAGGAAATGTCTTACCTCCTGAAGAGCCAGCTAACAGCAAACACACAGAGCAGCTTTGAGGACAGGACTTCACGCACCCGTTCTAGAACTGCAGGCTGGTATTTCCTACTAATATTTTCTTTGCAACCTTTCAAAGTCTGTATCACAGCCACCTTTGCACTGGTGTTTTATTGCGATACTTGTGACTACATTGGTGTCAGCACAGACTTTGTGAGGAAGAGAACTTGTCTTTAACAGCTGCTTTGGAAAGCTAAAACATTTTTAAATCACGCATAATTGTAGAAATGGATAGAACTCTGCACTGAATTTTGCCCTTTTCAGCTTGTCAAGGAGAATTCAAACCAACAGACATTAATAATTCCAGGTATAATAAGCTGATAGAATTCGATTAGAGGTGGTATAAACATTTGTAATGAGAAAAAGAAACAAATAACTGCATTTAGATATTTCTACCTACTTGCAATAAACACGCGTTTACTTTTACAGATATCTTGTTTATTCACGGATTAGCTTTAGCTACTTGTTTCTGAGTCTGTAGATGAATTTTGTATTATTTCCTTTAATCATACATGTATATACTTGCTATCTGTGGTTTATAATCACATACTGTATTGTTTTGCTTCCTGATGTAATGACTGCACTTTTAATAAAGGAAAGGAAAATAACTCAAGGAGATTACAAGCTGATTCTGACAAACAATTCTCAAATTGTCATCTAAAGACACTTCCAAACATTTAAGTTCATGGACAGTCTTGTAATAAAACCCAAAACATTTTGACAAAGATTCATTTTAAAAGACATTTTTAAAGGATGCAGACTCCCTGTATTAATTAGCTTGCAGGG
>RSEF01000001.1:76814012-76850344 GCA_003993805.1 Himantopus leucocephalus | reverse complement strand
GGTGTCCCTGCCTATGGCAGGGTGGTTGGAACTCGATGATCTTTCCGGTCCCTTCCAACCGAAACCATTCTATGATCCTATGATTTATTATTTACTTCCCAGTACTGACATCTTTTTTGATGGATGAAAAGAAAAGCTGCCTTCTGATCACTTCTAAACAGTCAGGTTCTGTATTCATATGTAGGAAATCTAAGAAAGAATTTATGCAAGTTTGATGATAGCCATGCACGTGAGCACTTTGCTTGATACAAACGTATTACAGTATATGCCTAAGTTTTATGATATGGCACCATTTTGCCTACTGCTACTGTCCTGGTTTCGGATGGGATAGAGTTAATTTTCTTTCTAGTAGCTGCTGTGTTTTGGATTTGGTATGAAAGTTCCTGTGTATAATATGCATTGATTTAGTCGTTGCCAGGTGATGTTTATATTAGTTGAGGACTTTTTTCAGCTTCCCACAGGAGCTGAGAAGAAGCACAGACAGAACAAGCTGGGGAATATTCCATACCATAGACGCCATGCTCAGTATATAAATAGGGGTTGGCCGGGGGACGGGAAGCTGTGATCACTGTTCGGGAGGGTCTGGGCAACCAATTCACTGGGCGGTGAGAGTGACTTGTGCCGTATTATTTTATCTTGTATATTCTTTTAGCATTATTATTGTTATTTTCATTTTTCATTATTGTTCTATTAAATTATGATTATCTCAACCCATGAGGTGGGTTTTTTTTCTCCTTTCCCCTCCTTTTCTTTGTCTTCTCCCCACCCTTCGGGGGAAGGGAGGCGGAGAATTGAGCGAGCAGCTGTGTAGTCGTAGCTGCCGACTGGGCTTAAACCACGACAGCCACAAAAAAGCCTCAAAGGGTACAACATAACTCAGAAGCTTGAACAAAGGACTGGCTACAGTCGCTCCAACAGAAATACAATTTTAACACTACTGGGGTTTACTGCACACTTTCATTCCTGAATGCTGTGCTCTCCCCTCCGCTCTGCATCGGCTGTGTCCCTTTAGATTGCAGAAGGGAGCACCTACTGCTGTGCTCTGCAGCCCTGAGCCTGATAGGGCCCTTGGGCACGACGATCCCACCCAGCAGGGTGATGAGCAATTTTTTCCCGTATTAGAAAAGGTTCCAGCTTCCACCACTTACCTCAGTGCAGTAGTGCTTTTCAAGCCTTTGACTTTCCTTTTGCTTCTGACAGGTCAGGGAGACCACAGACACGATGGTGCTGTTGCCAGTGCTCTCCTGCGATGCTGTCCAGGATGTCAGGGCAGTAGTGGAGCTTAGCACCGTCACGGTCACATGCTGGGGCTTTTCAGTGAGCTCTTCTATCCATTCACCTGTGGGGCCTGGGACACATCCCAAAAGCACATTTGAGCAAGCCATTCTATGCATTTGAGGCACTGATGTTAAAACATCCTTCTTTCATGGGATTATTTACTACCAGTGAAAGAGGCTGGACTGACAGCTGTCCATCTCCACAGCCCTCAGGCAGCGAAGATGGCGGCCCCTGGGAAACAGCTATTTCACCTGTAGCACAGCAGGAGACGATGAGAGGAACATCACTGTTTGAAAATTCAGATTGCAGTATTCTCTATTGCTTACCAGAAACCACTCAGCAATATCAGATTTGCTCCAAGGGAATGTTTAAAAGCGGTGACATCCAATAACGTACAGATCATTGACAAACATTAAAGGACAAGCACACAATTTTTTTCTCCTCTCCACACACTAACATACCCTCCAAGTGTACTACAGCCTTGAAGCGTGAAAATCGAGTTCACAGCGGTTACCACAGTGAAGAATCTCAGTCCCCATCAGACTGTTTGAATCACTTAGTAAAGAACACAGATTTAAATATATATAAAATAACAATTTGAAAAATAACTTCTGCTAGACTTGGTCAAAACTTCAGATTGCATGAAAATTGTCACCTTTTCTTGTCACTTTTTAAGTGATGCTTGTGACAGCTCTCCTGGACATCCCTTTCCTCCACACAATTCTAATGGTACTTTAAGATTATTAAGAAAATAAAACAAATGCTGGAGCAAGAATTTGGTGTAAGATCAGCCTGTAAGATTTGACATTCCAGACTGCTGTCTGGGTGCAAAAAAAATGTTGTGTAATACCAGCCAGTAACGTGACAGGATGATTCACTGACTGAATGCTAGAAAGATAAGACAAGGCTGAAGCTGGGAGCAAAATTTATTCATGACAGCAGACCCACACCTACTCAGGTGAAAAGAGGAATTAGATCATCAGATTCACCTCTGGAGCCAGTGGATGTACGTGTAGCTCTTACAATTCAGAAATTTTTTCAGCATTGGCGTTAAGGGAACTGAGGTACCTCACGTCACAGCCCAAAGTTGTAGTCCTCACGCAAGGCCTACTTGGTTAGACTCGTGAAGAGGAATGGAAAAGCAATTCCACCTTAGGAGTACTTGTGCACATCTCAGGTTTGGCATACTACCAGAAATACATATAAAATCTATCTAAAATACTAAGGATCTTGCCTTTGTCAGGATGAGTAAGACGACTGCCAAGAAAGCTCATGTGGTTCTAAAAGGCTGAAAAACTAACAGACAAAACCCAAATCCCCAAACGTCCTCATGCGCTACTGGTAAAATGGAAACATCCGTTACATTCCTGTAATATCTTAATACTTTATACCCAATGAGATTCAAGTTAATCCTTAATCTAGCAATCCATATACCTATACTTTGGATTAATGTTTTTTCATTTCTCCCAGGTCTCTATCCCCAGTTTGTAGACTTCATGGAGGACACTGTGTTGCATACTGCTTAATGCAAATAAGTCACACCTTTTAAAATGGAATAACATTTGGTACTAATAGCAACACTACAGAATTTATTTGATATACTTGTATATTTACATATACTTTAATGCTTTCCATATAATGAAGCTGTCTAATAACTATTCCTAAAGAAAACCAGAAGACTGAAATTACAACAGCAGAGGCCCTTTCTCGTATGTGCTGTTCCCTCTTTTCTCTTTGTTTTCCAAATATGGTTTCTTTCAACTATGAAGTTGTTAAAACCACAGGGGTGATAGTAAAATTCAGTTACATGCAGTCAAGCATTATGATGAATTTAAGCGTAAATAGTTAGTATTTGTAAATGTTATGAGCTACTAAAGACAAAATTTTAGTTAGCAATGTATTTAAGTACTTGATACATTTCCTTTTAACATGAATATTTCTGCCAGCCTTAGCCACTGTGTCTTGTTGCAGCATTCATGATTCAGGGGAGACACTATCCTCCCACATGTAAAATTGTGTAGTGCTGCAAGCATTCCCCTATTCTCATTGTATGGGTATTTTGTAGGCTCTATCTATTTTTGTAGAAAAAGGTACAAAGGTGACCACAGCCATCAGAAGGGTGATAATCTGAATTCACCAACACCTGTCTCACTTGCTGATCTAATTGTCAGTCATGATATTAGTTTGCGCAGTAGTGTATTATTACTTTGTCTTTCACTAAATCTTCAGTTAAGAAACCCTGAGATTCTACAGGGAAATAATAAATTACTTTTTCTCCTCTGAATTTAGCAGGCAGAACTATTTCATCTACTGTAATTTTCCCCGTGTTCTCCCAGAGACCATGTAATTTCAGAGTTCAGTGTTTAATTGCGCAATTCCCACACTCTCAGCCCGAGATGCCCTTCATCCAGCCTCCAGGAGTAAGGAAGTTAAATATTTTCAATAATCTCTATAACCACTGACTTAATTCTCTGAATTAAATCCTCTCTTTGAAAGATGCAACAGGGGAACCTGTTTCAGTGAGCCACTTCTAAACACTGGGCAATGACTCTAGATGATCTTTAAGGTCCTTTCCAACCCCAACCATTCCATGACTCTATGATTCTGTGACTCTATCAAACACGTCACCTGCTTTCAGTTCTTAGCTCTGCCAAGACAGCACAATGAAGGCCCATCCAGGCAGGATATAACATATTTGCACTGTATTTCCTTCTCTGGCACAGGGAATTCCGGAAGACCAGACTCTTCTGATCATGCAGCAGATGCCATAGCTGCCACAGTGGTCGAACTCTGTACATTAAAGTTATATCGGTGTGGGAGAAAAAGACAGATTTGTTGAGATACTTACTGATGTAAAAGCTGAGTGTTTTTGCTGATTGACTTCCACGAACTTCACAAGAGCCAGAGGAGCTAAATGTTGTCACAGACAACTTATATTTTCCTGGTTCTTTCAGTTCAGCAACAAATTTGTGAGTGTCCTCACTTACTGTCAAAAATTCCGTGGAGTTCTCTAAATCGGGGGGAAAAAAGTGTGGATTAATTGAAATTTGAAAGGCTCCAGCCACTAAGAAAATGATTTATATCAGAAATGCTAATACTTTTTCTGCTGAGGGATTAAAAGATATCCAAAAGGACTGGATTTATGTAGGTAGTTTTACTTCTTGCCATCAGCACAAGAGTAATTAATGACTAGGGTTGCAGTATAGGTATAGAGAAACGATAAACCCAGGATAAATTTTCATTCAGTAACAGGGATGATAAAATAGGGCTGCCATGACTGTACAAGTGAAAAAAAGCATGGCACGGACGAAAAGGAGCTTCCAATTTTCTACCTATTGCTTTCTTATTCTGCAAAAAACGTATCTGCCCTCAGTGTGGGAAGGCTTATGAAAACTGCTTGTCAGGAAATAAAATTCATTTGGAGAAAATAGATTCTAAACCAGAAAATGTTTAAGCAACATGGCTATTTTATTGCAGCTTCATCACTTGAAAAGTCTCCCCATTCTCCACCTCAGCCTCCTTGTGGCCTAAGGAATATGATCAGTAGCTGTCCTCTGAGACAACTGTTGAACTGAATGAAGACCATCTTTTCTTGTATGCCCCTTCCAGCTGAGGTCCCCCTAAGAACCTTTCTCAGTGGATAACAAAGTTACATGATAATGTAACTTCTTCATCTCAAACCTCTATCAGCTTGTTTCTCCTTTCTCTGATACCAGAATGGATTTACAATAACTGCAGTGCAAACAGTGCGGCAATATGTACAACAGTATAAAACTTGTTTAACAAAAGAGAATTGCAAACTGTGATTTACCCCTTCTCCCTTACTTTTATGAAGCCCAGCCAGAATTTGATGCTATTCAATGCAAGAAACTTCTCAAGAAACACAGGAGATCTAACAAAGCCCGCTGAAGCAGAGTACTAGGTAATTAATAATTTGTAGAGGAGACAACCCACCAGTGGAATTACAGAAAAGGGGTATGAAAAGGGTATATGGCTCTGTTTTACCTTCCCTTTCAATATTGATATGAAAACCATCAAATGCAGTAGGAGGCTTTGGTGGTAACCAGGTCAGCACCATTTGTACGGGAAGGAAGGAGGGGGGCTCTGGCTTGAGTTTTCCAGATGTGTTGACCTCATTGGCCTCGTAATCACTGGAAACTGCATTGACAAACTCCTCTTCACCCTCTGATGACTCAGCTTCGTTAGGCCACCAGTACGGCTGTGACGTGGTTTCGTACTCGGTGCTGTTATAGCGGTAGTCTGGCCAGGCTGCAGATGTGTTCGCTACTGGAATGTCAGGTGAGTTGTCAGAAAAATGGCTAAGTTTTTCTTTCCTTATGATTTCTTGTGGTCCCATGAAGGATTCTTCTGCAAAATTCCCACTGTGCTCTTCCCAGTTGTTTCTGTTGATTGGTACAATCTGAACGGAAATGTTTCGAGGTGGGTAAGGAACTAGAAGAGAAGCAAGGGTTAGTCTTCTAATAGGTATGTTCTGTGCGTATTTACAATGTGTTAATTCACCAGAGAAATACTGTTTGCAGAAAAACAATGCATCTATGGATATTTCAAAATAAATTATTCTTATTAAGATTCTCCTTTCTCTTACACATATAGTTATAGCAGAAGTGATTCTAGTAGGATCAAGATGAGTGTAAATTCACAGAAGAATCACGACTCAAGAATACCAGGAAGAAAAGCAGATGTGAAGTCACAGTAAATCAGACTTCAGTGCTATTATAGCAGCAAGGCTACTTGAGTGTGAATTTGTAAGAGTGGATCTTCATTTATTTTATTGTGTCTTCCAGAAAGATCTTGATCATCGAAAAAAGCACTTTTGTAGAAATGAATTGAAAAACATATGCAAAACTAATATATGCCATAACTCATATTTAAAAAGTATGACCTTCATGTTGCTGTAGGGCTTTTCATGTGCTTTTAGCAGCCACCTTTTCACAAGCATTAAACATCAGTTTAAATTTAATATTTGTGAAAGCTTGATCTTAAGATTTGGTTCTCTAGAAGACAAAATTCTGGCACGCAAAGAAGTTACTTCAACTTGTGCCAGGAGGTGAACACACAGCATTTTGTCTGCCTCACTGTAATTGCTTGTCTGTCTGCCCTTACACACAATAAGTGTGAGCGGCCTCTGCAAACAATTTTGATTGGCACCTTTTAAGCTGGCACCTTACAACACACTAATCTGTTCAACTCCCCTGTCCCAGCCACGGCCACTAATACAAAACCAGTCGCTACAATCTCGTTGCAGTTTGTGTGAAGAATGAGGGATGGGAGGGCATCAGGAAAGAAAAATGTGATGCTGTTGGTCTCATTCTTAGGTTCAATATCTTGATAACTATATTTAGGATCCCTAGGACAGAACTCAGCTGGCATCAGTTGGCTTTGCTCTGTTCAAGGCAATGGACCAACATCAGTGTATTCATCTGAAGATTTGGCCTTTTGATTTTACCACTGGTTCATTTCACTTTGGACCCTGGAAGATGTCTGCAGTCCAACAGATTAAGAGGCAAGTTTTGGGCACCATCCCAGGGCCAAATTAAATTAGTTCTGGACCCTGAACAAATGCAATTTTCAGCCTTTGCAACTGCTGTCTTGGAAATTAAAAGTTCATGCTTCAGGGCACAAACTGGCCGCCAAGTAGGACGACTATGACATTCTTCTTCTCCATGATAGAAGACTGCACGATGAGGAAGGCCTTCACCAACAGTTTAGCCATGATTCAGTGCGCAAGGAGACAGACCAATATAGATAAATCAACAGTATGATCAGTGCAGCTATTCTGGTGGCTTAAAAATTAATTCCCAGCACATGGTCTAGGATATCTCAAAAGAAGCAGAATTTCTTTTCTAAAAAGCAAGCTTTGCAACAGAAATGCTCATGCAAATTTCCCTTTGCACTATATTGTACACATAACCCTCTGTACTAGCCGCAGCATCCTCCTCCCATGCTCCTGGCCAGGAGCAGCTCCTGGGACTGCTCCCACACACAGCCTCCTCTCTGTGGGATCAGTCCCCTCCCCATGGCAGGAAGGAAAGCAGACAGACAGACTGGGAGCAAACGGGACATAATCATTTTCTTCACCTGTTCTGTGCTGTTTGGGCTCATGCTGGACCCCGCTGTATTCCACTAGCGTGCTTTTGTTGAAGGTTGCTTCTGATACCAACTGAAATGTGATGTTACTGTAGCATATACCTGGCAGCCAGTGATTGAAAACTGTTTTACCTTTAAAGAAATCTGCAGAAGGTTAAAAAAAAAAAAAAAAAAGAAAGGAAAAAAACCAGGAAAATACATCAAATGTTCACTTTCTGATAATGTAACTGCACATGCTGAACTGGCAGTGTTTCAGATGTTTAAACACTGCTCAGCCTGGTCTGAGACATGAAATTCTAATAATTCAGCTTGCCAACATTTTTCCTGGCTGTCAAAGCCACTTTGCTATGAAAAAAAAGCCCAGCACAAGAAACATGAACTACTTTTTACAGGAAAGGGAACTGAATCTGGCAACCTGTTCCACATGACGCCGAGTATCTCAAAGAGCATCTGACAGTTTCTGCAGACCTTTAACTGCTGCACGCAAAAGCCTCCTTGGTCGTTTGCTGACTGAGGCATAATGTTTGGGGTAGATGCTCAAAGGGCCATCCCCCATGCAACTGAGCGCAAGCCGTGGAACTGAGAGCTGAACTCACGTCCAACATCAGTACACGTGTGGGCTGAAGAGAAGTTGCTTTGGGCTATTTGGCTAAGGGAAGGAGTGTGCAAGTTGATTAGTGAATCTCTTAATTCAGGTTGACTTTTTTATTAATCAGCAGCTGCAGCATTACAGCCCTTGGAACCATGTATTAGCTGCAGAAGGCAAAAATTACTGATGGTATCGCTTTTGTTCGCTGGAAAGAGGTCACCTATATTTTGCGCTGAGATCCAGCATCTCCCTTCCTAACTTCTGGCACTTCACAGCATGGAAAATGTGATTTCTAGCCCCACTCTGTATTGAAGCAAGGAGACTCCAACATTTTCTGACCTCCTTCTGGAGGTGTGTATCTCCCTCTGCTGACCTTACAGGGAGCTTACAGTGACCAGACTTCTACACTGGGAGCCTTAGTTCAGTGCCTAAAATTCAATCCAGCACTTACTGGATTGCTCAAAAGCATTTTACGGCCACTATGCAATGTTAAACCATTGGGGTTTCAGGGCCTGCAGGGTATGCAGGTGCCTTTCTCACCTCTTAGGATGCTTTCCATAGGACAGTTCCATTTACGTCTTTGAGATAAATACTATTCTTAAGCTATATTGCAGGGCAAAAGGGAGTTCAGTTTTAAACAAATCAAANGGTATGCAGGTGCCTTTCTCACCTCTTAGGATGCTTTCCATAGAACAGTTCCATTTACGTCTTTGAGATAAATACTATCCTTAAGCTATATTGCAGGGCAAAAGGGAGTTCAGTTTTAAACAAATCAAAAAGAAAGCAGAATTTGCTCTTGTTAGACTTTAGATGGCTACATTGGTTGTTTAAATTGTTTAGACTGACTGTCTAGATTGTCAGATTGATTGCCTTTGATTAGATTATTTTAAGAAAAATAAAATTTATAATAGGCAGCAGGGTTTATTCTCTCAGGGACAATACTGAAAGCCACAGTAATACACAGAACTACGCAGCATAGCACTACTATCACTGTGTTGCTGTATGGTGATACAGAACTTCCAGGTTTAAATCCTGCACCAGGAATCAGGTATATTNGGGGCATCCCAGAGCTTTCTTATCAACTGTTCACCAAAGAGGAAACCTTTGCCAGAGGGAAGGGACTGGGAACTTTTTTAATGCTTTCAGCTGGTGCAGTATTTCATCCAGGGATCTCAACAAGCATATCTAGAAAGCAAAAAATGTATCTCTGTCCTTCCTACTGAGTTTTGGGTTTCTTTCCTTTTTCCTTTTGTTTTGGATTGTACATTAGCAGGGAAGATAAAAAAAATGGTGGAAAGTTTGTGGGATTTTAGTGTACATGTTTATTTGGAAGCACCAGAAATTGGGGATCCCTTCCCAGACTGATTTCAGAACTGATTAAAAACACACCCAGACCACCCAGTCTTCCTCTAAAATTCAAAAGAAATGAAGCATCACTAGAACTAGGATGGGAAGCAGGTTTAAATCCAAGGCAAACCACTAGCTCAGTTCAAAGACCCATCCCTTACTTCATGACATAAAAGTTACTACATAAACAGACACATTGCCAGAAATATAAATCATTACAACCAATACATGCCAAAGCCACACCTAAGACCACTATTTAAAATGCTTCCAGCAGAGTTAGCATTAAGTTTTAGTGGAATAGTTTCCTCCTACCTTTGTACAGCATTGTTCGGTAGTCTTTTCCTTCCCAATAGCTTATATTTACCCTGGTAAAAACATTGTACTTCTCTGGGTACTGAATTTCAAACAACACTCCTGTTTCTGGAGATGGTTTGTAATCATAGATAGAAACGCTGCTCACAGGAAGGGGTTCTAAAGGATGTACAAATAAAAGCAAAAAAAGGAAGAAAGGAACACATTAATAGGCAAACTGAGTTCTTGACACATATATAACACCAAAGAAACAAATGGTTTTGCTAGGTATGGCACAGGCACTCTTAAATCTACCAGGTGATATCTGGGGCTTCACAGAGGTCTGGGACAAGAAAAAAAAAATAAAAATCTATATTTGCCATAAAAAATAAGGTTGAAATAGCAGTTACAACTTAAGAACTCACAGCCATCACCCCAGAAAGATTTTCATCTGTAATGCTTGCCAATCATGTAAAAGCACCCAGACAAACACAACAAAACACTTGCAGTTGCTTATAACTTCGGCATAAATCTAAACTTTTAAGATTAACTGAGGACCTTATCAGTGTAATGGCTAAAGGAAGCTACCTGAATGAAGATTTTCTATTTTGATAGGTATTCACTTCTTTGTTTCATGGGTAATTACACAGTTCCCATTCCTATCACATCTGAGAGGGCCACCATCTTCAACATATTCATCCACACCAAACTTCTACAAAATATAGCAGTACCATTACCAATATTTTACACCATTACCAATATTTTACAGATGAAGAACTGAGGTATGGAGAAGTAAAGTGGTTTACTGGAGGGCACAGAGGAAGCCTGAGCACAGAAAGGAAGTAAGTGCAAAACTGCTGATCTGAAGTGCTCTGAACTCTGAGCCACGTAGGCTATAAAAAGTAAGAAAAATAGTCTGTGATGTGGCATCTAGACCAAAGTAGTTCCGTTGACTAAGGAAAGCTGTGTCAATTCACTGTAGCTGGAGTCTGGATTGTTTCTAATAAGAGAGTCATAGGTCTTCTTCAGTCTCCTTTATGCACCAAAAAAAACCCAAACCAAACCAAAAAAATTTAGCCTTTTTGGGATGCTCTTCTCAGCAAGAATAAAAATGATAGCAACCCAACTATACATTGGTTAAGAGGGCCAAGCAGATGTTTAAAACAAGGTTATAGTGTTAGCTGAAATTTGTCATACTAACATTTTTAATAGAGGTAGTTAATGAACTACACCCTCAGTAATTATGCCTACATCCTTGTAAGTTTTATCATGTTGATTTAGTTCTTGCACACTTTAGGAAAGAGATTGAAAAATTCAGGCTGTTCATTAGCATGGCCTTAGAGGACACATTTGAGTTCAAAGTTCTGCTGCGGCAGACCCTGGAGAAAAACTAATAAAATATTTTTCCTCAAAGAGCATGGAGTCACAACAAGAAAGAGAAAAGAGTATATGAAAGGGAAGAGCAGTATCAGTTTCAAAAGTGGAATTATCCCACGGAAGGTGGAATAGGTTAATCAAAGATGGAGAAGCAAGACTAGTGGAAGGGAAAATTAACTCCCAATTAGTAGCACAGTATGTTCATCACAGTACTAAGTGTCCAGATGTGAGAAGAAGAAACAACTACGAACAACAGGCAGAGATGCAAACAGAATCTCTCCCCGAGTCTTAAGAAGTCATGCTGTCATTTTTAACTTTTTCAAAGCACGGGAATGCAATGTTGTGCGATTATTAAACTATTTCTCATGGCAAAGACGCTTCATTAGCTTCAGGTAAATATCAGTATATTTGTATGTTAACCACTTATAAAGAGAAACTCCCAATCTCACAGTTACCAACAGGCACTTCAGTGATGTGATCTGTGAAAATTTTGCTGACAATTCGTAATAGCCTAGAAATAAATAGGAGTAAAGCAGATCATGGGAAACAAAGCCTTATCCTCTTCATTCTGCTGAGGCTTTTCCAATCGCTTATTCTGAAATAAATAGTTGATCTGACTATCCACATGACCAGAGGGTTCATATCACAGCTCACGTAGCACACGATAGTAGTTTAAATGACAACAACAATCTCTAAATAGCACAACTCTTCCCATGCAGTCATCTTTCACGTTAGTGGGTGTGCCCTGGGCTTTCTTCTGCTACCTCATTCACATTTGAGGTCTCCTTACTTCTGAAAGAATTACTGAAACTTTCTTATGTCAAGTGATTAAATTACTCCATTTATTCCTTCCTACAACAAATCATATAAAGGATGGAAGTTATATTCATTTTTAATCCAAATGATTTTTCCTCCTGATGCTTTGATTTAATTAACCAATAATTGAATTAAGCGGTAATCACCACAGACTCTCTTTCTTGTTGTTATCTTCCGCTTACTATCCTCTCCTTGCTCGTGGCTGATGTTAGCAGAGTAGCACGAGTGATATAATGCAATTTAAAGATTCTTCCATTATCTTACTTCCTTCGGCACCAAATCTTCACATCAAAAGCTATTTGCACACTGTGAAATTAAAAGGACACTCAGCAGACAAAAATCATGTTCTGTTTTTCACTTACTAACTGCTCCTGGGGTTATTAAACCCAAAAAATATGTAAAATGTCACTCTTCACTATCTATATTTATAATTCAGAGCATAAACAGTCTGGTCTTTTTAATTTTACAGATTTAAGTATTTAGGATCCAGCTTTTTACAGATTACAGTGGTTCTCAAGAAAACAGCCTAAATAAAGTGTAATATAATACTTCAGAAAATTTCTACATTGATGTCTGAAGTCATATTACAGAAGGGACTTGGAGGATTTCACTGTCCCTCTAACAGCATGCTTAAGGCACTTCTTCATGTACAATCTCTTTATTTTTAGCACAAACCACGACACAGATTATATTAAACACACATAGACAAGCTTGCAGGATCAAAATCTAAATTTGTCTTTTTTTCTTGGCATCTCAGAATTTACTGCTCCTATACCAACTGCTTTCCCATTATATCTGTTTATGAGAAACTTAACTTCTGTATTTCTCCTGGACTCTGGCAGCATTTTGTATTTAGCACATAGCTTGCGCTATACAAACATCAAGATAGCACAACAAATGATGTTAACCTCTTCCTCAAATGCCCTGGAAAATTCTGGATGCTAAATCCTCCATTAATGCATTCAGTGTGTGCCAGACACATTAATGTTTGCCATTAAGGAAGAAAAAAAAAAAGTGCATTGAAAATAAGTACTATATTCCAGTCAAAATCCATTTGGTTTTAATATCTGGAGATTGGGTCACTCTATAGATTCAATTAGTGACTGATTACTGTGGTAGCTTAGATGTAGTATTACATGTGGGTGGTTGAAATGGGACTGAGATCAACTCTCTTGCTTCTCACACTGAAACCCAAATTAATCATGATTTACCTTCATATTGTGACTCTATAAAAAAGAAGCCCCATTAGCGGAGTGACCTAACTCCCATGGGTAATCCCCTTTATTCACAAGAAGAAGCTGTGAACTACATAACTTTCCCCCAGCATGACACTGGGGAGACACTAGATTTCCATATCTATATAGTAACTGGGAGTAAGTCATAACTTGGGTAAAGCTTCCATTACGCTATAAACCTTAGGAATCATTTTATCTCTTGCTAAAATTCAATCATTTTTGAGATTAAGCAGCTGCTGTTTAATACTTCAGGAACATAATATTCAACTTTATGATACATGATAGAGGATACCAAGCGCAATTGCTTACGAAAGGGGAATCTAAGTGAAAGTAGTATCTGAGCAATGACGGTGTATACTGTGATTTCTAGATGCCCACATAACATGACTAATAAAAAGACAATACAAACTGAAAAATAATGCTGTCACAGGAACAAAGGTGTATCTGTTGTTCTGGAGAAGTTTTGGGCCAATACTTTAAATCAGCCTTCCAATGGAAATTATGGCAGGAAAAAATACTCATACGCTCACAGCTCTTTTTGTTTCTTTGATTCTGATGGAGGGTTTTTTTCACCTTAAAAAGGGGATAACATGATTTGTTTGCTGGGGAAAGCTGAGCACTAATGGACCTAGATGTTCTTCTGAGTTACGTTTCAAAATTAGGGGTGCCACAGATAACCAGCCTTTTTAAAGAGGTGCCATGTCATCCTTCAACAAAGAAAAGCACAAAGGACTTAAGTTTTACATTTCATTGGAAAAAAAAAAACCAACTCTGAAGCTCCTACTTCAACAGCTCTGATCCATTAATGAACCAGAGGAAAGGATTCGACCTGCTGAATCACTTCCTGCGGCATCTGGCACAATGACAACCAAGCAATAACTAGGTCTAATGCCAATTACTTTCTGAGAGCTGAAGAGATCAGAGTCCCAGGCAGCAGGCCCGCTGGTCTCTTGAGGAGAATATTTTTTGTAGAAGACACAGAGGCAGAACTCTCCCTAAAGGGAATATATTTTACAGTGATTTATGTAAGGAATCATCGGCTTTTGAAACAATGAGACATTTAGCACTCAAAACTCCTAATCACAAGCTAAAATAAGTCAGGCAAAGCTGTTCTTAATTACCCTCAGAGATCCTGAGATCCTGATTTCTCCAATTCCCAGCAGAGATACATTTTTCCTGCAGCACACAATAGCTTTGCAATGTACTGTTCTCCCCATTCCTTCAAATGTACAAACTTTTTTTCCTTCTCAACAAAAATTGACAGTGAATTTAAAAAAAAAACCAAAAGGCTCTATGGGTATGAGCCACCCTGGGAAGAATAAAACAAGGCTTCAAGCCGGGAAAATGGAGCACGAGTGAGAATTTCAGTCACTGATTTTACATCTGTGCTCTTTATTTCTCTCATAGACAACGTTAAAACCAATTAGTATTAAGGTGGAACTTTCCTTCAAATAATGCAAAGCACTAAATTAAGTATGTAAATTCTGGAGTTACTTCACTCCCGTTGAAAAGCCAAAATGCCAAGAGCAGAAGAAAGCAGGCTTGAAATAATGGTGTTAAGTACCAGAACTACTTCTAACTTTGCCCAGACTGAAAACTGGAAGGAAGGTCATTTTGATAGGCACAACACAATTGCCCACACAGGAATCTGGCCAGGATGGCGAGACTCACACACCTGTTCTTGTGAAAACCATCACAGCGATCTTTAATAATAAGTGGTCAGGGTTTCAGTTTTCCTCCTTCAGCAAACTTCTGAGCCCAATTCGCTGAACACAGCTTTGCTACAGAATCAGAAGAAAAGTGCTATTTTGTGCTCAAATTCTATTTTACGAGTTTCCTATCTAAGAGTTGAACGCACCCTGTTCATCTTGTCCTTCTAACGTCCCAGCTCAGGAAGCAATGCAAGGATGTGGGCTGCGCTCAAGCTGACAAAACCCTTGGGCTCTGAGAAGAGATATTGCAACAAATAGCTCATACTTTGCATTACAACAATCTGGACTACAGAACCTAAACAAGGAAACTCTATAGTTTGTGGTGTTTTGATTAACATGAGAAAGCCCTGAAATGATTCCAATCAGAGAGAAGCAGAAAATAAACTGTTCAGTCTTGTAGAGAAGGCCCAGATTAACAACAGAAGTCTCAAATAGTAGTATACATATATGCATATATGTATATTTATATAATGTTAAGATATATTTTTATATGTACACATTTATGCACACATACATTTGTACGTATTTATATTTACACATATATAATTAGATACGCATATGTCCAATGTATAAGATATATATTTTGTTAGCTTTTAAATCATCTTTATCTTGAGGAATCTTTTTTTTTTTCTGGACAGAAATCTTTGAGAGGTAAAACAAAATCTTCTCTGATTTAAGTGGGATGAAGTTCCAACCTGTGAAGGGACATACCTTTTTATTGCCAATACGCTGAGAAGCAGCACATCACTGAGGGATGTGAACAGGAAAAAGGAAATGTCATCAAGATATACCACCGGAAAGCTGAGGTCTTTCACAACTCTCACTGAATTTCTAAGTAGGCAACCTCTTTGAAGGACCTTGCTCTCGTTCTGACATGCACAATTTGGATACACGCTGCTCTGTGTGAAACTCAGATCTCCAGCATATGGCCAAGCTGAAAGACTACATCTCCCTGCACTGACTCCTTTGCAGACATCAGGAGATCCCAGAAAACTATTGTGAAATATTGAAGTACAGCCTTGGGAATAACCACATTGGCATCACTGGCTATCCTGCTTGATTTATCTTGTGGCAGCCTAATGAATGGGGCCAATCTGCAACTGGTAAAGCTCTCCTGATACCAATGAAATTAGAGCAGGAATTAATTTGGTCCTGGAAGCTAGTTGCAATGTGTCATTTTTTCACGTGCAAGATATAGATGGAATAAATTAAATAGTTATATGTCTTTGTATGGTTAAAATAAACTAAGGATGTTAAACAGGCAGAAAGAGCATATGGCATGAAGAAAAATACGAATCCCTCCTAATTATTGTCTGCCAAAAAAATCAAGTTAATTAATAGTCAGAAAATTATGTAAAACAGGCAGCGAACAATACCAGTAAAAGCAAAAAATAAAATAACAAAATGAAAACCAATTATCACCTAATGCAGTTTTGCAGGAGAAGCCAATGGTCACTACATCAGTTTTACAGTCTCTTCCCAAAAGCACGGCGCTGAAATACACCTTAAAAAGCCCAGCCTGCTATGCTGTCTTTTCATTCCAAATTTACTTTCATTCCTGTAGCCTTGTGCTCAGAAAGAGCCTCGTGCTCAAAAAGATGAGCTACGTTAGTAGCTGAGGCTGCTACATGAGAGCTAGCACTCACCAGTCTGCCTACCAGAAAATACTAGGAGAGAGCCTGGGCTGCCCAGCGAAGCTCACAATTGACAGCACGCTTTCAGCGTTCGGCACAGCATCCTTCAACGCTGCCTGCAAAAATGCCCTTTCTTTTCCACGAACCAGGCTGACCTTCTGTTGAGACAAAACCAGTGAAATTCGCCGTTCCCTTCTTGTTACACGAGTTCCTCAAGCAGCGCTGGCCGACTGCCAGAATCGCTGGTCCTTCCAAGGTCTGGGAGAGCAGCAGAGGCCACAGCGGGAAACCCTGAGATGCTGCCAGCGCACCCGCATAAGACAGGTGGCGAAAAGGGGTGGGCTCCTTTCTGTTGGAAAGGACACCGTCAAGCCTTGGAGGAGCGAGAGCGACGTGAGCTATGCCCCTTGGAGCCATCAGCCTCATGCTCTTTCGGGACCACCTTGTGGAAATCCCCTGAGCCAGAAATGGGAAGTCTGGGGCTGCCTTTGATGGGCTGAGCGACAATGAATCCCTCCTTCCTCAGAGATCCCCTGCACCGGAATGTGTGGTCCATCTGCCACTTGGATCACACCTTCCCCTGCTACCAGTGACCCTCGTGGGCTCTGGAAATCAAACAGCAATGGGCCCTGCTGCATGACTGCAAGTGCAGCATTCAAAATCCAACGGAAATGCATGGTGAGGCTTTTTTTTTTTTTTTTTCNTTTTTTTTTTTTTCCATTGTATATGGCACCTGATGCTCCCATTATTTTCTTTTAAGAAACCAAACAAACCATAAAATAGGAAATTGGATTAGAATTATTACTTGGTCTGCAAGGTTAAAGCAGTCTAAGAAAAGGAAATTCAGGCTGCCTATGAAGCCTTAAATTGTTCGCTACACATAGATGTTCTTGCACATATGCCTTATAAAAGACTTGCATTACCCAACCCCATGATATTCTTCCCATGGAACTCCTTCATGGTTGTCCTCATCAGGGCACAACTTGAGCACACAAGGGAAGGCTGAAGATGACGCAGATCTGGTTACTCCTAAGTTTCAAGCACCTCCGTAACATATGAGGCTACTGCCATATGCTTTGAATATTATTACAGTGGATGGCATTCCTCATTGACAGAATAATATAAGTATACAAAATCATAACCAATCCTCATCTGCAAGCCAACTAAAACTGTCCATAGATTTTAATGTGCCATTTAGCCAAAAATAAAGAAAAAATGTGGAAATTGTTTTTGCCCCATCCAAATAATTTTTTTTGTCTGTCTTTTTGTGAATCTGTCTTCCAGATGAAGAAATCATTTTATATTCCACAAATTGTTTTCAGGTTGGCACATGGAAACAGTTCTGGAGCAACAGCAGAGCCAGAAATAGAGCAGGAATCACACAGAAATCTGTGGTGCTTCACATAATGACAGAGCAAACAAAATCACACCTCTCTCCCAGGACCAAAGCATCTGCAGGTAGTAAGAGAGAGACTACTACAAATGTGACAACAAATACCTTCAGCTGTACTAGAAGAAACACATGGTGGCTACTCTCTGCTTTCCAGGTTTAGTACTGCTTCAATATATTAGCAATCAAAGAACGTTGTTATCATATTTAAAACAGAATATACCTCACCAGGTAACAGGAGTCCTTACACTGAAACGTCAGTCAACACTTTTTATGCCTTTTAGTAGATTTTTGGAACTCCTGGTTCAAAGAGTTTAGGATGAACATCTAGACAGGAGGTTCATCCATCATTTATTTCAATATGTTAAACCCGAGCAGGCAGTGTTCAGGAAGGGTCACCCGGGGGGAACCCACAGCTGTCCCTTTCTTCTTGCCCAGACCTTGTGAATTTTCACTCACAAGCATTCTCAACACATATTCCCTACTGTTCTCACACAGGGATTCGTCCTACACACAAGGAGGACCTACTGAAAACAGAAAACCCACCCCAACCTTCTCCACAAGAAGGGCTTCTAAGGAAAAAAACACACACACAAAGAGAAGAAACAGAAGAAAAAAACGAATAAGGTGTTACTTACTGGTTAACACAGTGATTGATCTTGCTGACTTGGAAACCATATTTGAGTTCACTACCAACAGAGTTACTATGTAATATAGGCCATGATATTTGGCATTAAAAACCACAGGGGCAGGTAAAGTGCTATTGAATTCTTCAAACTGGAAAAAGTAGTTCTTGGATTCTCCAGCTATCTTCACAACATATACAGAGGATGAGCTCACCACATCAGATGCTTCCAGGGAGACAACGATACAATTGTCTTCTCGGACAGTAACCTGGAAAGGTTCTGCATTCTACAAGACAAGAATAAAAACTTTGCTGAAGTAAAATCTATTATTTCACTTTTACCCCTTTCCCTTGGTATTCACAGCATACTCATGTTATATTTCTGATAAAGTTGCATTTCGTATTCTGCAAGACAGTTAACATCAAACCCTAGCAATTTTTTCAGAATACAATTCACAGTCGGCCAAAGTCCACAGGCATCTGATTATCAGGCCAGTCTCTCTGCAGCAGAGGCTGGTTCCTGCTGGGTGCTTTCTGATGCTCTGGCTACTCCATCCCTTCCATCCCAAGGAACAAAGCCGCTGCCTTTCTTTCCTGACAGAAGGTGGAGTACAGCAGAAGAAGGATGAGATTAAAAAGGGTATCGGGGCAAGAGGATTTCCAATAAAGCCACAAAGTATAAGTCATTTAAATCCCTCCAAAAAAGAGATGATTAAATCAAAACTCTTTTATCTTGCAGAAACAGGATCACATATTCTTCAATGCAATATATTCTGAAAGCCTGCAACTGAAGAATGATTTTTGGCACCGACTAAGCTTTTCCAAATGCGCCCATTCCAGCAAGTACCAGGTGATAAGCAGCTCTCAGCACTATGTCCATGGCTTTAGTTGGCACTTTTCATTTCCTAAGCTACACCATTTCATTTTCAATATTTCTTTTACTAGTAGTAGAGAGAAAGGAGCAATTTAACCTTGTTTTCATATATCATGAGCATGTTAAGTCATTGCCAGCTGAAAACACTTTCCTTTTTTATTAATTGCAAACCAGCTGTCAGCAAGAAGCACTTGTTCTCTACAGGAATTTCAAAACAGATTCATGGTAATTAATGAGAAAGGAAAGTTCAAGCTTTAATCAAGAGTTGCCTTTTTGTTTATTAGGCCATGCTGCTGCTTAGAAATTCTTTACCCCCAGTGAAAACTGTAATTTCTGATATTTTCAATTCCCAACTCCATGGTATCTTTTTCTCCTTCCTACTTCACAGGCTGAGAGCTCTGTTTGGAGGGCAGGGTTGGCAACCATGGCTAGTTCTCAACTTATGCATTCAGTCAAGTTGTTCCTGTACCAAAGAGCTAGACACCTCCTTCAGAGAGTAATTATAGCAGCTTGGCTACCTCCTGTCTTCTTGTAGTTTTGTTTAGTGGGGATCCTTCCATGAGAATAATCTTTTTTGGATCTATGCTGCAGGAGCCAAGCTCCCTATTTGGAATTCACACATATGATGTTGCCAACTCCTGGTATTCAAAAACACCAAAAAAAACCCCCAAGAACAAAGAATTGTAAGATTTTAAATAACAGTAGTTTGCCTTTACATATATTTATGCTTTTATCACTGGGATTTGAGATTTCGCAGTGTACCTAAGGTCATATCACCCTATAGGCAAAAATATAGGCTTGAGGAGAAAGGCCCTAAGCAAACCCACTCATCTGACCCAACATGAGAACAGGGTAACAAGTGTATAATAGGTCCAGCCCAGATAGGATAACCAGTCTAGACAGCTTCAAGCCTGAGATTAAAAAACAGAGGCAATGCAACTTCAGCTGCTGATTTGAGGTTGGCTTTGATTAGCCTTTTAAAAAATGACTTTTAAGTTGCTAAAATGATACAAGCCAATGTTATCAATGGATGCATACTTTGGTGTGGAATTCTGGGTAATTTTTCACAGATGGCAGAGCAATTGCTCCAAAAGGTTTACAATGTAAGACCACAGTTATGCAAAAGCTTCCATGTGTTTTCCTTAGCCTCAGCTGCATTCAACAGGCTTACTCTTGAGTAGATGAAAATACCACATTTCAAGTTGTTTGTATTATGCCTTAAATCCTCATCCAGCATTTGGATCCACACAGATTCAAACCTTTAACTGTTTAGATCTGGTCAAAAACAAGCAGAGGTTCTCTTATCCTTCTTCCTCCCCATTCTCCCCGCACTAACGAAATGTGGAATGATTCCTACTTCAGTTTTCCTAATGTCGGAAGACAGGAGAAGGAAGGCATCCATAGACTGGCTTTCCAGAAGCACATATCACAGAAAGAATGGTTGCCTTCCAAGTCCAACCAAGGAAAAACAGACCTGATTTCTACATGTTAAGTTTGAAGTGGGTGTATAATCCCATAGCAGTCAGTGGGTTTTGACCTTCCACAGACTCGTGCTTGAATGCTTCACTAGAGGAAAGAGAACAGTGTTATCTCTCAAATTACTCTAGCCTTCCCTTTGCTGTGCCACTGAATTGCATGGTACTAACTCAGTGTGCCTACCTTGCTACGAAGAGACACAGACAAAAGAGCCCAACAAATTTATACGGGCCAACAAAGGGTTCAAAGCAAGTTCCTTGTGTTTGGTGGTATTATAAATCATTTGTGATGTTAATCAAGTACAGCTGGAAATTAAGTATATAATTGCAGAGTTATAGACATTCCCAGGATATAATTAGATGCTTTCAGAGACTGCTCATATGGGGTGTGATTTTATTCTTTTATTCTTTGATTCTTCCATAGGTATTGTATTAACTATGTTAAACACCGTACTTTCATTTTTCCCCTCGCAATGTTTTCTTGAATTCACAGCAAGTACCGTTTACCGTTCAGCAAATGATCCACTAACCTTCTTCAATAGTTCTCACACAATTAGCATAACATGCCCCTGCTAGCTAAATACATAGAAACCTCTCAGGCATATGCTATTGTTACCTATGACAACACCTAACTGGGGAAAATAACTTTTTCTGAGTCCTCCATCTCCTAAGCCTGTGGGGATCGTGAAATGATATCCTCCCTCCTTTGTGCACCTGTGTCCAGATGCTTTTGAACAACTGCTGCCATGATGCACGGGCATTTTTTGAGTGACTTCTCTTTAGTAGCTGTGCGGCTCATCCATCCCACGCCTGCGCCGACCTGCATAATGCATCTGTCCCTCGAGTGGTACCTATTCTTTTCAGTGATTGTGTGTCCCACTTCCACACACCTGTATGTGCCCAGGCTTTTAAATTGCTGCATGCATGGGACACATGGTTTGTGGGAGGCATCTGTTGTTTATTATCCATTGGCTCCTGAAATAATTTTTATCCTTTCATTTCAGCTCTAAGGTTTGGTTTATAGAATGAAGTGGCAGATAAGGGATGAATAAAAAGGCTTGGCAATTAACATGTCATAAGAGGAGATCACTTATCTCCTTTGGGGTATGGATTTCATTTTGGCAATGTTATAAAAGAACAGACCATTCTGGTCACCCTGTTCACGTCGTGCGAGGTGAGGGTTACCAGCCAGCACTGGGATTGTGATTTTGGGAAGGAGGCTAGGGACAAACCTGAGTATTTTTTCTAAACACCACTGGAAGTGACAAACATGCCCCACTTAACTAGATTGTAAAGCCAGTGTGTCTTAGGACTGACAGCATCAGTATGGTAAATACACATTTCATTACTTCTGGTCAGCTACCTCCAGGATTTAATTTGCTGGTGTCACAGCTTGAGCGGCTGTTTCATGCCTGTGGGGAAATTTGGCAGGGTTTGTGCATTCAGAACCAAATGATTAGCTCCAACTTCCTTCCTAGTTTATTATTACAAGCTCGTGCCACGCTAAAGCACTTAGGAAAAAAAAAAAGAGGGGGGGAAGTAAATCCCACAATGTGATGCCTGTTCACAGTCATTTCCAGTGCAGGGATGAGTCATGCTAGTGGAATTTCCAGCCAATAACCAGGTCCCAATTAAAATAAAAAGGAGGGGGAGGCAAGGAGATATACAACATGTCAAACAAACAATATTCAGAGAGTAATAGGAAAATAAATGGCGTGCAGCAGAGCTCAGAGTTCTCTTTTCAGAAATCCATATCCTCAGTTTATTCCCTTATAACAGTATGAGTTTTTCACACAAGAAAGAGATCAAAGTTGCAAAACAGCTACTAATTTTATGTACTTTAGCTTTGGAATGTCTCACGCGGAAATACATCAGGCCAGGACCCAATTATCAAAAGTGCAAGTAGTTACGTGTTCTGCTGACTTTAGGAAAAGCTGGGGATGCTCTGCAAAATTAATGTACTCATACCTGCATCATGTTATTTAATGCTAGACAAGCGGAACTAAGACCCTGAACAAATCTAACTTCTGCCAGCTCTTACAGAGTCATTCCTGAATATAACAGTTTTCAAAGTGGGCAACTGAAATCCCACAGCAGGAGTAAATTTTGAAGCAATGAGGGTGTCCTTCTTAGGCCAAAAGTACCATTATGATCATCTACTGTATAACGGTGGTCAAAAATAACAGCAATGCAAGTATTACAAGACAATACTGAACACTATATCCAGACCTCCTGGATGAAATACTGGCTGTTTTTGTGCGTGATTCTACTATACTCAGATGTATTTTGTTCCTGTGACCAATAATGCTAATTTCATTCTAAATCACACAATGACTCATTCCTGCCGAGATTCATCTTACTTAATTTTAGGTACTTAATGCAATGACTGAGAGCCAAGATGACCTTTTCAGATAGAGTATCTTTGGATTCATCTGAGATCTGAATTACTTTTGAAAGTGCACTGAACAGCCAAAGGGTCTGTGGTCCTGGCTGGGCAAAATTCCTGCAGTCCTCTGTCACTGAGTACAGTGAGTCCAAGCCTTTAAAACAAAGATAGGGCTGGGATCCAGATTTCAGGATATTGGCCTCTATACCCTTGCAGGTACCCTTGCAGCCGTATCCCCACAGGCAGCACAGAAGAAATTTCATAAAATAAATAGTATTGCAAAGCATGCATAAAAGTCACATCACAGTAGTTCTGCACCAGCTTCCTAATATAAGTTTTTCCTCTGATGGTGACAAATGATACTGAAGAAAAATTACAATAAAATGGTAAACATTCACTTTATTCAGAAACTAGAATCTTATATCCAATAAATCTACTATGCACTTCTTGGAAATATATTGCTTCATTTGAGTCATTGTGCAGGGAACAGAGTAAAAATCTGGCCTATTTAAACTGTTCTAGTCATTTACCATATTTTGTAAAAGTCTCTGCCTCTCTCTCTCTGCAGGCTAGAGACTTCAGAGTTTTGCGATGATCTCAGCTACCTTCCAATCCTTTATAGTTAGAAAAAAGAGGGGTCCCTGAAACTCCCTTCTGTTGTGATGTGAATCACCATCCAGAACAGGCAACAAGCTCCGGTTTCAAACAATTTAGCTGTTTTGAAGTATGAATTAATACTTAAATCTTGCCTTTATATGACCCTTCAGGTTCCGACCTTGCTTCCATCATTCCTTCATCATCTACCTGGCTCAGACCAATACCGTATCTTTCTTATTTTTCCAGCTCCCTGCTCATTCTCTTCACAGAGTACTTTCTGCTAAATGTTGCAACATCAAACTCCACACTGTGTTCTTTATCCAGGCTCTTTACTCTTGTTTCAAAGGCTCTCAATAAAAAAAAACATTTCATATGACTGAAACTGATATGGTTTCACAAAAAGATGCAAGCAGTCTCACAAAAAGCAGTTCTCATAGCCATGACCTGGGAAAGATCCTCTCTGAGTGTAGATAAGGATTGGGTGGAAAATGCCCCACATTGAGGTTTCTTTGGAATCGTTAGCTATCATCCTATAGTTCCAACAAAAAGGGCAAAGTCATCCTTATAGAACTTAGGGAAGAAAGTACATCCTGAGCTTTCCACATGTTCCAGTGAATTCTGGAGCAGGCACAGACCTGAGAGCGTTGACTGCAAGAGGCAAGGATTGTTTGAAATGGTCTGCAAGGGTGTGAACAAAAATGTTACAGATGTGTAACAAAAATGTAAAGACTTGTTAGAAAAATGTAGAGACTTCTTGAAAATAAGGGTATTTATTCCTGGGACTCTTGGTTTTATCTACACTTCTCCGTAGGTTGTGCAGAGAACTTCCCTTAATAAATACCCCTTGGAAGAAATACTCCATGGGAGAAATAAAAACCCTTAGGTTCAAGATTTTCCATGCAAAAAGGAATATTTTAAGAAGTGAAAAGATAGCAAAAGCAGTAGTTCTCAATAATTTATGATGTTTGATTCAGGTTAACACACCATTTCTGGCATTCTGCTCTATGAATAGTGTCCTCAGCACTGTTGCTATTCTCAGTCTTAAAAAGCCAGTAATAACAATCTGCTAGTAATATTTTATAAATGAGCTTCAACATTTCTTTGCTCTGGGAGATGGTTTTAAAGGGACGGGTATTTTTTCCCCTCTCTGCACACGAATACAGAATACGAGGGTGTTTTTTTTAAGCAAATGTCGATGTGGTAGGTACAGTCCATCATGTTTTGCTACCATGCTAAAGTTAATAATCTGGAAGGAAATCTTTCTTGACACTATCAACAGCTATTACAATAGCATTAGGTAAATGCCAGAATGTTAAATACGTGTAAACTAAATGTTTGAACTCAGTAAGGCTAATATCTTTTATGTATCACCTTGCTAGCATATCCAATATTTAATAAATTATTGCTAAATATATACTTCTATCACATCTTTCTAGTGCAAACTGGAGACGGCAAAACCCAAGCACAGTGATTCAGAGACCTTGATGTTGACAAAGTTTAAAACTAGGTTAGAACTTCAGAATTACTGATGTTGACTGCATGTATATACCCCAAATACAACAGGTATACACTCTTGGGCAGATACAGTTTGGTTTCTCTCTACGCTAGATTTTTAGCTTCTCTCTAGTACCAAAATTATGGCAAAAAGGGAAAGTCTCCTGCAAGAAAATATGAATTTAATCCCCTTCCCTAACCACGAACACTTTCATCTATTCACTCAGACCTTTCTGGAGCCTCTGCAATTAAAGTTTAGCCATCCCTTGTGGATGTACCCAAACACATATACATGCCAGATGAACCACGTGCTTTAATTAAAATGCATCTTCCCTCTTGAGCCCGTATGTGAATAACAGAAAACAAAAAATGGAAACAGGAAACATATTCCATCACCTCATCAATTCCCTTAACTCTGTCAAACTGGCCCTTGCAGTAATCTTCTCCAGTCAATACTTTGTCTTTGGGAGAATAGCTAAAGCAATTTTCTACCTGAACAAATGTAAAGTGATCAGAGGTGTACACAAGCCAGGTGGGAAGACAAGGTTATGTTAGGTGGTTCCTCTGTTAAATTCCAAGTAGAAGTTAAGGGGAAAGGAAAAGAAAGATTACTTTCCAGGAACAGGAGTTAATTGCACAGTATGCCCCACATATACATTATCCTAAGAATGTACATACTCTCCATCAACTGAGAGTAAGTGCTTTCACAGCACGGCGACCACAGGTCAAAACACATCCAACTGTAATTCAGTTCCCTCTTCATCACAGAGGAAAGAGGAGGAACAGATCAGCCCAGGACAATGCTGAAGGAGAAGGCACAGTGAGTAAGAAATTATGTGGATTTTGAAGAACTTGGATTATTAGAAAGAAATCTCTCTTTCCATGGTGTCAAACAACCTTTGAGGTGTCTTACATTTCAAAGTGCCCTATGGGAGATGAGAAGGAATACTGGAGGAGATGACTCTTCTGAATGAAGGACAAATACATTCATGATGTTTAGTGCTTCAGCTCCAAAATTGTGGATTCACCTGTGCAAATGACAGAAGTCTGTAATATAAGCTTCTGATGCTGAAACAGCTTCTTAACAGCTACTGATGCTGAAAGGTGACATTAGAAAGTCACACAGAAAATTTCTGATGTTCAACAGAACGTGAAAACTGATGTTGCCCGATGACCATGACATGCTCCATCACTGCTGTGCAGCTGAGAGGAACTGGACTGGACTGGTGTCAGCTGAACTTCATCTTACATGCTCTGGCAGAGAGTATAACGGAGGGGCGGAGACAGAGCCTTTGGGGTACTACAAAAGTGAAAATGCCTTTATTTTGAATCAATAGGGTGTATATATACCCTTCATATGTGCACAGGTGAGCTAGTTCTTAAAGACAGAATGCAATGCTTTGCAATTCGCATTATCTACAAAGAGCACAGCTGGGAGGAAGTTAAGAGTTTTCATTTATTTGAGAAACTGGAGACCAAGGTTGTTATCCAATACATTTGAAATCATAAAGCAACTTAGTGGAAAACGGTGGAAGACAACAAGACTTTCTGTTCCCTGCTGTGTTAATCTATCCTAAGAGAACAGACTAGCCGACAATGAATAAACTTACAGATAGGGGCTATTTCAGGAGCCTAACTCCTTGTTTCTGTAACTCCAAGTGATTTTAAAGGGAATTAGGCACCAAAGTGCTCTTAAGTATTTTCAAAAACTATTTTTTTCAAATAGGTTCAGACTACTAGAGAGGTTTGTAAATTTGAAGTACGGAGCCATTAAGAGAAAAAAAATAATAATTTTCTGTTTCAAATCGGTTTTTCTGACATGAAGAATTCAGAAGCAGATGTGGGCTACACTCCATCTCCATCTAAACCGCTGACTTCAGTTTGGCCCAGAGTTCACCTTTAAACAAGTGTTCTGCCTTATTGCCAGTCATTTTTCTATCACCCCCTGCCCCTCAACACCCCCAGAAAAAAAAGCCCTAAACACCCACCACCCTTTCTTCAAAGGCCACAGGCACGGCCAGGAAAGAAAAAAAGCATAAATCCAGATCACCAGTCTTCCTATTCTGTGCTCCAAAATACTTACTACCTTTCCACCCCAAGCCATAACAATAATGTGGCTGTGGCTATCCCCTGAAAAATTGCTTACTCAGGTTCAAGCACAGGTTTATTTTGCTTTCAGATCCAAGTGGAAACTGATATTCTGCTCTTTGATTACCCTGTTGCGTTCATGTGTTCTCTAAATTGGTAAGAAGTGACCAGATAACCTGCTGAGATTTTTCTCATGTTATTTATACAAAGTTTCTGCGGCTGGATGTTTTTTTCCTTGCTAAAATATTTTCTGTGCAGGTTTTGGGGGCGTTGGTTGTTTTGTTTGGTGGTGGTTTTTTGGCTTTTTCCCAATCTGTGCTCAAAGACAGGCAAGCAGCCAGTGCCATTTCCCTGATTATTAGGAAGAGATGAGCTCTGTAATTCTCTGTACAGCACAGGGTCAATTGCAAATCCACACAGAACATTTCAGTTGTTGTCACAGTCTGATTTTCAATTCATTTCTACTGTGGCTTTCGGCTCAGTTCAGCCATTTGCACCGATTTGATAAATTCCTACCCACAGAAGAGTTCTCCATCACACTACTGCTGGCAACGAGCTGCTTGCTAGTCATGAACGCTACCAAACTCTCTAACGCTGCAAAAAACCAACTCATAGCTTGTCACTGCCACCATCCCCTGCAGGGATAACTCCAGCAGGATTTATTTGGTCATAGTGTATCAAGCGTTTAATTTTTAGTACAGCTGCTGCAGGTTGACTTGAAGTGAGTGACAGGAGCAAATACAAAGAGCTTAGAAAGTGGAGTCAGGATCCTCAGCTGTGGGGTAAAGTCCTTTCAGATGTAACACGTGCCACTCCACCTGCCCAGACGAAAACACTGGCCAGCAGAGAATGAATGCTGTTACCTATCGGAGGGATGACAATCCAGGTTACTGAGTGTTATATGGCTTTCATGAAAGAAAGAATTCTGCTACCATGTCCTTTCCTAGTAGCTTAATGGCTTCAACTCGCAAAGCAGAATCTTCTGCAATTGTGTTTACCAGGTCAGGAAAATAATAATTCCTTCTACTTCTACTGTAGACAGTAGACACACAGCCACCACTTTTATCCTTCATTGGGATCCACTTGTGTGCTATCACAAGAACTTGCTTAAATATTCTGCATACTTCTGCCTGTATAACTAAAATACTGAATATCCTGTTACCTTCAAAGAGAGGAGACCTTAATGACACGTTGGTCAGAACTTTTACACTGACACTTCTGTACTCGGTGTGGGACTAATCTCATTTCATTTTAGCAAACTAAAAATTGGGCATATGGTCAAATCTCATCATTTAGGCTCCCTCTGTACGCTGTAGGGAGAGACAGATCTGAAAAATTTGATTTATCCACTTAAGATTAAACAAGCTGCCTTCTGCAAATGCTTTTCTCTCTGTGCACCTTCTTTTTAAACATCAAGAGTCAGATGAGACCAGAAACATCAGCTGTGTATGGTATGATGGCAGTTGCAACTCAGATTTGTATTGCCATTTTCATGTATTATGGCTCCTAATCTTTTTTGTCTAAATTGATACTATAAGGTTTACATTTTGTTCAGCTAGTCTCTTTTTCAGCAGCATAAAAGTACACAATGGCCATGAGTGAGCAAGGAATATAACTCTAAGCATACAAAAGGTCCTACTCAGCAAAAGATGTAAGCATGTTCATAAATCCTCTGCCTCTGTGACAAAGGCTGGCCCTGTGCACAAGAATCAATCCTGAGATCAAGGTCTCTCTTCCTGAGTTGCTAAAGAGTAATAAACCCCTGAAACTTCCTTCTAATTTGTTTTGTGTCTTTTATGACATGAGGTTGCTAAAAAGTCATTTAAAGGATAATAAAAGTCTTGGCTCATTAGGTGATGCCGAGAACCCTGCTCTGCAGGTTTGGTATTCTCTTCATACAAATTATTACTCCTTGCTGCTGTCACGTGATTTTTACACTTGGCAGTTATTCAGCGGCCAACAGGGATGCGGACAAACCTTTATAAATACATTCATCAGCTTAGTATCTTAGGCTGAGATAGCTCAGCAGTAATAGTATGGAGAGCATACAGATTAAATTTCTAGCTGGTTTGGCAGTTACAAACCATTTCAATGCAGAATTTACTGAATTACTCTTTAGCCATTAGCTTTCTTTTATATATTTCTCTTTTAATACCTGACAGAGCTTTTCCCCAGGCATGACAATGGCTAGCCAGGCAAGAAAAGGCTTAATACACTGAGAGATGAAAGTCAGCTGAGAAAAGGGCGGGTGGAAATCGTCAATGGGAATTTTGTTCCCTAAAGCAGAACTGACTATAAAACAAAAATATGTACTTTTAGAACACTGTTCCCCCATTTTAACTCAGGATGCTAATCCTTTATTGTCTCTTCTGCAAAGGATGATTTTATAAACAGCATGACCTTAAATGAGTCAACATGACCTTTCCCAGACATACCCCACAGTAAATATTTACTGAGCTTTATTTCATAGGCATTAACTCATTGGTAATATAAAAAGCTTTCAGGTCACTAGACAATGCAATATATATTAGCATTGTGACATATGAAAATATCCACAGTTTAAAAGTTATAATGATTTTCTTTCCTAGTTAACATCTAGATATGAGTTCACCATGTATTGGTTTATGTTGTTGTTTTGTTCTCCCATTTTATGAAGAATTTTTGTCGCCAGTGAAAGGGAAGGATAGAGATGATGACATGGATTTTTTGCCTTTTCTTTAATTCACAGCAAGTGGTTCTTCCATACATAAGCACTGGTCATTTTGCATTACACTAATCCAGCCAAAAAAATATACTAGTCTAGTTGGCTAGCTGCCATTTCGCAGTCTCAGTATGGTCGTTTCTCAATAACTGCAATGCAAATATACAAATCTCTCATCTCATCAATTCCTGCACTCAAAATTCAAGCAATAAATACATTGCCTGAGCTCTTGCCCAACTCTTTGACTGAACCAAAACATTTTTCACGATCCTCCTCCTGTAAGCACACCGGTACTTCAGATTACCAAAATTCAGGTTGTTCTTTTTCCACGTATATGACCATGAAAAGTCACAAAGATCAGTTTTGTAAATGTATATAGTTGTCTTACAATGCAGATAAGTACCTGCAAGATCTTTTAAAAAAAATTGGAGCTGGACAACAATGTATTTCTTAAAAAACCTAAGTGTGCACATTTAAATCTCTCCACTTGCAGAGCATGGTCCTTTATGTACACATACACACACAACCTACCCATCAGACAGATGCAGGAACATGCACACTGGCAGCACTGAGCCCCATGGCAATGGGAGCTGTTTGGTAATCAAGCCAAACAAGAGGTTTCTCTTATTTATAACTTTTTAAATTTTTAAATACATTCTTGACTTATTCTCCACCAGGTCCTTACTGATATATTTCAGTTTTTCCTCCACTTCCTCTCCAGTGTGCCCATACAGCAATGAAACCCCTTTACTATCAACATCAGACTACATTTTTGTTTCCCAGCTCAAGTTTATTCCTGATGTCATTTTTCCCACCTAACCCAGGGGCCAGGTGAGTCTCTGGACAGAAGTATGCTCCTGAGCAAGCTGTTTCCCATCAGCCTTTAGAAATTTAAAGCAGCAGAGAGGGGAGAAAGTTTGGTGTGTGGTTGTTTTGTTGTTTGTTTTTTTTTTTTGTGGCTAAATGAGAACAGGTTATATTAAGCATTGGAACTCCAGGCATGTTCTTGTGATCGTTTCTCAAGTGATATCAAGAGCGCTGACAGCACCAGAAGAAAGTTATGGCTCAGTGTTGTCATTGTGTTTTCTTCAGAGGAGAAACTCATCACCCAACAGCACTGTGAGCTCCCTACATCTCACAGCACCAAAAGTCATTTGCAAGCAACAGCTTCTCCGGAGACAGCTTAATGAAACACCAGCAGTAACAGACTGGGTGCATACTCTGAGTTTGCTTCAAGCACCAGCATTGCTTTAAATTACCCCAAAGATTTGGGTCATAAACACAGTCAGTTACCACAGCTCAGCCTATAAGGAAAAACGTATTTATCTCTGGTAACCAAATTGGTCATGCTCTGCTTATCCCTGCTGTTGCAAATACATCTCTTAGTATGTGTCTGAAAGAGTGAACATTCATACTTGCATTAGTATTTGCATGTTTATGAATAAACTATAATCCATATGACAGTATTCTTCTTTCTCATCTTATTAGCCCTATAAGCTCTTCATTCAGTTCTCACACTCTGCATACCAAAAAAACAGCAAAAGAAAAACATATCCTTAACAATATCCTTAATAAAGATGCACATAAGTGCAGAAAGTCTGCATAAATAGGCAAGACGAGACCCAAACACTACAGACCATGCTCCAAAGAGCAGGAATGTCCTAGTATTGGCCACAGTAAAAACAGAAGCTGGAGAAATGTTGCGGGGTTTTTTTCCTGTTTGTCTTTACTTGAAAGGAGGGAGAAAAAAAGACATGCATGAGTGATGGTAATGGAAGACCTATTTGTGTCCAATTCACTGGAGAAACAGTACAAGGACATATCATCCTTGTGAAATAATTTGCCCTGTATTCCTTGAGCCAGATGAAAGTCCCCTTATGTACAAAGTAACATGTGCAGATGAATACAGATTTAGGAGATCTATTATTCTCTCAATACACACTGCCTCGATGTAACTCGTCTTCACCTCTGTCATAAAAACAGGCTCCTTTCCGGGCGCTTCATACTGTCATAATGTGTGACTTTTTCAACTAACCTAGAATAGATTTGAAAGTGCACAGCAGCAGCGAGGAGTCATTCACGATTAGGGCTCTTGCTGTGAAACAAGACTGACACGTGCTCCTGAAACATATAGCAATTAGGAAGTGTGAAATCAAAAAAATCACACCACACCAATTGTTAGCAATGCACACAGAAGCAAAAATAAAATGAAAGAGCTACATCTTTATAGTCCTGGGCAGCTTTGCAGTTCAAGATTATCTTTATGAGCACGTAAAAATTTCATTCCATAAGATGAGGGTCTGTGCCTCATACTGACACATCTGAGTTCCTCAAAATTTTCCTCTTCACACCGCTATGAGATACAAGGTGCCGTTATCCCAGACTCTCTCGCCATTGCTAGTCCCCTAACCTGACAAGAAGTTTGTGGAGGAACAGAAGATTTTGAGGTCTAAAGAAAGATTCAAGATCATACCTGTTTCACTTAATCAAAGTTTCCTCTGACAATAAAACTAGGCCCAGTATTGCACCTGCTGCAGAACAGCGCATTGGAGCGTGTTCAGCCCATGAGCCGTTGCGTTACCGGTAAGTTTGAAGTGCTAACAGAACAACTCCTTCTACCGTATCAAATTAAATAATAACAAAAGAAAAAATTGTACTTCCTACAATGAGGCCCCATTCTTGGTTGAAATCTCCTGCTACAATCACATTGCAAATAATTCCAAACAAGACAAAACCACGTCTCTGCCAGCAAAAAGCAGTCTGCATCTACACATGGTAAGACAGAAGTTGGAAAGTAAAGACCATGCTGCTTTATTAAGCTGTCCTAGAAAAGCCAGTAGCTATCATTCAGACGTGGGTCAGAAAAAACACAGTCGTCCAATCTGGCATGAATGTAGCTTGAAAGCAAGTGCATACAATTCTCATCATCACCTGCTACAGCACAGTTTGATAGCTTTGGATGTGAGGACAGAAACAAAGCCACCTTTTCCATTCAAATGTGAATCCAGTCTGTTCCCCTTGGGTCCCAGTCTGTCAGGTTAACAGCAAGATCAGCCTTCTTTGTTTCACCCCAGGGAAGCTGTGATCTCGACACATGGTCTCAGTAGTGTGCCATCCCTCGCTGTGGCTAACCCCAACATTACTCTGACTTGGCCTCATGGTGAGGCAAAGTACCAGCAGAGGTTTTTGCACTAGGTGAAAAGGACTTTGAGATTTTTAAAGGTATTTACAGATCCGGTATACACANTTATTTACCGATCCAGTATACACATTTTTGCTTTTGAAAATCCCACCGGCACCAATTTGTACCTTCACAGACCTAAAAATCTGGCCTTTATGACTTCCATACCATGGGTCAAAGCATGGTTCCTACAGTACTAGGCTAACTCACTGGTGTTAGCAGTTGATTTATATTTGTTAAGAGCACTCAAGTGTTTTACCTGAAGCTGGAAAATTTGCACGCTATTTTATTCAAACTTATGTTTTGAAAAAGTTATGGAGAACATATTTGATATCCACGTCTTACATGGTGGGGTTTGCTTTGTTTCATTTTAAGTATTCCATGTTAGCTATTCCAAGAAATTCCAGCACGCTTTTGCAAAAGCCCCTCAGAATGAGGATCTAGGGAGAAAGACCAAGAGCACAGATAGAATAATGATTATAATTCAAACAAAACTCCTCAAAGGGCAGAAGAAGTTACAACTGTGATAACTAATTGATTCTACATACACAAAAAATGATAAGAAGGATTTTGCCCTGGTAATACAGATTTTTTTTAAGAGGGATTTAATTAAATACCTCTCAGATTTTTTTTTTAATTTTTTTTTTTCTTTGAGATTTTAACTGTCAGGCAGCATATCCAAAAGAAAAACGATATCATCCAGGAAGTAATTATCTGCAATAAGTATGCTGTTTGACTTCTTTCCTGCTACAGTGATCTCTGGCAAAAGGAGGAAGCAAGGAAGTTGGGGGAGGAGGAAAAAAAAATGATTCGGTAATCCGAGGAGTTAAAGACATTTCTCTGTGTCTCAATTAACAGAAGGAGGGCTTGTTCTGCTGTGGGAGCAGCACAAGGTTCATAAAAGCAAGGACTATTTTAGCGACTGTGTGTCATGATCGAAACTGGAGAAATATAAGGGGCTTGACACAGCATTATTTGCTCTGAATAATAACCCCCTAGGGCGACTGTTCACTAGTCAGAACTGTTATTACACATTGGGTGATCAAATTCGGGGCCTCCATCCACACAGCACAGTCAGCTCTGGGTATGGGCAGATGTTGAAGCTCTCGTTATCTTGGCTTTGCTTTTCCCCGGTTCGGCCGGCTGCCCTGGGCTGCCACATGAGGACCGATGCACAGCACAAGTCATTCAGGTTCTTCCCTTCTCCTCTGGCTCCAGTTGAAGGCTACACCTACTCACCACAGGAATTTGTTTATAAGTTTTCAAGGTGGACGTATTGCTCATATTCTTAGAGCCCTGTCCATAAATATTTTATTGCCCCTGCCTCTGCTTTATCTCAGCTCCTGTTATCCTAGATAGTTGAGTGTTGAATTGAACACTTAATATTTAAAATATGTTTCCTGTGTGTTTTGATGATGCCGTTTTACTTATTGAATCCCTTCACTGGTCACCCTGCACAGACTAATCTTTTCTCCTTTTCCCCAAAGACTTTTGCAACTGTTATTTGATGCTAGTCTTTCCATATTGTTGGAAATACCTGCTTTCTGTTCTGCCAGTAACAAGAGATGCAAGTACCTATTTCTGCTTCTTTCCTTACTGCTCCCTGTACATGACACTGTCTTGTCAGAAATAAGCAAGTATTTTTCTTTTTTATAGAAGTTTGTAATAAATGTCAACAGCCTCAGTCAATTTGCTTCATGTATATATTTAGAAAAATATATAAATAGGAAACAAATTTCATATAAAACTTGCATATGGTTTGCTCTCATGTTCCTCACCTTTAAAATAAATTTTAGAAAACAGTAGATTAGAAATGTGTTTTGTATCTCTGGGTTATTTATCTGTGTATTGCCTTCTGCAGTCTCTCTCTTTCTTCTGTATCCTTTTTTTCTTGCTCCTGACTGATATGGATTGATGCTGCTCCTCTGAAGACCAAGCTGGGAACCTCATCTAGTGCTGACAGCAACCAGCCCAATAGGCTTCCAGTCCTACCAGGAGCTCCCACTGCTCCTTCAGTCTGCACTGCAGGCATCAAGCACAGCTATGGGATAAAGAATCTATTCTAATTTTCATTGCTTTGCTCCCCAAGAGGATAAGAGGTTTGTATCTCCTCTCTTCTGTGCAGAAGCACATCATCCTTAACATGCAGGACCTTGACCTGAAGTAACACGACAACCCCACAATTTTTTTTTTTTTTTTCATAAAACCTTTCACTTGTGAAACGATTTCCTAATGTCAGCAATGGTGGAACAGAAAATCCTTCTGCTAAGTCTCCCCTTACTCTGTGAATGGAAGCTGTGCTTTTTGACAAAAGACCAAGAAAAGTCAGCTTGAAATAATCATATATTCCTCTATGCCTGATCGCTACAGTGACTAATCCCAATTTGCTGCCTTAACTCCCTGCTTCTGTCTCCCTCCCTTTCAGAAGGCAGCAAGCCCGCCCAGTACTGACAACAAATGAGAGTGTAAGAGAAAAGGCAATTTGTACTCGTGTTCTCTCCCCCACCACGCTTCCTCCCACTCCAAATTCAGCAGCAAAGGAGTATGTTTTGGTTGACTATTTGAGCCTAAATTCCCAGCTATTATGTTAACGAATGCTAACGAAATAATATTTCTTGGTTGATTATGTGGCTCTGCTGTTGATATTGCAGCTGAATGGGGAAGACTAGAGAAAGTTTGCTTGGTTTGTGGTACAAATGTAATGTCGGAAGTGCCCAAGCCACAGACTTTTTAGATCTTCATTCAGTTTTCCAAGAAGTTTGGGAGCATTTCAGTCTTGTAACCTTCTTGCCACCCTGAGGGAGAGAATCCCAAACTGAAGTTCAGATCTAGACAACTTAAATTGAAGAGCTGATTAAAGCTGATGTCAAGATTGGAAAATGCTCTGTATTTCTGTGATATGATATCTTTCACTGGAGAATTTCAAAGCACTTTTCTAATACATGTTAATGAGACCTCCCAAGAATGCTATAAATACAATATCATGTGTATATGACTCATGCGGCTTATTAATTTTACATCACCTACACTGCTGTTTGAACAAGAGTGACAGAGCAGCATTCAGGCAAATTCCTCTGTGAGAACTTAGCCAAAATAGCAATACCTGTGTCTTCAGGGGACAATATGCCTCAAGG